>CAJHQP010000091.1:0-314848 GCA_905132765.1 Moricandia arvensis | reverse complement strand
CGTAGATGTAAAGTAGTTGTTATTTACTACTAGTTTACCTCTACTGTGGAGGTTCTTTAGTCGTTAATTTACGACCAATTTACCTCTACTATAGAGTCTTTAGTTGTTATTTACGACCAAGTCACCACCAACATGTAGACTCAATTTACGTTACTTTTACGACTAATTAATGTACGCTTCATAAACGACTAGGCGTGTAGTCGTAAAATACCGACCTACTTACGACCAGACCGTGTAGTCGTAATGTTACGGCTAAGGTACGACCAAAATGGCTAGTCATAATATTACGACTAATGAAAGACTAATTGTGAATTACGACCAGCGAATAATGACTAAACAGTTTTGGTAGTTATTTGGTCGTAATAAGGGTATTATGACCAATTAACTACCAAATTTGTAGTCGTTAAGCTCTTGTATTCTTGTAGTGCAAATATCATCTAATGAGATGATATTTCAAAATAAATAAATAGAGCAATTTTTTTTCTTTGTTTAAGAAATTATCTATCGTCTGTCTTCTTCAATAGCTTTGGTCCTTAACAGTGCCAAGACTGGAGATAATTGAGTGTTGATTTCAATTCGACGGAGGAGTACCAAGTGCAGTTAACTATGGCTATCAACATGTCTGCTCTTGATCCGAGAGAATGCATATACATCTCAGCATGATGTTGATGTGCGGGTTGCCCTTGGGGTTCTCCTAAACTTGTTGTTGGATTAGCTTGAAATATTACTTAAGAGACAAGTTTCCTTTTCTATTGAGTTATAGATAAGTTTTGTATTTATCTTATTTAAGAGATAAGTCTTGGTGTTGCTATATATAATAAGATGTTGGGTTGTGACATCTATTACGAGTTTTGGAGCAAAAGTTTTTGAGATTAGTTTTCTTAAGCATTGTGAGTTATTAATAAGAAGGGTTCTTATTTACTTGAGCTTTCCTTGTCCACGTTAATTCTACAGTGGTATTAGAGCCACAACAGGAAGAGATCGATTCAAGACACAAAGATATGGGAGATATCGCCCCGGTATCGGGAAAGAGAGATTAAGGAAGCTCGTCGTCAATCAAGTGTCCCATGCTGAATACAACTAACTATACGGTGTGGGCCATAAGGATGAAGATTGCTTTTAAAGTTCATAAGGTGTGGGAAGTAATAGAAACAGAGACTGTCAATGACGAGAAAGATGATATCGCTTTAGCTTTATTGTTTCAATCTATACCGGAAAGCCTCATTCTACAAGTTGGCGAACTTAAGGGAGCGAAACAAGTGTGGGAAGCGATTAAAACTCGATATGTAGGAGCTGAACGAGTGAAAGAAGCAAGACTACAAACTCTTATGAACGAGTTTGATCGATTACGAATGAAAGAAACAGAAACTATTGATGATTTCGGAGAAAAACTAGCTGGTATAGCTTCTAAATCAGCGGCCCTGGGTGTAACCATTGAAGAAACAAAGATCGTGAAAAAATTCTTGACCTCTCTCCCTAGAAAGAAGTACATACATATAGTCGCATCACTTGAACAAGTACTTGATCTAAATAAAACACATTTCGAAGATATCTTGGGTCGATTAAAGGCTTATGAGGAGCGTATTACAGAAGAAGAGAATGTGGAGGAAGATCAAAGCAAATTGTTATATGTTGATGGACATACAAATCAACAAAACAGAGCACAACAAGACCACACGTTTCGAAACCAGCCTGAGCAAGCATATAGAGAAAATAATTTGGACTGGTATAGAGGACGAGGAAGAGGAGGACGTGGTTATTATAGAGGAAGAGGTCGTGGGCGTTACAACAATACGAACTATACACGAGATGCATCTCGTATCACTTGTTTTAGGTGTGACAAGGTCGGGCACTTTGTTGCACAATACCCCCGAACTCTTATTGAAACTGCAACAAAATCAAGAAACAGATAAATCAGAGACTCAAGAGGCGGATAATCTCCTTATGCATGAAGTTATATTTTTTAACGAGAAAAACATACTACCAAAGAAGTATGAAGTCGACACATCCCGAGAGAACCATTGGTTTCTTGACAATGGAGCTAGCAATCATATGACAGGAGTAAGAGATACTTTTCAAAACTCGTAATAGATGTCACAACCCAACATCTTATTATATATAGCAACACCAAGACTTATCTCTTAAATAAGATAAATACAAAACTTATCTATAACTCAATAGAAAAGGAAACTTGTCTTTTAGGTAATATTTCAAGCTGATCCAACAATTTCCCCTTTAAGCTTGAAATCCTTTAAGTCTTTTATTCCAATGAGCTCTCTCATTTCCTTGAACTTTATTCTTCCCAATGTTTTTGTCAAGATGTCCACCTTCTGTTTTTCGCCAAGAATATTTTTTTTTTTAAATGTGTGAAGAATGGACAAGTAGAGGTGGAGCATATTCCTGGCGAAAAACAGAAGGCGGACATCTTGACAAAAGCATTGGAAAGAATAAAGTTCAAGGAAATGAGAGAGGTCATTGGAGTAAAGGACTTAAAGGATTTCAAGCTTAAAAGGGAGATTGTTGGATAAGCTTGAAATATTACTTAAGAGACAAGTTTCCTTTTCTATTGAGTTATAGATAAGTTTTGTATTTATCTTATTTAAGAGATAATTCTTGGTGTTGCTATATAATAAGATGTTGAGTTGTGACATCTATTACGAGTTTTGGAGAAAAAGTTTCTGAGATTAGTTTTCTTAAGCGTTGTGAGTTATTAATAAGAAGGGTTCTTATTTACTTGAGCTTTCCTTGTCCACGTTAATTCTACACTTGTGTCATGTGGAGTTTGGGGTTAAGGGATTCTGATCATTCGATTACAGGATCATGGGTATAGAGAATCATGATTATTGTAAATTTCAAACTTTTTGTTCATCGTAAAGAATGAGCTTGTCCTCTGTTTCAAACTAAGAGAGGGATACATCATACACCGCAATCAAAATGGGTAGTTCTTGAGACCAATGATTGGCAACCTCATGATTCGTGGAGGGGAAAAGCTGTCCTTGAAGACCAGTGACGTTGTCGAAGTAATCTCCTATGTCTCTTCTGAGTGGTGTGAGGAGGAATCTGACTAAGAGATGAAGGAGAGTTGAGATGAAGAAGATGATTGATAGGATTATGATTATCAATAGAATGCTTGGACTGGTTTGCTGTTTAGGTTGAAGTTTGTGTTGGATCGGATAGTTAATGGTGGTGGTCGTGAAATTGATGAAGGAGAGAGGCGATTCTTAGTTGTTTTGATTTCTGAGAAAACCCAATTCATATTTTCCTGAGAAAACTTCCTTGGTTTTGAAAGAAACAGGAAACTTGAGAGGAAGAGTCAAGCTTTGTTATGTTTGGTTTCAGACATGGAAGCTCTCAGCGAAAGGGAGAGATAGAACTTCTCCATTTTGATTCTTATGAGATTTGTTTAGTAAAAGGATAGAGATAGAGAGAGAGAGTGATGAATAAAAGAAGAACAGGTTGGAGACCATTGATTGATGATAGAAGATAAATTTTTATTTAAGATTTTCAGCAGTTACACCAAGAAGGATGGTTCCTCTTGAATTTCCAGTATAAATATTTTTAACTCCTGCAAAGTGCAAACTGTTTTATGGAGACTGGAAAAGGTGTGTATGTCTTTTTTTGTGTGTCATGCGGCAAGGTCAAAAGAGAAGAGACGAGGCAAATATTTAGCTTGAGAAAAACATACAAATTTTGTAAACAGAGATGAAGCTGCGAGCCTGTGAAATAATCTCTCCTAGTTTTAATAAATTATGGTACAACTAGTTTGCTTATGTTGTTTTCAAATATTAAAATTTTATAAATCTCCAGTTTTTTAGAAGAAAGTTCTACCAAAATCACCCATCTAAATTCCTAATATAAACTTCCAAATTCTTATCAAAATCTACAAATTCCATATAGATTTCAAAAAATTTTAAATCCCAAAATTTTCTCAAACTCTCAATCCAATAAGACCCCCCAATTAAATAGAGTGATTTGATACTTCCTTAAGCGGGTCCCTAATCATCTAATTAGGAATTTTCGTTTCCAAGAACGAAAAAAAATTGCCAACTATACCAAGTATCATAGAATATGACGAAAACATTCCAAATATTAAAATATGAAAATAATATTTAAAAACTTCATTTTGTGGTTTCTGCATAAAAATACAATTTTTGTTTCGGTAGATAATTCAAAATTTTGTGGTTTTGATAAAAAAAATAATTTTATGATTTTGACAAAAAAAAAATTTATAATTTTAACAGAAAATGCATTTTTGGTTGTTTGCACATTGGTATGGCTCTATTTAATATGTGTTCTTTGGTTCCTAGAGGAATTATCCTTTGAAGGTGTTTAATGGGATCTCCCTTGCATATGGTCTACGTATCATAAGTATTTTAATGTCTTATGTCAATCCTTCCATGATAGGTATACCTCTGATCTTGCACTAGTTGCATTTAGATGGTTGAGTACTAAGCCAAAAGTTAGAGGTTGGAAAGTTGATGTAACAGACAAATATGGTGAACGGTCGATCAATGAACTTTAGGATTCTTAGAGATTTGTTCTTTTATCGATAAAAAAAAAAATTTGATAGTTTATGAGATTAACTTTCTGCTTGATGAATTTAATCAAATCGAATAATGCATAAAACAACATCTGGTTTATTAATTATCCAAGTGTCAATATAATTTTAGGCTTCAATGTGTATTTAAATTAAATCGTTAAATATAGAAAACCCTAATCTTATTTAAAATAAAAACCCACTAAAATATAGAAAATGCAAATAAAAAGTAATTATCTATAATTAATAAAATAAATAATAAGTTATTTAGAAATATTTCAAATACTTATCTACATCAAAAGCACATGTTATGTGGCAGTGTTTTTCTTATGTTTGTGTATGTTGCTGAGAAAACTTAACTTTACGATTTTGGAGAAAAAAACTTAATTTTACCAACTACCTACCTTAGTTAGTTTTTATTTTGTAGAAAGAATTCTAAATATTTTACCTTTTGTGTTTTTTATTTTGGATTTTAAGTTGTAAAGAACTAAAATATATTATCCAAAATCAAAATTTCTATTAAACTAAATTCTATTGATTTTAGAAATTAGATTATTTTATTATTAACATAATTATATATTTTGCAAAACTAATTTGTAACTACATAGAATTAATGCTGTTCCTAATTAGACACAACGTTTTGTGACTACAATGCTACTACATATAAATTATGTAGTTGCTTATTAGTCATTATATTTTGTGACTATGTTGCAACTACCACTGGAATATGTAATCACCAATTAGTCACTAAATTTACAACTACGTTAAAAGTATATAAAACTAAATGTAGGAGCTACTTAGTCATAAACATTTGGAATGATATTGATAAACGTAGAAGTTGCTAAGCGCGCGATACTAATTATAATGAACTAATAACACATATAATAACTTGGAAAAAACTAAACAAAAATATAAGCAAAATATATAAAATGAATTCAAAATATAAGCAAAAACAAGGAAAAATTATTAAATTATTAAATACAACATATAGAGCATATGTTGAGTATATGTTTTATTAATTTTTTTTATATGCCTTATATAATTTTATTATAACATATTTTTTGAAAAGATATAATGTCTTCAAATTTTTTAAGACATGTCTTTATTTCTCGTAGATATCGAATATATGATTAAAAGATTTATTCAATTTTTTTTTTTAAATCCTAGTTTGAAACTATTGAAAATGATGATAAAATGTAACATCATACAACTTATATAATACATCATAATATATGTTTTTTAAATAAATTATTTATTTTTATATAGAATTTCTTCAAAAATATAAAATTTTATATACTGTAATGTTTACTCCATAATATATATATATATATATATATTTCTATTTTATACATATCGTATATATGATTATAGGTTTCTCAAATATTAAAATTTACAAATTATACAATTTAGAAAGTAACCCGCACATTATGTACGATCTAAATATAATTTTGAATTATATTTTTTTCATAAATTTATTTGAAGTGTTTTATTCATTTATTTTAATATTGTTTTAGTTACAAAGTATTTTAATAATTAAATCCATTGTATATATTAATTTATTTAAATTATGCACAAAATATAAACATTTTTATAATAACCATAGAAGCCTACAAAATTTTTTAATTCAATTTAGTAATATATTTTACGACCATTAGAAATGGTGATACAATTAGTAATGTTAATAAAAAAGGACATATTCTATGATGAAGTTAAAAATGGAGGTAATGAATTACATCATAGTAGTTGAAAATTTGGCTTAAAATATAAATAGTAATTATAAAAGAATTTAAACTTGTTAGAAACTTATGAATATGTAAAAGAAAAAGGTGAATATTACAGTTTCCACCATATTGATGCTATTAAAATGGTTTGCCAGTGATCATTTTTGATGACAGATGGTTATGATATTAAGGAAAGCATCAAAAGGCTGAGACAGATTTGAATAAGAAATTTAGTTGATCATGGGATAAAGAATATCAATTGAAATGGTGTAACAATGAAAATCATGCCAGTGTTTTGGAGGTTGTTTTTTTCTGTGAAATCTTGATTCAGAAGGAACCAGAGTCTCAGAAGATGGTTGTGCAAAAGTAACGTTATCATCAGGTCTTGCAAGAGAAAGAATATGAGGAAAGAAATCTGATGTATCTTCTGGAACTTGTAAAGATACAAAAGGATAAATATCTTTATGAAAAAGAACATGTCTAGAAATAGAAATGGCGTGGTTCTCAAGTAAAGATTATCACGTTTAGTCTCATCATTTGCTTTTGTAAACTTGGTTTGGATCAAATTGTATGTCGTTAAGGATTTGGCTTTTGGACCCATCGGTCCAAGATAAGGTCTTGTCTTTTTGGATAAAAGATTTGCACTTGTTTTTTTATTCCGTTCCGTCATGTAGTTTTGTTGGTATGAATGTTAAGATCTATACTATTTTCTGAATAATACACTGTTGTTGTTAAACAAAATTATTACAAAGAAAACACATAAAGAAAAAAGGAGAAACGAAAATTAAGAATGGAACAGCCCAATCCAAGATTAGGTCTTGTTGTTACATGAAAAGCAAATTCCATGCCAGACATTATACTGTAAAGTGTAACCAAAGGACTAATGATCTTTGTGATAACAGACAAATGTTGATTCTAGTTTTCCTACTCGCAAACTACAACCTAGAATATAAAAACAAAAGTATAGAGACATAACACAACTCTTTAAAAGTGGAACTTGAATATATTATATGTAGGAATAAGAACTTGATTATCCAGAGATTTACACAAATGCAAAAAAACAAAATTAATAATACAGAATTGATTAATAAGATGAATTAATCAGAAGCGATGGGTTGATCAATAAGAGTTCCGATGTGGTGTCTGTGAGGATCTAAACGAGGTTGAAGTGCCTTCACCAAAGTGCTCAGTCATGTACAGAGATTGTTGTTGCACCCAAAGTTAAAGCCTTGTGTGTTGAGATTGTTGTTGCACCCAAAGTTGAAGCCTTGTGCGTTGAGATTGTTGTCACACACAAAGTTAAACCCTTGCGCCACACGTAAAGGTGTACAGAGATTGTTGTTGGTATACGGAGTAGGGTCAAAGCTTGAAGAAAGAGAGTTGGGAAGTTGAGTAAAGGTAGAGGTTTCATGATTAAACAGAAACATTGAGAATTTACTCTGATGATTGAAGGAACCGGTTGTTGACGCATCACCACTCATGAGAAGATTCGTTAATGATCTTGTATGTTGTTGGTGATCAGAAACAGGATCCGGCGGACAAAAGTTCATCAGTGGATCCTCCTCGACTAGTGAATAAGATAAGTCATTGAAGCCAGAAGAAACCGTAAAGTTGATGAGATTGTGTTCAGACATAACATCAAGACAAGGGCTCTGTTCTTGATGATCTTGGGAATCAAGAAGGTGACGGAACCTGTCTTGTAATGTAAGTAACTTATATTCCAAGGAACCCTTGAACTCTCCAACTTTCTTTGTGAACGTTGTGCGTTCGTCTGCGTTAGTAAGAGATCTTTTCTTCTCGTCGATGAGTTTCTTGTTACAGAACTGAGAGAGATTCGTGTTCTTCTTGAGTTTTTCTCGGTCGCTCAAATTGTTATACCTCTCGAGAATGTCTTTAACTTGGCACTGATCTTCAGGGTATGTGTTGACGAGATTACCTTCAAGATCGTAATGCAACACACAAATTTCGTTATCGCAGAGAATGGAAAGCTCTAACGCTTTCTTGAGCATAGTCTTCTCTCTTGACAACAAGTTTGTGTTCTTGAACCGGGTTTGGTTCCTGACAGAGAGCTTCTTGTTCTTCATCTTTGTCGTGGAAGAAGAAGATGATGAAAGAGAATCCATGGTTGCAAAAAAAACACAAAGCTTCGAGAGATTACACAGAGAGATGAAAAATTGTGAGTGATTAGTAGCGTGACGACGAAGGTTTAGGGCTGTGTATATTTATAGATTTTGATTTATCGTTGTTGATTTCCTTTTCTGATGTATTAAATGAGTATAGTTTCCATTTTTTCAATATCATATAGCCGTTGTGAATTTTTAACCGTGTTGTATATAGTAGAGATAATTAATTAATTACATAAATATCTTTATTTTTCAGTCACTAACAGATTCGAAGATCTGTGTGTACTTTTGTTGCTTGGTGTAGGATTTTATTTGATTTGATCTCTGATGTCTCCACACGGTTGCTCACATTATTTGTAATTTAATTAAATGTGAAATTTACTTTTCTTTCACTTGTCTATAATTTGTTAACAGCTTCGTTCAATAGATTATCAGATATGCGTTGCAATCAATACTATTTACATCTCCAAGCTCTCTTCTTTCTATTTTCTTTTGTAGTCGTTACGAATAAATTTGACAATCGTAAATCAGTGCTTCTCGAATTTACGATAAATTCCTGTTTTGCCCTTTTCTTTCAGTGAGACGAATCAGTAAGAACTAGGGTTTATGATGGTGCACGACTTGGTGAGGAGATTCCAGCAAATCATGAAGAAGCTCTTCTTTACCCCATCCACTATAGGACATCTCTCTACAATGGTTTCTGTTTAGCTGATTGAGGTTTGTATATTGCTTAATGGAATCTGTAGTCTTGTACATTGCACACGTTAGTTTGATATGTTGCATCAGAGCATGTGAATTGTCTTTAGGTTTATGACATTGCACTAGCACCAGCAACAATGCTTTTACAGTTGATTCATATCTTTTTTTTGTTTTGTTTTGTTTTGTTTCTTCTGTAGCTCACCTGTTAGAGCAGCAACCAAGAGGCTAAAAGGGTTTCAAAACCCTTTAAATGCGTTAGCACTAGTTGAGCCAAAGACTGGTTTAGCAACCATGATTGGTCTTTCAAAGTTTAGGCCGCCGAGACATTACCCTCTGGTCTTTGCAGGTCACGGGATAAGATGAAATGATGGTTCGCTAAACCACACGTCTGCTCATTAGCACCATGAATAATGGTTTTACAGTTGATTCATATCTTTTTTGTTAAAGCAAAGACTAGCTTAGCTACCCCTGATAGGTCTTTGAAAGTTCTTACCGGTCTTCTATTTGCAGTGGGATAGTGGAGACGAGGCTTTAAGTCCATTACATGCTTCTCCAAACTCCACGTGGTCTGCTCCTTGTCACCACTAATTTTATGCTGGTCATCTTTAGTCTCAAATTTGGATGTAATTGCGCGCTGAGTGCAACTAAGTGATCATTATATCGCACCATATGATCAGAAATTCAGAATCGACCGTTTGATGTTTTTGTTGTCATATAGATAAACGCAGAGAAGGTAAAATCAGAGCTTGGATCTCTCCACTTTTGTTCTAAACTCTGCAAAGAGAATTATTCTTCTAGGGGTTATACCCAAAGTTAAATATTTGATACTGCAACGAAACAGTTGGTCTTCTTCAAAAGATTTTTTTTTATCAGTGTCAGTCTTTTGATAAAGTTTGAGAACCGATTCTCCTCACAAACTCTCAAACTCAATCCCCAAAGCACACACAGATTCTTTATTGCTTGAACACACACACACGATTACACTTTGTATCAAGAACCATGAGAGTCGCTGGCCTAACCCAGACGAGATTCTCCTCAAGTCACAGACTCAATCCAAAATACAAAGCTCCCTCTCGTAACAGCCAAACTCTTCTATTTATGCTTCAGTATAACTGCAAACCCTCTGCCTCATGTCAAAGGTTTACTTCGATGGCTTCTCCACGTCATCAAGCTTATCATCTTTCCACTCGATTAGGTACTCCATAGAAAGTGATGATGGTTGACTAGGAGAGAAGAAGTTTCCATGGCCAGCCAGATGCGCATAGATCATCAAAGGAGTGAAGGTGGATTTTCTAGGGGCCCACCAAAACTAAGAAACAGATAAGAAAGGGAAAGACAGAACAAGATTGCAGAAGCAATGAACAACAATGTCTTGGAGTATGTTTGTTGTTTTCAGATTTAAACATTACAAGTGTGAGTTGAAGCCTTTATATGAGCAAAATAATCAACCCTTCAAGTCACTATGTGGGAGTGGAAACATCAACTCTTTGCTCTTGTTCCTATGGAGAAGTCACCACAACCCTCACCCCAACTGTGTTTTGCTTTTGCTTTCATAACCAAATTAAATATCTCTACAAACTGGAGTCATGTTTGTATGTCTGTCACCCCTAGAACATATTTAGAACATGTTCAATCTTCTTTCTTTTTGAACTACAGGGCGGTGTGGCTTTGGAGCTAAAACCCCGGAAAAGGAAATAAAAATCATGTTTTATCAAAGAACTATATATATATATATATATATTTGCATGTAAAGATGAGAATGGTTACCGTTAGGATTGCCTTGCTCATAGAAACATTTGAAAAGAGAAACAGCTTCGTCTGCCATGATCCCTCCTCTGCACTTGTAGCCTTTTCCTCTTTGAGCTTCTTCACTATCAAAACACAGAGAAGATTCAACTTATAAATAAGGCAGTTTCTCAAATAAGGTCTTTAGTGATCGTACATGATATAAGAAGTCCCTAAGTGAAGCGACAATATGGAACCACATCCCCCGAACTTATCATTCGCACATCCATAATACACTTCCTTTAAACCTTCAATCAAGAGAAGAAGACCATATAATATAAACAGAAAAATTGATAATAACAATGACTAAAAGGAATCTTACCGAGAAAGGACAAGGCGGATGCACACATAATGCAAGGTTCACATGTAACGTAAAGAAGGCAGTTGGAGAATCTCTCAGCGATTTGTGAAGGTGAGAGTCTATCTTTTCGCCACTGTCCAACAAGTTCATCAATTGCTTCCATTTCTGCATGTCTTGTGGCCTTTTTTTTTTTAACACATAAAAATCCCTTAGATGCATAGACTAAAGTAACAATCATATGTTTCTTTAATAATTGAAGAGGCTACATTGCGTGTCTCGTTTGTTCGGTTTCTTCCTGAAGCAATGACCTTACCGTCTTCAACAACGACACATCTGCTAAAAAAAAAAAAAAACAGAGCAAAAATAAAAATTAAAAAGAAGCTAAGAAACACAAAGTGAGAGGAAGCAAAAGGCAAAAGAATTAGAGAGACCCCACGGGGACTTCAAGAGCCTCCATAGCAAGTTTAGCCTGCAATTTAGGGAAATGAACCACTGTAAAGTAACAAGCTTTTGAAGTTTAGGGGGATGAACTTGAAGAGTAACAAGCTTATCACTAGTGTTACCTGGAGCAGAGCAAAACCCATATATTTATGTAACTCCTCCTCACAATAGTCCTCTTTAACTAAAGGCATTAGGTCCGGTTTATCTATGCTTGGTTGATAGCAAAGATTGAAAATAAAACAATGTTGGGTGAATGAAAGAGAAAGCATATGGGCAAGATGAAGATGTAAAGTGTCAGAGAAAACCAGTAAATGATGTAAAGGGTTACCCAATGCCTAGTCAATGTAATGATATGAAAGCACTCCTCTATCACACCTAAACCACCAATCTTGAGAAGCTAGAAAAGTATAAAAACAAACCCAATATAGCTTTGATAGAAACGAGTCGTGATTCCAACAAAAAAACAAAGCCTAGAATCAGGAACAAACCAACTTGAAAGGAGATCCCCGAGCTAATTACTCGTAGACAGCAATAGAAACAGCAACCATAAAGAGACTCAAAACCGAAAGTAGAGGCCGACGGCAACAGAGGAGAGGAACAAAGAAGCGGAACGAGAGAAAGAGAGAGCTTCCAGATCCCCCAGAGGTTTTCCGTTTCTCATTTGGAGCGCCTTTTTAGTCGAAATATCCGGTAAGCCCATTAATGATAGTGTCGGCCCAATGTCAAAACTTCGACCGACCGAGTTTTCTCAACACAAAAGATTTGGTTAGTTTCATCGTTGGTCCCAGTCCTTTTTTTTTGGCATCGTGCATCCATAGACATTAGATGCACAAATCTTTAGCGTTTGCCTCAAAAATTTTTTTGCCTAATTCGGTCCTAAATCTTGGAGGTTATAGCCAATTTAGTAAAAGTTTCAATAAATTCTCTTTTTACATATTCAAGGGTCTGTCTATATAACTCTCTTTGAAAACTTTGAAACCAGAGGCAAATGTTTCATTCGGCTTTGCTCTGGACTGATCCTGTTTAATTCAAAATATATCCAAAAGAGTATTTGTCCGCTACTTTCCTAGGTATCATCTGCTAGATGTTTGACGCACGTTTTACATTACTGAGATTGTAGGTTATATCAGTTTAGTTTGTTAGTGAATTGTATGGCTTGATAGGTCTATATGCTAATGCTATTAAATTTTAGTTTTTTGTCATTGTTCAGATACCTGAATACGCACGTTCTTCAAGACCAGGAACCTAAACCATTGAGGTAATCAAGAAATAGACAAAGCACAAGATAAGAAGAAATGATTAAAAAAAATCATTAGCATATTAAGTAAACGAGCTAGGGCAGCTCAAGATTATGAACACAGAAAACAACAAACCTAAATCTGTGGCAGTGGTACTAAGGATAATGATAACTGACGTCATTAAATAAACAAACAAATCATCAAGATAATGCTAACCGGAAGAAACTGACATTCGGTTAAGATATTTCAAGAATTGTTTGCAAATTCAGCGATACAAAGAGGAGAAACAAACTGAAGAAACAGCTAAAATCGATCTCCCTCTTTTGGTTATGTAGCTCGTAAAGGTGTTGGCATTGTGTAACCAAGATCAATCAATTTTCTGATCAGCATTTTCTCAGCTTTTGCCTACACAACAACAAAGAAAAATCAAAAGAAGTATGATAAAGTACTACACCAAAAGAAGGAACACAAGAAAGAAAGAAAGAACAAACCTCAAGCAATGGATTGTTTTTAGGGATGTTGCAAGCCATGATTATATTTAGACCCGTCTTCATCACTAGAAACAACACAAAAAAAATCTCACTCACTATACAAGATTTGCAATTGCAAGTTTGTAATCATCAGATTCTAACCTAATCTACGGGCAATGCCAGATCCAGTGTTATCAGATGTTCCACCAAGTACCGAAGTAACACTTACTGTATTACTCTGACATATAACCAAACAAAACGTTACAATTCAGAACAAACATTCAAAATCTTATGTTTTTTTGATGAATTAACTAACCGGTCGCGTTGAAGCAGCTGCGTATAAGTTCCCAAACTTGGCGGAATTATAACCGATCCATACATAAATCTACAGTGAGAACAAGACCCACTTTTAGTTTCGATGAAGATTAAAGACTTGAGAATCAGACAAAACAAAAAAATCAAGCGAGAACCTGTTTTGCGAGACGGATGATCTGGAAGTGAAGAGTGACATCATCGAGAACCTCAGTGAAGCACGAGACTTTTACGCCATCGTCGTCTCGGTTTACATTGTCGGAATCACCGGTTTGGTCAGCGATTTTAACCTGAGCAACGGAGAGAACAACTTGGTCGTATTCAGTCTCCATCGTCTCTGAGTCCTAAAGAAAAGTCTCGCAGGCGTGAAGGAGGGTCCAGAAAGGCATAAGTTTCGCACATAACTTCAATGTTTCGCTTATATCTATTGGGCTTGGATAAATGAACGAAGGGCCCAATGCATACTCCAGACCCAAATTGGCATATCCGAGTCGATACAAGCGTATAAATCTTCGATCATCGGGTCCGTTTGGTTAGTTTGGTTATAGGAAAAAAGTAACCGATGTGTAGAAGTTTGATTGTGTTAGCATCTAATCTAATTATCTAATTATCTAATTATATAAAAAGATGTTTGCTTTTCTCACATGGTTCTACGTCGGATCCAGCTCAGAAAGTCATTGCACAGTGTGTTGACACATGTCCCAAGAGAATGAAACTCATAGTTTCATTTATTCTCATTGTGATGGGCTTTAATAGTTTATTATCATGTTTGGGCTCTAGAGATTGATGGTTTATGCGGCTCAGGGTAGATGGAATCGTCTCAAACCCTAATTAGTAACTACGCGAAGAAACGACGATGGAATTCGTCTCCAAAAGAAGCATTCACAACTGTGTGAAAAAATAAAAGAAGCATTCACAACTGTGTGAAAAAATACCTTCAGATGCGATCATAAACATAGTCTCATTCCCTGAAAATTCATATGTACATGAATTATCGAGGTCTACCTCTGTTTTCTTTCTAGATGTGGGTGCCGTTTTTGATTCCATCCAAATTTATTGTTGTTAGGGTTTTGTTGTTCGGTTTTGCTCTTAGATTTACGTAGTTCGGTTCTGTTCTTATGGTTTGTATTCGATTATGTTGTTGGTGTTTGTGTCAGGATCGTTTCATTTAGACCCATAATTCATGTAAACAAAATAATTGAGATTTCTGCTTTCTCTTGCTTATAATATGTCGGCCGCGAATCAGTTTTTTGTCTCAAAGGGTCAATAACATCATGGGTGCTTTCCTCTTTCTCTTAAAGGTAACACTCTCCTGCCTCTTTTGTTTCCGTGCTCATCTTTTTGTTTTGCTTGGTACCATGAACTTAGATATAAACAGGTTTCTCTTCACAAAAGAAGAAAGGAGTATTGTCGATAGATTTTATGGGATCAGCAAAAAATTGGTCGTGGATTTTGCTCGCGTATGTGGCTGTATAACTATAAGGTCTTTGGGTCATTTGGTTCGTTTTATGATTGGAGCAGTTGTTTTTCAGCTGTTTTATGATTGATATGTGAGTGTATTGTCTTTCCTTCAGAGAATGCTTTGATCATTTATCCAAATGAGTTAAGTAAAGCATCCCAACAGGTAATCAAGAATTGGTAATCTTTAAAAGAGTTATAGTTTGTTTCTTTTGTCTGTCTCTCCATCTGATGTTTCCTTCTCATGTTAGAGTCGTTGCTAAAGCCAAGTCTTTCAAAAAGGTAAGAAAAAATGGTGTTATGCATCTGAGTTTGTTTGAGCTTAAAAGATATAGTTATCATGGTTGACCTGTAATGTCTTCTCATGTTTCAGGAGTATAGAGCTAAGCTGTATAAGCTGAAATAGATTAGAAAAGAGTTGGAAGATATAGTGCAGGTAAACACACACAAAATAATACTAATGCATCCAAAGTTTGTTGATTCAAAAAGGAGATTTTGACTTCTTATATGTAGAGCTGAAATGGCTAAGCTCGAAAAACTTTTAAAAAAGAAATACTAAAAACCAAACGGCTTGAACCTGTGGAGACGTGTTCTGAAAGCTAGAAGGATGAACCAAGGCTATGTAATCAAGTGGTCTCATTAATCTATATTAATAAAAGAGTTGACACAAAAATGAATTCTAGATACCTCTTTTTTTTGAATCAGGTATATCAGACCTCTTTATTGTGTAGATATTATTGAACTTGCGTATATAAAATTTTCAATTTGTAACTGACTATAAATGTTTGGAAACAAGTAGAACTATTAATATTTTAGATTTCTATCACTCATTTATATTTTCCACTCAAACAGATTTCATGGATTCAATCCTATCAATCTCATGATCTTCTAAACCAAATACAAACCTGTTTGGATGTTTGCCTTACATTCTTCACATATCTATTTAATATTCATAAATTGTGACCTCAAGAAATGATAACGGTCGAGACCTTCAATCTTCAAGACTTTCGTAAGGAGAAGTTTGGAATCAAAGCGTGGAGTAGGTAGAAAGTGTTCCACAACATGCCTTATACACAAACATGACAAAGAAATATATAAAATTTCTTCACATCTAGAAACGTACAACTATGGACACAATACACATAACATACACAATATCAACTAAACATAAATTATTTATACCTATACCTGAAAAACTGAATTAAAAATAGTGTCCACAATGCATGTTGATAAGGGGAGATGAAAGACGACAATCACCAATCACACGGAGTCCACTATTCATGCGACACCAACAAAAAAACATATAAGTTGAGATGGAAACCAAAGAAACATCTACACAAACACACAAAAGAACATAATGCAGATTCAACAATGATCACAATTGAATAACTAAATCTGTGAATAAAGAGACTGTCGTAACTTAAATTCTCATGTAATTATATGACCACCATCATGTATTAATACTCTATTAAAAAAATAAGTGAACATGGAATTAAAGTGGTAAATGTAGTGGGACATTATTGCAATAAAATAGCAGTTATAATCACGTGAATAACTAAACTCCTGATGAAACGCAAACTAGAATCGTGACCCAAATGAAAACATACGAGTTAACGTCCTAAACACATAACATCACTAATACTATGAAATTAAAATATTCATATTGCAACTTTAAAATTAATACCAACAATTAATAATTAAAAAGAAATACAATCACCAATCCAAGGAGATACGAAAGGCCCGTAAAAAATTAATAACTGAATAAATTACATCAACTATTCAGCTAAAAATGCTTTACAGCAACACAAAACAAATACAAATGCTAAACTATATTTGAAACATAAACTTGCTTTCCATGATCCTTGGTTTCAAATATCTTTTTATATAATTAGATTAATTCATTAATATTAAAATAATAATAATCTTTAAAAAAAATTAAGAAATAATAATAAAATATGTATTCTTTACAGAAAATTACAAAATTGACAATACTTTTGATCAATCATTTTATTGATAAAAGTCATGAAATACTAAAGACTTACAAATTTTACTCAATTTTGATATAATTAGGTTCAATTATAAATGATAATAAACTTCGTATGGAAATTTTAATACGTCTTTTTCGTATTGGATAATAATGATATTATATAAATGATTCTCTACACTTAATTTTTTTATCAGTTTACATAGATTTCTTAACGTTCTTCGAATATATTTTGGTGTCTTCTATATACCTTTATAATTACCATTAAAGTTTACATCGACAAATTCAAAACTAAACGTTTTGTTTAAAAACAAAAAAGAAAATAAACCCAATTTCGTTTACTTAAAAATCGTAATATATATATATATAACATATATATGTCTGATTAGGAGGAAAATACGATAACAATATATATATATATATATATATATATATATATATATATATTTATAAGCTATCCATAAACAAACCAAACTAAAATATATAACGTATAATCCTACCTCTTCTAAATTTTTTTACAATACAAAAAAACACCATCATAGACATTTTTGAAATGCAAAACTATAGTACAAACCACAAAACCATACAAAAATAATAAACCAATATTATTTGTAAAGTATAACCCACCCGTAGGGCGGGCCGACCCTAGTTGTAATTACAAGGAAGACGGGCTTATAACCGAAGTTATATGAATTCGGGTAAACCGGATTTGGTTATTTAGGTTGAGTTTGATGGAATTGCTATTCAGTTTTACTAAAAGTTTTTGTTCTTTTTTATTGCACCAAATGATGAACGGTATTATTGGACTATTTTTCTTACACCAAATTGTGGTTTAATCTGTCTGGTGTAATCTAGCTTGATACGGTTCACTTTTGACGGCTGTATTAATGAATATACAAGGTCAAATATGTTGTAAATAAAGTGAGAGGTGAAAGATATATATATTTATTAATATATATATATATATATATATATATGTATCGTGTATCGTGTATGTGAGAGAGATGAGTATGAAGCTTTTGTGTTGTCTTGTTGTTAGAGAGAGAGAGAGAATGGGGTAAAATATGACTTATATTTATTATTCAAATACTGTCTGGTATAATCCGGTTTGGTTCGGTTCACTTTTGATGGCGGTATTAATGAATACACGAGGTCAGATGTAAATTCCTACTAAGAAAATCTTTTACTTTCTTTTTAGTTGTTATTCCTCAACGATTTGATTTTATGATCTAAAGACACTCATCCCTGGTTCATCCATATTCTCTTCCTTGTTAACTTGAGCATCAAGTAATCTTTCATTTGCACAATTAGGAGTTTCAATGTTTGGGAATTTCCTGAAAATCTAAACAGATCAAAGTTAATTTTAATGTGATTAAACGCATTTTGGGACTTATGTTTCTATTGTTGGGTTCAAATTTTTGGTTTTATACTCAATCTAATGTATGTTGTTACATTGTAACCTTTTTAATGTATGGGTTAATCAAACTCTTTTGGTGGATAATGAAAATATCAAAATTGTTAATGGATGTGATTATAATGTTTTTAACCTTTAGGTTTTACGATTTAAAAGTTGGATTAATCTGTTTAGATGGATAATGGAGGTGATTATAATGTTTCTTTCCAGCTTTACATGTTTAGCAAAAAAAAGTTCCACCTGTGGGTGGTGTTCCTTCAAGCATATAATGTGCTGAAATATATTTGCAAGGAAGCAATTGATGCAGAAAATTACAGAGTTGGTACCAAGACATCCAAAGAGAGTGAAGAAGCAGGAATCTCAAAATGCGAAGTAGCATGAACCTCAGGCTACAACTTCAGCCGCTAGAACTCTTTAAATTCAAGAATAGGTACCACAAAGAAGAGATAAAAAGCCCTCTCTCTATTTCTCTCATTCATTTTTGGTACACCTCATCAAATTCAATGATTTTCTTAATTTTCAGAAGTTGCTAAGAACACAAAAGTTGTGTTTGCTGATGTAAAAGAATTCATTGGTTTCATCATTGTGCATTTAGTTTTTTGTCATCATCACATTAATAGACAATAAGATATGATCGAAATAAAAAGAAAAAATTTACTAGCTCTTGTTGGTATGGAATTTTGCCACTCTTCCTCCAGTAAGGATCATGAAAAACTGTTTAATTAAACATTCGAACGACATATATGAGATCTCCTGCCAAAGAACAATAACAAGTATAAAGTTTGCTCGTTAAAAAGCCATATTGTATCAAACAGATCCAACGTCAACTCCTTTGCGTTTGGAGAAACTCTTAGCCTCTTGAATATCCTTCAAAGGACTAGATTATAAATCTGAATTGAGCTTAAATAGCAATAGCGGGTTTTGTAAGATTTAAGTAAAACAAAGTGTAAAAGATAGATTAGAGAGATTTGGTGAGAGATTTAGAGTTTTTGAATCTTAAAAGAGAGAGAGAGAGAGTATAAAGAGAATGTAGAAGATAAAGAGAAAATAAATCTCCATTAATTAATTTGTGGATTACAATCAGTTTTTAAATAGACAAGATAAGATAAGAGAGATAAAGAATAAACATTTTGAATTTGTGGTCGAGAGAGGAAAAAAGAGAGACCACTTGGTCAAGTGGTGTCCAATTGTATCAGACTCAGACCCTGTGGATGAGTTGGTCTTTCCTCAACTCGATCTCTCTTCGTTGTAATACTTCATTTCATTCTTTTCATATCAATACTTCCCATCAAGCTTAACTAAGGGAACCAACCAAGCTTGAAAACCATGAAAACCTCTCTCATTTAATACTTCACCAAAGAAAATTCATTGGGACAACACCTGATGAGGGAAAAAGAGTAGATACTCCATGGTTAAGGAAACTAGCTATTGGATGAGATATCAATGAATCCTATTTGTATGAATGGACTCAATTTTCTTCTGCCTTGCTGCCTTAGTAAACACATCTTCAAGTTGATCCTCTCTCCTTGTATAACATGGTAAGATCACTCCTTGCATGACCTTGTGCCTTACTTTGTGACAATCAACCTCAATGTGCTTTGTCCTCTCATGAACCACTGAATTTGAAACAATGTGAATAGATGATTGGTTATCACAATGCATAGTCATCGAAATTGTTGTTTCAGTCCCCAAATTCTTCAGAAGACTTTTGATCCATATTAATTCATTTTTCAACTTACTCATTTCCATATATTCAGCTTCAGCACCTGAACTGGAGATTACCTTCTGCTTCTTACTCTTCCAAGTAACCTAATTGCCTCCAGTAAAAGAACAATAACATGTGGTTGATATTCTATTAACTCTATCACCTACCCAATTAGTATCACAGTAGTCAACAATTTATGTGCTCTTATTGCATCCCATCGTAATACCTTAACCAGGCGATCCATGCTGATATCTCAATATCTTGTCCACCATGTTACAATGATGCATCTTTGGTGCTTGCATATGTTGACTAACTTGATTCACAACAAGACTTGATTGAAGACCGACTCAAGCCCATAAGTTCCACATATTACAAGATTACCCTTGACCGACTTTATACTTAATATTTATAGTGTTTGCCATTTACTAGGGCAAAACACTACCTTACATATTATCACAATTTATATTTATTCTTCAAAGCTTTCTAGTAGTTTTGAAGAGAATATCAAAGACAAACCTTCAAATATTTTGTATTTGAGCTCCAATGACTCGTACTTCATCTATTTATGCAATTCATTAAGTTTATGTCTTGATTAATTATGTCTAAGTAGGTACTTTGTTAGATTTAGGGTTTATTAGGGTTTTGATGAATAATTGAAAAATAGAACTGTTAGATGATTTAATTAGGGTCCTTCACAAAAATGATCTAACTTCTTGTGCCCTAAAGTAGCTAACTAGAATCATGAACTTAGGATAACTGACAACAACGAAAGTGAGTTAAAATCATGATAGTAATTCTGTTGAGTTAAGTTGTTAGGTGCATGTGAGAGCTGCTTTAATTAATCTAGTGAACATATCGATTAAGGTGTTAATGATTGTTTAAACAATATGAGTACGTAGTGTCAATCGATACTTCTTTAATTAACTCACTCTTGCGGTTGTCAATTGTATCAGACAAATCCAACGTTAACTCCTTTGCGTTTGAAGAATCTATTAGCCTCTGCAATATCCTGCAAATGACTGGATTGCATATCTGAATTGAGCTCAAACAACAATATGGGGTTTTGTAAGATTTTAAGTAAAAAAGTCTAAAAAGTAGATTAGAGAGATTGAACGAGATTTGGTGAGAGATTTAGAGTTTCTGAATCTTAAAAGAGAGAGAGAGAGAGAGAGAGAGAGAGAGAGAGAGAGAATGTAGAAGATAAAGAGAGAATAATCTCCATTAATTCATTTTTAGATTACAATCAGTTTTTAAATAGACAAGATAAGATAAGAGATAAAAATAAACAATTTGAATTTTGAATGTGTGGTTGAGAGAGGAAGAAAGGGGACCATTTGGTCAAGTGGTTTCCAATTGTATCAGACTCAGACTCTATCGATGGGTTGATCTTTCATCAACTCGACCTCTCTTCATTCCAATACTTCTTTTAATTCTTCTTCATGTCAAAACTCCCATCAATCTTGACCAAGGGAACAAACTAAGCTTGAAAACCATGACGACCTTCCTCATTTAATACTTCACAAAAGAAAACCTATTGGGACAACACCTGATGAGGGAAAAAGAGTGGAGACTCCATGGTTAAGGAAACTAGCTGTTGGATTAGATATCAATGAGTCCTACGTGTATGAATGGACTCAATTTTCTTCTCCCTTGCTACCTTAGTAAACACATCTTCAAGTTGATCATCTCTCCTTAGATAACATGGTAAGATCACTCCTTGCACGACCTTGTGCCTCACCTTATGACAATAAATCTCAATGTGCTTTGTCCTCTCATAAAACACTGAATTTGAAACAATGTGAATAGCTGCTTGGTTATCACAATGCATAGTCATCGAATTTGTTGTTTCAGTCCCCAAATCCTTCAAAAGATCTTTGATCCATATCAATTCATTTTTAACTTACTCATTGCCATACATCCGGCTTCAGCACTTGAACTGGAGACTACCTTCTACTTCTTACTCTTCCAAATAACCTAATTGCGTCCAGTAAAAGTACAATAGCATGTTGTTGATCTTCTATTAACTCTATCAACTACTACAAGAAAACATGCCCTTAACAACGAAAATTTACGAGGAAATTACTTCGTCATAATTCTACAAGTGCATTACAAGGACTTTACGACAAAAATTATATTCGTCATAACGCCCTTGTAAAGTTACGAGGAAAAATTTTTGTCGTAACTTTACAAGAACATTACAACGAATATTCTTATTTGTCGTAACGACCTTGTAATGTTACAAGTTCTTTACGACGAAAAATATGCCTGTTATGTTTGGTGAAAAAGTGTTTATAGTGTACTTTATAGAAGTAGATTCATTGTAAAATCATTGTGGGAAGCTGTATAGGCCTAGTAAATGTTTTCCTTGTAAATTCGTTGTCAAGCTCGTAATTTCGTCCTCTACTAGATTTCCTTGAGCATCAGTCAAGCTCGTAATTCTATTCTTGGCCTTCTTTGTTTTTCTTAAGTTATGGAAAAATTTCGAGTTTAGATCTCCCACTTGTACCCACATCACTCTACTTTTTTGCTTCCAAAACAACTTCTCAGCATTAAGGGCCTCAGATAACTCTTTAAGTGTTGCAGGCAATTCCTCAGCCGATACATTATCTTCATTGTACATGGCCTCCACCTAATCCTTCAAATCCTCCACTTGCTGCTCAAAATTCATATCATTCTGCTTTCTCCACTGACTGATAGCTTTACGACAACTAGGAATATGAGTCATAATATTTGCATCAAACTGTAAATCAGGTGAGTTCCGTCCTTCTTAGACAACACTTATAATCTCATAACTATCTAACCATTTCCTATCAAATTTGAACTTCTTATTTGCTTTAAAAGGTTTAAATAGTATGTTTGCAAGGACCGGACGATGATCTGATCCCCAGAGGCGCATGTAACTCATTGACGAATGAGGAAATTTGTCATATACCATGTTTCTTTCCCTAAGGCACGGTTTAACCGACATATGACAGTATTCACTCCACGTTTCCCAACCCAAGAAAGTTGATTGCCCGAGCATGGAAACTCTAGCATTTCACAATTATTTATCATCTGTTTGAATGGAAGGAAAGAGCTACCAGAACGTATTCTTCCACCCTCCTTTTCCTCGTGACAAGTAATTTCATTAAAGTCACCAATCATGAACCAATGTCCATCTTATATTGTTGAAAAGCGCGTAAAACGCTCCCAACTAACTCCATGCGTTCTAAAACATGGTCACCATAAACGAACGTCATATAGACTTTTATTTCATCAATGATCGCAGATACATCAATCATTCGATTATTAGAAAATAAAACAACAACTTGCAAATAATCCATAAAAAACAAAGCTAGACCACCGCTTTGGCCACGTGTCTCAACGGTAAACACCTTTTTATAACCAAGGTCAACCTGAATGTTTTGCAAGAGCAACTTCCTATTCTTTATTGATGTTAGGAGTTTTCAAGGCTCCTAAGGTAAATGTTGTAGTATGAGAGATTGTCGAACCAGTTCTAAGAGATATAAAAGCACTGAGAATGCAAGTACTAGCTTAATCTAAAGTGCGATCATGTGATTGATTGGTTTTGAATTACAACTAAGATTAAAATACAATAACAAAACACTAAGTGCGATAAATGAAATAGCTTTGACAATTAAGATAAAAGAGAACTCATGGGTAAAGGGAATTAGACCTTGGGTGATCATTCGAACTAAAGATGGCGAGTGATCAATTAAACTATCAACCTTAAGCCTAGACACGATTCTAAACAAGCTCTATGTCTAGATGAATGTTCATTTACTAACATAACTCAAGCATCAAATGTCTTCGGTTGAATGTTATGGAAGTAATCATTAAGAATAAGTCTACTAGCCATTTTAACACCTTTAACAACAAGTATCCCTGGTAAAGAATGTTAAAAGCTTAGGAGAGTTGGCTCGGGCATTTCATCAAACACCTTGTGGGTGGGAAATGCCTAAAACTCAACCTTTGAGAGGCCAACTCAAAAGATGCATTATGAATACTCTACTAGCAAGGAGTAAGAGAAATCTACACTAAACATCCTAGATCTAGTCTAATCACCCTTAATCTCCCTAACCCATGAATTCAAAAGTGGATTACTCACTAATCTTCATGATTCCTCTTAAATCCATATTGGATTCAAGCTTAATCGTGTAAAGATCAGTAGATAATGAAATAAACAGGATCACAAGAACAATCAAAAATGATTCAAAGAGAAGAACTTTTACAAGAGTTTTTTGTGTTCTCTCTTCCAGATCCAAGCTTATCTGCCCGAAATGGCTTACAACGTACTTAAACTTAGGTATAGAAAATGTAAAAACAATGAAACAAAATGACCAAAAGGTCCCTAAAATAACTTAAGTTTCATCCAAACAAAGACGTGCAAATACCTATGCACATCGCTCTGGTGAGGTCACTCTGGCTGGGAGCTACCTTGGTATGTCGCTCCGGAACGTCACTCTGGCTGGGAGCTACCTTGGTATGTCGCTCCGGGACGTCACTCCAGGGTGGTTTTGGAGCAACAAAGTGAGAGAAGGCCGAGCTACCTGTGCACGTCGCTCTGGTGAGGTCACTCTGGCTGGGAGCTACCTTGGTATGTCGCTCCGGGACGTCACTCTGGCTGGGAGCTACCTTGGTATGTCGCTCCGGGACGTCACTCCACGCCCTGCTCATCCAGTGATCACCTTTAACTCCTCATTTTAGCTCTAAATGCATCCAACCATCTCCAAGAACTCCAAGGATACTCCAATACCTGATAAGAACTCATGTATGCAAAATGCAACCTAGAAATGACTAAATCCTAGTCTATATGATCAAAATGTGTATGGATGAATGGATAAAACAATGGAAATATGCATGACATCATTTATCTTAGAAATGAACAAGAGTCTTGGGCGATGCTTCTGATATATCTTCATAAGGCGTCGAACTTTGAGGTTGTTCACAATCCCTCTACAATTCCAACTTATTACCTTCATTGATAAGGTTTTGGTGGATGTTTTGGATCCACCTTACCTTTCTTGATTACTCTCGAGTCCATAGTCAGTTTCTTGGTAACGCTTCTGCCTTGACGCTGAGGCATAACTCGTGTGTTGGAGATTTCAGTCGTGGCCATAGTAGATGTGCGTGTTAGGGAAAATGTTCTATGAGTCTCCACCTTCGACCATATAGATAGAGACCGTGCCGCACTCCTTGTTAATGGATTCTCCTCTATATCATCCCCAATGTTGGAGACAGATAATGATGCTATTACAAACTAAGAAAAATATTTCAGACGATTCTACAGTCGATATCTATTTACCTTAAGAGGATTTACGCCTGATTGCATCACCTAACCATCTTATAATATTCATGTTTGATGGTGCTCGTTGTGCCATGCTACAAATCTATTGTAAGCTTTTTTCCACTAAATTGCATAATTCTATTTTTTCTAGAATTCGAAATCTAAAACTCCTAGATAGAAATATTAATAAACACTTAATCAAATAACTAGATATGAGCTGAGAGTCTTAGAACTTGAAATGTCAGCAAAAATGGGGATAAATAAATTACAAAACTAAATGCTATCTTTTTGTTAAAAAGATGATTATTCATAGAGATAAACACTTGTCCTCTCCTCCTCATAGTTTTGCATCATCATCCATATATGTGTCAGTTCTATTAATTTATATTTTTTGTTACATCGGTTTAGTTAAACCGATTTCCATATGTATATAATGGATCACTCACGATCATTTGTAAGATGAGAAATAATTTAAGTAGTGATCACCTTTACTCTATCTCTCTCTTTAGTTGCTTTTCACACACATACACATATATAAACATATACAATAAATAATATAAACACAAGTTCATATAATAATAATACAACATGTTATCAACATGACTCTTATACCAAATAAGGTTATACTAGCAAGGTAATGTTTAATTTATGTTTTTCAATAATTTTAATAATTTTAATTTTATTATTGTTCCGGAGTGAGAGGCTAGGCATTCTCCGTTTATTTTTTGGGATGATAGGTGTTGCCTTCCCTGACTGATTGTTAAGATAGGCTTTGCCTTCACGATCAGATAAACATGTGGTAGGTTTTGCCTCCGTGAATAAAAATAAAATGTCAAAATGATAGATTTTATCTCCTCGGACCTTGAATAAAAAGAAAAGGTTAATATGACAGACATTGTCTCCTCGAACCTTGAAAAAAATGATTAACATGGAAGACTTTGTCTCCTCGGATCATGTGAAGCTAAGCCTCTGATTTAATTTATGCTTTTTAAATTTATGCTTTTAATTTTATGCTTTAATTTATTGCATTTACTTTCTGTATTTAAATTTTTGTCTTTGTTATATTTTTTTAAAATATGTTATTCTATGAATACATTTACCATGTTGAATTTGGAAAAGCTCAAAATAAAGGCCCTTGATATTATGTGAAATAACTATATGACTTGGGAAGTGGGTGCAAAAATGCACCTGAGAAGAAACATGCTTTTGGAAACAATCGATAGTTCAAAAACAGGGTCCAATGAGAAAATGGCTAAAGCTATGATATTTTTGCGACACCACATACATGATGGTTTAAAAGATAAATATATAACAAAAGAGGATCCTGCGGACCTCTGGAAATCATTAAAAGAGAGGTTCGATCACCAGAAATATGTGATCTTCCCGAAAGCTAAACACGAGTGGATCCATCTCCGGTTCCAGGACTACAAAAGTGTAATTGAATACAATTCTGCGATGTTCGGAATTACATCTAGGATGATATTATGTGGAGATAAAGTAAGTGATTATGATATGATCGAGAAAACTCTCTCCATGTTCCATCGTGGAAATGTAGTCCTACAACAACAATACTGGGCGAATGGGCATACTCGTTACTCGGAGTTGATGCAAGTCCTCCTTGTAGCGGAGCAGAATAATTAACTCGTGACTTTAAACAATCATGTTCATCCCACTGAATCTGCTCCATTCCCCGAAGCGAATGTTGCATCATCTAGTTATGATAATTGGAGAGGATTAGGACGTGGATGTGGTCAAAATCGTTATCATGGTTGTGGAAGAGGACGAGGAAGAAGATTTAGTTCGTATGATGAAAGAAATAATAAGGACTTCCACGAAAACGAAAGGGGCCAGGATGATAAAAGGCAAACAAAAAAGGTTTGCTACAGATGCGGTATGAAAGGTCATTGGGTACGTGGTTGTCGTACGCCAAAACACTTAGTCAATCTGTATACAGAATCCCAAAAAGCGAAAGAGAAAGAAAGTGAAACAAACTTCATCTCTGATAAACCCGGACCATCATTTCCTGGTTAAAATGAAGATACTCATCTCGACGTATTAGATTTTCTGGTTGATCCAGAGAGAATCGATGAGTGATATAAGTCTATTGTATTATAGTATCAATTTCTTTTTGGTAAGATATATGTTATTTCATGTTTAATAATACATGTTTTATGAATATTTTAAATTCAGAAAATGCTAGATTTTGAGACTATGGATGGATATATGTGTTTGGCAGATAGTGCGTCAACACACATGATAATTAAAGATAAGAAATATTTCTCCAGTCTCAAAATAAAAGATTTCGTTGGAAGCGTAAGTACAATATCTGGTAGTGCAAAGATTATTAAAGGCTCTGGAAGAGACAGTTTTTAATGCCACGGAGGACAAAATTTGAAATAAGTGATGCATTATATCCTCCCGAGTCTCATAAAAACTTATTAAGTTTGAAGGATATCCGAAGAAGTGGATATCATATTGAAACTATGAGGAAAGATGACAATGAATATCTTTGCATTAAATCCGAGAGAAAACATATATTGGAAGAGTTAAGAATGTTATCCTCTGGACTATATTGCACGAAAATAAACATGACTGAGTCTTATGCCACAATAAACCTGAAATTTACTAATACATTTAAAATCTGACATGAGAGGCTATGATATCCCGGTTCAGTCATGATGAGAAACATAGTGCAAAATTCAAATGGTCAAAACTAGAGAATTTTGCAAACGGGCAAGTTTACATGTAAAGCATATTCTCAAAGAAAACTTATAACTCGACCATCTCAAGAAAAAGTTGGCAATGAATCACCATTATTTTTAGAAAGAATTCATGGTGATATATTTGGGCCGATCCACCCACTGTGCGGGTTGTTTAAGTATTCCATGGTATTGATTGACGCATCTAGTAGATGGTCAAATGTCTGTTTTTTGACTATAAGAAATATGGCTTTTGCAAAGTTCTTTGCTCAAATCATAAAGTTGAGAATGCAGTTTTCAGAATATGTAATAAAGAAAGTAAGGCTTGATAATGCTGCTGAGTTTACATCGCAAGTCCTCAATGATTATTGTATGTCAGTGGGGATTGATGTGGAGCATCCAGTTCTCCATGTTCATACACAAAATGACATGGCCGAGTCACTGATCAAACGGGTGCAGTTAACTGCAAGACCGTTGATATTGAGAACAAAGCTCTCAATTTCAATATGGGGTTATGCTATTTTGCATGCAGCTGCACTGATTCGGCTGAGACCGACTGCAGATAATAAATACTCCCCATTACAATTGTCATCTGGGCAGGAACCATATGTATCTCATCTCCTCTTTGGGTGTGCAGTCTATGTTCCGATAGCTCCACCACAAAGAACAAAAATGGGCCCACAAAGAAGATTGGGAACATATGTGGGTTATACGTCACTAAGTATAATAAGGTATCTTGAACCGGTAACTGGTGATATGTTTACGGCACGCTTTGCCGATTGCCATTTTAATGAGGAATAATTTCCAGCGTTAGGGGGAAGAATTAGAAAAATTCCTAAAGAGATTACATGGTGTACGCCGTCGTTGTTACACCTTGATCCCCCTACGAATCAAAGAGAGTTGGAAGTTCAGAAAATTGTGCATTTGCATAATTTGACAAACAGTTACCAGACGCGTTCACATATATGAGAAGAGTGACAAAGTCAAATATACCCATTGAAAATGTTCCATCAAGAGTTTTTGTTCCTGAAAGACAAACTGATAGAAATACAATGAATGAATCTAGGGTTCAGTTAAAGAGGGGGAGACCAGCGGGCTCTAAAAATAGAAATCCTCGAAAGAAAAAGAAATTGGTTGAGCAAAGTGAAAATGTTCCAGAAGAACCTGATACTCAAAAATGTTTGAAAGAATTTATAAATGAAAAAGTTCAAGAAGAACCAAATAAAGATAAGGATCCAGATGACGCGGAGGGAACATAAAAGTATGAGATTTCCATCAACTACGCCCGAAATGAAAAGTTATGGATCAGAAATAAGATAAAAGATGTTGATGAAACGTTCTCTTTTTCTGTGTCCAAATAAATAGATCACAAAAATGATGATCTAGATCCAAGGTCCATATTATAATGTATGAAAAGACATGATTGGGAGGAGTGGAAGAAAGCCATACAAACTGAGTTACTCTCCCTAAATAAAAGGAATGTTTTTGGACCTATAGTCATAACATCTGAGAATATAAATCTTGTTGGGTACAAGTGGGTATTCGTGAGAAAAGTAAATGAAAAGAATGAAGTAACACTATATAAATCCCGATTAGTTGCCCAAGGTTTTTCTCAGAGACCGAGAATTGATTTTGAGGAAACATATTCCCCGGTAATGGATACAATTACGTTTAGATTTTTGATGATCCTAGTGGCATCAAAAGATCTTGAAATGCATCTTATGGATGTTTTGAATGCATATTTGTATGGATCATTAGATATGATATATATATATATATATGAAACTCTCTGAAGGACTGGAAATGCCAAAAGCATTGTAAGAAGAATCTAGGGAGATTTGTTCGGTCTAATTACAGCGATCACTTTACGGGTTAAAGCAATCCGGACGCATGTGGTACAATCGCCTAAGTGAATATCTGCTGAAAAAAGGATATGTGAATAATGTGATATGTCCATGCGTTTTCATTAAGAAATCGCCATCTGACTTTGTGATCATTGTTGTATATGTAGATGACCTGAACATAATTGAAACTCAAAAGGAGGTTGATGATGCACGAACTCATACGAAAGAAGAGTTCGAAATGAAAGATCTTGGCAAGACAAAGTTTTGTCTTGGGCTCCAGATTAAGCATCTCCGAGAAGGAATATTTGTGCATCAATCAAATTATACAAAAAGGCTATTGAAACGTTTTTATATGATAAAGCGACTCCTTTGAGTACTCCATTGGTAAATAGATCTCTCGATGTAGAAAGAGATCCTTTTAGACTCTGTGAAGATAGCGAGGAGGTACTAGGGCCTGAAGTACCTTATATGAATGTTATTGGTGGGCTTTTGTATCTTGCAAATTGTACAAGATCTGATATTGCTTTTGCTACTAATCTACGTACAAGATCTGATACGGTCATGCGACAATTCAGCTGACTTGTTTACAAAGGCCATTCCTACTACAACATTCCGAAAACACGTTTACGATATCGGAATGCGGCATTTGCGTGATCTATCAAGAAAAGACTATGTCCATTTTTCTCACGAGAATATTACGTTATTGTATTCTTTTCTCTCGTTATGATTTTTATCCTTTAGAGTTTTTTTCGTGTAGGTTTTTAACGAGACAATACGTAACCTAAGATGTATAATCAAGGAGTCTTAAAAAAGATGATGATTCATAGAGATAAACACTTGCTCCTCCTCATAGTTTTGCATCATCAACTATATACGTGTCAGTTCTATTAATTTATATTTTCTGTTATATCGATTTAGTTAAACCGACTTCCATATCTATACTATATAAAAGTTGAGGCTATAAGCCATTGAGAGTGTCTACGTAGGATGTTAAACGACCAATCAAAATATGAAAACTTACTTTTTTAATTTACTATTTTTACAAATGTTAATATTACCATAATCGTTTATTTTAAAATAAAATATAAATCAATATTAAATATGGTAAGATTACAAAAATAAAAAAATTATATATAATTTAACTTAATATATTATATATTTTGAAAATAATCATAAAATAATTAACAACAATGATAATTATTTTGAAAATGCAATAATTTCCAACAATTTTAGCTATATAAATTTAAAACATGTGGTTTTTAAAGTTTAGGTTATATGCTATTGGAAATATTTACAAATTACATTTACTGTATATAATTTGATGCTATAAATCATTAAGAGTGTTATATATTATATAAAAGTTGAGAGTATAAACCATTAAAGATAACACATAAGATTTAAAATAACCAAATATATTATGACAAATTAGTTTTTTAATTTGCTATTTCTAAAAATGTAAACATTACCAAAATCGTTTTTTTCAAATATGATATAAATCTATATCAAATATGGTAAACTTACAAATATAAAACATTATATATAATTTAACTTATAGATTTTCGAAAATAATCATAAAATAACTAACAATAATGATAACTTTTTTTAAAATGCAATAATTTCTAATAATTTTAACTATATAAATTTAAAACATGTAAGTTTAGGTTATATGCTAATGAAAATATTCACAAATTACATTTACTATACATAATATGATGCTATTATAATTAAGAGTGTTCTATACTATATAAAAATTGAGGCTATAAGCCATTGAGAGTGTCCGCATAGAATTTAAAATAATCAATCATATTATGACAAATTACTTTTTAATTTACTATTTTTAAAAAATTCAATATTACCAAAGTCGTTCATTTCAAATAAAATATAAATCAATATAAAATATGGTAACCTACAATAAAAAATTATATATAATTTAACTTAATATACTATAGATTTTCAAAAATAATCATAAAAACTAACAACAATTATAATTATTTTTAAAATGCAATAGTTTCCTAATTTTAACTATATACATTTTAAACATTTGGTTTTAAAGTTTAGGTTATATGAAATATTCACAAATTACATTTAATATATATAATTTGATGCTATAAATTATTAAGAGTGTTCTATACTATATAAAAGTTGAGGCTATAAGTCATTGAAGATATTCACATAAGATCTAAAATAACTATATCTCTATTTCTAAAAAAATCAATATTATCAAAATTGTTTATTTCAAAATAAAATATGAATCAATATCAAATATGGTAAACTTTAAAAAAACATTATATATAATCTTAACTTAATATATTATAGATTTTCAAAAATAATCATAAACATAGCTAAGAACAATGATAATTAATATTAAAATGCAATAATTTCAAACAATTTTAACTATATAATTTTTTTACATTTGATTTTTAAAGTTTAGGTTATATACTATTCAAAATATTCACAAATTCCATTTACTATATATAATTTGATGTTATAAATCATTAAGAGTGTTCACATATTATTTAAAAGCACCAAAAACTATAAATCATTATTTTATTATTATTTAAAAAAATTGAAGATTTAAAAAATATACTATTTTAAAATAATAAAAATCAGTATTAGTTTTAGTAAACAAAGTGAATAAGAACAAAAATTAGTTTGATATATAAATTAAATATTTGAAAGATTAACATAAAATTAACTAGCGAAAAAATCTTAAAGAACACAAAACTTTCGAATAAAGAAAATATGAATCTAAAAATGCATGATTTCAAAATTTAGGTTATATATTATTTAAATTGATCACATAGAATTTACATATAACATTAATAATATACTAGACCAGCATCCTAATTTCACATTAACAAAATATATGAAAACATAAAAATATTCCAAAAATTCACAATAATTTCTTTAAAATTAGTACTATCTAAAAATAATAATGACACTCTATTATGGTCTCGGTGAAAACATAAAACATAGATATGGAGAATATTCATTATACATTAGTCAATTGGAAACTATATTATCTAAGAATATTAATCAATAAACTAAAAACAATGAAATTTGACATATTTCTAACAATTAGGAAAAATATATATGTGAACTAATAAAACAACATAGTCCCAACATTAATTTATAATGTAACTAGATTAAGTAGATATTTATCTAATATTAGAACTTTTATATATTATTATTTTATCAAAATTTATTATTTGATTTTAGCTAAAATTCTATAGATTTATTTCCCTTTTTTATATCTAAAAAAACTTTAACGCTATTTAAATTCATCAAAATGTTTATGAGGATTCAAACTTAAATATTATACTATTAGATATGAATTTGATAAATAAATTAGAGTATTTCAAACACATATATGTACACAATAAGTATATAATAATTATATTCTCATGTAAGAAATTGGTAAATACAAAACAAGGTTAGATATTGTGCAAATGGGACAATATTTTATATCACTCAAATAGAAAAATAAATATATAAAATAAAATATGCATACAAATATAGAAATAGTTAATATGCATCAAATTTTCTATATATATATATATTAAATTATGATTAATAAAAAATATAAATACACTTATTCATTTACATATACAAACAAAGAAATATTTAAATAATAGTTATTTTAAAAATATAATTGTATGTAACTTAAATAAAATAATAATAAATCATTCTTTGAAGATAAATCCATATAAAATTTTATATAAACAATTTATCTTTTATTATGATAAAAGTAAAATAAAATAAAACTAATTATTCCAATAAACTCGCGCGTAGCGCGAGTTGAAAATCTAGTGTATATAAAAGGATCACTTACGATCATTTGTAAGATGAAAAATAATTTAAGTGATCACCTTTACTCTATCTCTCTCTCTCTCTTTAGTTGCTTTTCACACACATACACATATATAAACATATATAAACACAAGTTCACATAATAATAATACAACACTTTTAAAAATGTTTATCCTTTTAAGTTAACGATTTGTCTTGCAAAGTATTTTTTCTTTTCGGCAAGAAAAAAAAAAGAGAGGGTTGTAGTTCCACAAAGCAATACATCTCTAATTTCGAAGTAGTTCTCAACATATCAATTATAAAGAACATTAATGACAACAGTCACACAACCAAAGATTCTTCCTATCATTCATTACACACAAGATCACCAACTTCTCACACATAATTTACACTGTAAAACCGGCAGAAGTACATAACATCTCACTGCGGGCCCTTGTCCCGTGGGGCTTCAGAATGCATAGCATTGTAGTCTTTGGTGTAAACCCGGTGCCTCCTCTCCCGCGCGTATATAACCCAAAACACCAAAGACAGCATTACAGCAGTAGACACCAGCACAAGACCCACATAGATCCACTGCGTGTATCTCTTCAGTCCTGGGCAATGATCCCTCTCTATATCAGTGAATGTGGACCTAACGAAGTTACACCCTCGCAGATCTGCCAAGAATGGACAATACTTGTACAGACCATAGCTTACATTAACTGCTGCAGCCATCTGGGTGTAAAGCTTTGGGGTCAGACGTCCGGGTGTGCTACATGTTCCCGGTGTTATAAATTCGCAAGTGTAGTTCTTCCACACCTGCATTAAAACCAAATCATAAGATATATTATGAAATAAAAAAAATTTATAACGACATGTTCTGTATTAAATTAGTATTTCCCTTTTCATGGTTTAGGAAGTTGGGTGGTTGTGAGACTCAACCAAACTTAGAGAGAGTTCATTAGGATTTAAATAAGGCTTTGAGTTAAGACTTCTACATTTTTGGGTTTTGTTTGATTCTTAGATATCAAGTTCTATTTATCTCTCTGAATTCAGAAATTTTATGAAACAGAAACTGTACTGTGTAAGAGAGGGAATATTAGGTTAACCTCTGTAGCATTGCTCAGATGGACCTCACCGGGCTTGCACTGGTGGTCAGAGAGATCAGCATTGAAGGGGTTACAAAGCAAAGGCATTAGGGGGCCCGACTGGTTGTAATAAAGGGGTCGGGCTTGAGACGGGAAGTTCTTGTTGGCCATGTTGTTGATGGCATTGTCAACAAGGTCAACCAACTGGTATGTCACAAGTTTTGTCTGACTCAATGTTTCGCTCGCGGTTGCGTTGTCAACGCATGGTAGAATATCGTCTAGAGCCGTCTGAGCTGTTGGGTTTTGCACCCATTGGTCCATTGCCACACAGGTATCCCCAACAACGCTACCAAAGCAGAAGAAACGTTCTGGCTTTTGAGAAGCCTTTTAATGCATTAAGTAGACAAATTGAACAAGACTCACTTGTGTAGAAGCAGAAATAGACCACACAAGACGAAAGTACCGGTGACAAGAATCCAACCCAGGATCACCAGCCTGTCCATTGTTGATCACAACGGGATTTATCAACATAAAATGGAACCAATGGTAACAGAACATGAGAATAAGGCTTCACTTACGTAAATACAAGGCACTGCAGTCCAAAGATAGAGAGTACTGTATGTAATCACAAAGGAAATAATCAACAAGTTACGTGGTGCGAGATGTAATCAATAATAATGCCTAAGAACTTGCAGAGGACTTACAGAATCCAATGAAGGCAAGAAAAAGCATCACAGCAGCGATGATGATGAGCGCAAGTCTCATGTTGTCCAGGACATGTTGAATCCTGTCTTGGTTCTCCATTGTTGTGACAGAAAGAGTAGTTGCAGAGGAGTTGATCTTCCCTTGTATGTTGTCGATGCTCGATAAAACATTCCCTGGAAGAAGGATGGATTGCACATCCACCTTCTTAGCTGCATTGAGATAATCTGACACATTCCTGAGGTTCTCTGACGTGAAATTGGCCTGTCTCACCACATAGTCTAAAGTATCTGTTGTGCTAGCATGAAATTTCCCTTGGCCCGTGTAAAGGAAAACACATCCCACAATTGCAGTGATTGTGAATGAAATGAGGAGGATGAGGGAGAGAGCATAAGCAATCCTGGAATAGCCGTAAGGCTGACGGGCACAGCAGCAATAGCATAGGCAAATGAGAGACAATGATATCCCGAAGACCACAAACCAGGCTCCTGCTATCACAAAGAAAGGTGCCGCTGTATATGCAACAGACTGCACCACAACAAGCAAAGAATGAGAAACTTAAAAAGGTATTGGTACTGGTTCATATTTTCATCTAAGGCCTAGTGAATGCTAATCCAATTTCTCCCATTGATTGAGCATACTAATTACACCCTAAAAACAATCAAACTCCACTTAGCTAGAGCAGAAAGCTTTAATCAAACCCAACTTAGGACCACAGAAATAAAGACTCACAGTCCAATAATGGCTATTGCTTATGTTCCATCCACCAGTATAAAGGTTGAAATTCTCATTAGGATCTTTCCTCTTTGTTCTCTTTGCAGCCAAAATCAGAGACGAGTTTTCTCCATTTTCTTCTCCCAAAAACCTTTCTTTTACACTTGCCCTCCATTCTTCCTTTTCTGAAACAATCCAAGCCAATAATTGAGACAAAATTAGATTACAAGAGCACCAGCAGTTACTGTTCAATTATCTTTCTTACCAGCAATAGATATTCCAGTGGCGACAAGAAGAAATGAAAAAAAGTATGAACACTGTTTTAGATGTGGAACACAACATACTGTCTTCTTTTCCGAGGATGTTTTTATTTTTGTATATTCTCTCGTTTCAGTGTTTTTATGTTTTATCGAATCGTGATAGAGAATCAGTGGCAGACGTGTTAACAACATGATTGATTCTGAGATCCCGCTTGACGCGGTTTTCTTCTCTTCCTCGAATCAAATTTCCCTATTTTTTTTTATATTTCCGATGTTGTTTTTAATTTTGTTGAAAATGATGCTCCACCTGTTTCTTTTTGTGATTAGTTCGATTTTTAAATAGTGTAAAATCATTCAACGAGAGAAGGATGAGACGAAGCTTTTGTTTATGATTTGATCTTGTTAGATCAGAACCTTTTGGTTTGTAAAATATTTTCTATCTATAGATCGATTTCTTCCTTCCGTTTAACTGATTATCATTCGCAAGACGATTTAGATATGTTGTTTTTTATTGTGATCAAATTTTCTCTTCTTTGTTTTTAACTCTATATGTTATTAATTCTTAACCTTGTTTTTTCTTTTCGTTAGTTCGCTTGGATCTTAAATTGGATAAGTATCATTTTTCACTCATGGAGTATTTATGCGGAGGTTCCTCAAGATTTAAGATTCGAGAGATGAATTAAGCTAGGTGGATTCGGTGTAGATCCAGACATGGCGTAGCTACCTATATTGGGTGGTGTTCCGGCAAGGTTATGTGTCCGATTCTTCTGAAGCTTTTTGGGATTCTAACGATTAGAGGAGAAGGTTTAGGCAAATTAACGGCGACCAAAAGAAAGAGAAGGAAACAAGGAATTCGAGATAGTCAGAGATGGTGAATGAGTTCGGTCAACGAGAAGTTTCAGTGACATTTCTCTTTCTTCGCCTCTGAAAGCGGTAGAGTCTCGAAGATGGACATGTGTAAACATGTGTTACTCATGCACTTAAAATATAGCTTAAAATGTATTTTTGTACAAAACATTTTTTTCATTTTGAATTTTATTAATGGGTTAAGGTCTAAAATAACCCAACTTAACACAGAAGTTAAACAAAATGCTCAACCGACGGATCCAAACTATAAAAACACCTTGGGTTGTAAGTTCAACTTCAAAATGAGAACCCGTTGAGGAAGGCACCGACGTTTCCTACCACATGTACGAACAATCGGCGTTCTGAGATGAAGAAAGTTAGCCACCTGCCACCAACGCTAGAGGGGAGACTCGAAGGAACTATGCCGTCAGCAGAGCCAAGACAAAGATGATAAACTCACGATGGAGTAATCTTCACGGCTGATATGTCATACACCGGATTCACGTTTCCAAAAAAATCAATCATCTAAAATCGATTCCACCACCATTGGCCTTCCTGCTTGAAGAAACAAACATATTTATTGATTTCATTTTGTTGCGGCCATTTATTAGAGACTCAAATATTTCGTTTCCAGCGACCTGCCACTACGACCAAATTGTTCATTTTGTTGTTGTAGATTCTGCGACTTGCAACGTCCGATTAAATTTTGTTTGTTTTTTGCAATTGTTAACTATAGTCAGATTGCAAAAAAAAAGATCGAGAAATATTTTAAGATAGTAATAAAAAAATGTTATTAAAATAGCATTTAAGGAGAAAAATGACTAAAATAAACTTTATTAAAAGATATAGATATACATTTATACCTCTTGGTTTAACTATGGGTGATATTTTGAAGGTAAGATTTAAATTTTTTTACTTAATATATATATATATATATATATTAAAAAAATTGAAAAAAAATAATTATATTTTTTTAAATGCTATTTTTGTGACAAAATTTTTAAAATAACTATTTAAGAAAACTTTCCAAAAATTTTCGTTTAGTTATTGTTTTTTCGAATTCGAAAAAGAGTGTTTTATACTGTAAAACAGTTTTAGAGTTTTTATTACACTTAAAAGCAGTTTTTCCTACTAAAGTACTTTATCTAAATTAAAGAACTAATACGACCAACTATTTTCTATTTCTTTATCTTTTTATCTACAATTAATTTTGTTCTTTCTTTATCTATTGGGTTTCATAGGCTTTAATTTTATTTTCTTTCTCTTTTTATAATAGAGAAACAATTTTAATGGCAAAAAAATTCAAGAGAAATCTGGAAAATAATAGTTGTAATGGCAAAAGAGGATGCAAATGAAGAAGCTGAGTGGTCGTCGTGGTCTTTCTAAAGTCATCTGGTCAGATTCTCGTTACGCCAACGTCACATGAACACAAGGTTGATATGAACAAAGCTTTACCACAAACGCTTCTTGTTATCGCCTACCTCGTAAAAGGCCCAAATCTGACGTAATCTTCTTTGTCATTTCCTCTGATGCTTTGATTCATCATGTCATCTCTTCGTTGCGTTTCAAAAAATTTCTCGGCGTCATGACCTCATCTCTCTAGTTGACTGTAGAAGCTTGAGAATATTAATGACTACTTTAAACTTTTGGTCCTTGTATAATTTCATTTTAACCCAAAAATTGTTAATTGTGCATATGTTTACTCAAAATAACCCATAAACTTCTTGATTGTTTCAGTAAATTCTCATAACTGCACCAATTATCATTGGTCTTTTGATTGCTTTCAAAGTTAAAAATCATTAGATATGAATAACACACAAAATCATGTGTACACTTATTGTCATGTATACCATTTTCAGTTGACTTGATGATCCATTTTATTATAGATTTTCGTATTTTTTTAGTAAGCAACCACCAATCCATTTATATGAGTACAATTTCTTTACATATATTGGTTCATTTTGATGTACATGTGTACACGACACAAAGTGTACACAAAATAATCTGTCCATTTTGTCTTAAACTTCTAATATGTTCAAAGTTCTTGACGAATTCGTCCCAAGACTTTTAAATGTGCAATCTAGACCAAACAAATATTTTTGCATCATTGGTCCAAACTTTCAAATATACATTTTAGCATGTATTTGTAATGAACACACAAATACGATATATATATATAAGCTAAATGAAATGCTAAATATTAGTAAAATACTAAATATCAGTAGAATCATAACATATTAGTGGGATATGAATCATTTTGTGTGCATTGTTGTAATGATATATGTATATAGTCATATGTACGTGACACTATGTACACAATATTAGATTATCCACATGTATAACGATTTACATGCGCACAATGTTATGCAGTGAAAGTTAAATTTGAAAAGTTTAATTTAGATGGCAAAAAAATCAAGAAAACTTTATTTTCATTCTATATACAAAGGACATCATGCAAACATGACTAATAACTTATTAAAACATCTAAAGGTGGCGTATATAGAATATAAGCAAAATTTTACAATTTTTTGTCTTAACGATTTACATATACACCACTTAACTTCTTCAATAATTCACATGTACACCATTTAATAGTGAATTAGTCATTATGAGATGAATTAATGGCTTAGTCTAAAATTTCTAAAGATAATCTCTTGATATTTACAAATGATTCACATACATGAGTTCACTTGTACAATGAATCACATATACATTGAATAAATATTTTTACATACATTTGTAAATTTAAATATTTGTACGGTTAAATCATCAATGTATACACATATATTTCATTTTCTACTTGTACACTATTTTACAAAAACTTACATGTACACCGGCCGTTTCGAGGAAGACGTGTGTGTTGTAGTTTTTACTCATTTATATTCTTTCTTGTTTAGCTTATAAATCTTGTGTCTTTGCTTCAACTTTCAGGTTCCTCCTCGTGAACTGACATGTCGGCACAAATTATTAGGCATGCAAGATTGGTCTCTGGAGCCTTTTGTGTGTCGGAAGTTGATTGAGTTTGGTCTCTATGGAGTGTACAAGGTTGCGTTTATACAGCTTGATTATGCTCTGATAACAGCTCTGGTTGAGAGATGGAGACCTGAAACGTATACTTTTCATCTTTCCGCTGGAGAGATCACTGTGACTTTACAAGACGTGAATATACTGTTGGGTCTCCGTGTGGATGGACCTGCGGTTACTGGTAGTACAAAAAAAAAAAAACTGGGCTGATCTATGTGATTGAGCTGATTCTCTCTGCTTACAAAATCCTCAAAAAATAGCCAAACTGCGTTGGGATAGATAGTGACAAAGCAAAGGTCGTTGTGGCCGGAGATCTTCATGGACAGCTACATGATTGCTGTTCCTTATGCAGGATGCAGGATTCCCAAATGGTGATCAGTTCTACGTGTTCAGTGGGAACTATGTGGACAATGGAGCATGGGGTTTGGAAACCTTCTTGCTTCTTTTATCATGGAAGGTAAGGTTATATCATCCTTCAACTTCTGTTAAATTACACAACATTTTAATTGATATTTGTGCACTTCGTTTTCTGCTAGGTGTTTCTAGAGTCTTTCTTTCTGCGTGGCAGTCACGAGAGCGAGAGGTGTATATCACTGTATGGATTTAAAAATGAAGTTTTAACCAAGTATGGAGATAAAGGAGCAGTTGTCTACAAAAAATGCTTGGAATGCCTTCAGCTACTCCCCTTGGCTTCTGTGATTGGTGGGAAGGTATTTACAGCTCATGGTGGTCTTTTCCGTGACGTGCCAAGCTTTCTCTCTGACAAAAAAGAACGAATCAGAAAACGCATGCGCAATCAGAAAAATCAAGAGGATAACAATGTTCTTGAGACTGAAAGTAGAGCTGAGTCCTTGCTTCTTGGCTCGTTGAAGGATTTATTTAAAGTGAAAAGGCGTGTTATCAATCCTACTGCAGAAAGTTCAAACTTGGTTCCTGATGACATTCTTTGGTCAGATCCATCGACCGACAATGGCCTCTTTGTTAACAAAGAGAGTGGCATTGGTTTGTTATGGGGTCCTTGATTGCAGTGCAAAGTTCCTGCAAGATAATGATCTAAAGGTTAGATCTATCAGTTTATACTAAACTGTCAAAGACTGAGGTATGTATGTTACTCTTTCAGCATCATTATGTCATCTTTCTGTGGCAGTTGATCATCAGAGGGAAGGAAGCCCCCTAATAAAAGGGTACAATGAGATGGTCTTCCATCAATGAATGAAGGGTTTGCAAAAGACCATGAAGGGCTAATAACTTTGTTCAGTGCTCCTGGTCATCTTCATTTCCAGGTATGCTCTATTGGATTTTTGTATGAAGAGCAATTCAGCAACTGGTTATCTGATAAATATTTTGCTGGGAAATCTCATATCTTACAGATGTTATGAGTTATGTTTGAGCGGCTGAGTATTTTTTTCCTTGTATGCAGGATACAGAGGAGAGGCACAACAACAAAGGTGCCTACATAATCTTACAAATTCCAGATTGTGAGGGGCCTGAAATTCATGTGTTTGAAGCAGTATCTCCGAGGCCAAAGGTAGTTCTACAGCTAATGACGAGATTCCTAACTTATGATCCCTTTTAATTTATTCTTGATTTGTTTTGCGTTCTGAACACCACAGGCTGAGGGGTAGCCTGATTCATTCAACTGGATATTTAGTCGACAATAGCACTAATTATGTAGCTGTTGATTCACCATTCTGAGCGCCAAAGGACAAAGATAGTTTGGTATCCTCTGAGAACGGTTAATATAAGTCCATGGATCTCCCTGAAGCTACGGAAGTTGATGAAGATACGACTTTTGAAACTCTAGCATCTGATGATAAAGATATTGTTGATTCTTCAAAGCAGACTAAAGATAGTTCCAAAGACGATGGCCGTTCCGAGACTAGTGTTTGAAGCTATAGGAACTGATGAAAAATTGGAATATATACATCCTAATGTTATTGATATGGAGCCGCCAAATCTTCATGTCCATAGAATCTAGGACAGAGAAAGCCGCAGACAGTGAACCAATGGCAGTTGATAAAATTGTTGGCGAATCTGATCCAGAATTGGAGAAGAAAATGATGCTAAATGAAGATAATGAGTTGACAAATCATGTAAGTGAAGAAGCTAAATGTAAGACTGGCAGAAACAGAGACACAGCGACCGATGGTGCTTAGAAGTCGGAACTTTCTTGAGTTTCTTTTGCAGATGATGAGCAGCTAAACGTCTTCAGGATGTTTTCTCCAAGAGTCCAAGCCTAGCTTTTCAAATCCATCTTAACTGGATCGGCTTTGCTAATTTTACTTTAGATGTTTCAGAGTTTGATTAGTCGGTAGGATGGTGATATGTGTAAACCTGATGATTTTTCTTGATTTTAGATTTCTCAGTTAAAATGCACTTTCTTTGATATTTAAGAAATCATTTGTGTTTTATCATTTGTTGCAGACTCTGAGCTGGAACCGGATTCTTCTTTTCTTTTTCCCCACTAAGGCTCATTAAAAAAATTTACATGGAAGTTAATCCATCTTACACTAACCCAAACGTGGTGATCCAGGTGGAACTAGAAAGTAAACTCAATACAATATATCATCGCCTGTTTATAATGTACTAACAGTAACAATAGATGCATACGAGTATCTAGAAACATAAGAATAAGAGAAGTTTGCAAGCTTCACACTCCTCAAACAAACAAATAAAGATGGAATCTGTACATGTGACTATTATATCTTTCCTTGTGTGTTGATTTCTCCCCTTTCATTATGTCTGCAGCGAGCTTCCCTCTCCTCTTTACCTTACGATGCTACCATGAAGAAGAATGTTGTAACTGGTATAATAAAAGTTAAAAAGTCCATGAGAATGAGGAACAAAAGGGACATGAGATGATTTCAGTTAGTAGCAAGTGCAGGGTAAGAAGACAAGTTAGAGAAGAGGCAGATACCTAAAACTTATCAAGGCAGTAATAAAATCACACACCCAAACCTATGAGAAAAAATAAACTGTGAATTTCAAATAGACAAATGCAACCAATAAAGAACATCACACGAATTTTCTGACATTTTTTCTCTGATAAAACTAAAATAAACAGATAGAAGCTTAAAGATGTCCATTCTAGTCGGCGTTTAAAAAGACAATGAACTTTAAGGTATCATAAACTAAAATAAAGTTGGTCTAACTCATTCTCTGTATAAGATTGCTCTAATCATGTTTACAGATTAATCACCAAGAGCAATTTAGTTCCAGTTCTAATACAAATTTCAACAGATATTCTAGTTAGGCCCGGTCCTGAAATATTTTGGGCTGAAAGCTCAAAAATATAAAAAGTAAAAAATGTAGCTTGAGAGCATTGAACCTGTGATCTCAAAGTATTTATGTAAGCCATATACCAACCAAGCTACAAAAGATTTTGTAAAATATATGGCCGAATTTTTACTTAACTTTCTAGGAGGCCAGAAGCACATGCTTCCATGGCTTCCCCACAGGGCCGGTGATGTTTCTAGTATCCCATACACTTTTTTTCTTACATTAAAAAGTTTTTCAATCACTCAAATTAGAGGTGGTCTGAACCGATATAGAAAACCAACAAAAGTAAGAAAACTATAAAAAACTCGGACCGTTTTGGCCAACTATTTGTTGTCTTGTTGTGAATCCTAGGGATATGAATGATCTTGAAATCTCGAAATTGACCTTGCAAGGCTGCGAACTCCTTAAGCTCTGTTAAAAAAACTTGGCCACGCTTTTGGATCCTTGGTCATTGCTAATACATCCTTGCAATTTGTACTGAAAAACTGACAGCTGGTAAATTGCGCCATATTCTCCATTGCCCAAATGAGAGCTCCTAATTATGAATGTAGCGGAGATAAACCTCTCACAATATATCGCAACCCCAAGAGTTGTTCTTTCCCAGTATCATCGAGATATACCTATCCACACCCACTAAACAGTGACTCCCGCGTCCATGACCCATCAACCAGACAAATACTTTGTAAGCTTAAGGCTAGTATTTCTGGTATATGTTGTGGTATGAGATCATGTGGCTTTTAATTTGCCTCAAACCATGCATTAAATACACTCTCAGCATATCTAACCAGCTCAAGAGGGTCTCTCGTTATCCCTCTAAACAACTTATCATTTTTGGCTTTCTAGAGATACTAAATAATCCAAGGATATGGATAGCTCTGGATCCTCAATTGCTTTCTTTCTCCAGAATAGATAATCCGAATTTGTGTAGACACTTGATATAGGCAAATGTATCAGGACATGATGGTGTAGAGACAATGGACCATGTTTGGAAAGCAGGTGGACATTCAAAAAACAAAGCGTGATTGACAGAGTCACCTTCTTTCCCACATCTTGGATAATGGTTATCGCATACTAGTATCCCACTACGTTAAAGGTGTTCTTTATGCACTAAAATTTGAAACCTAAAGTACCCATTATGTATATGTCATCCCAAAAACTCCCAAATTTAATATTAAAACATGATTAAAAACACATGAATCTGCATATATTAAGAATGAAATATAAATATGAACCTAGAATCATAGGCAATAGCACATATCCTATTTACCATTCTCAAAGCTCATCATAAGCATGATGCTTACACAAGTTTTCACCTTGGTTTTAAATGGCGCATGGCGAGGTGTGGCAATGTGTGTCTCATCTCATCCCTAGCGCCATGGCAACACAAGGCGACCACTCTGTGTAAGGAAGCAAAATCCGTGGTGAAAAACATAGGCACAAATAGAATACAAGCTTAAATAAAATCATCTTCCATCTAATCCTTATCATCAATTAAAGCTAACTTTAAACTTATTTTATGTGCTGGTCTTACAGGGTTTGCAAATGACTTCTAAACGACGTCAAACATAAGTTAACATTCTTATTTTTAGTGTTTTAGGTTATCTATAGTTCTAAATCCTATAACCATAAGCAAGGAATCATAATCATCGTCCCTGGACAAAGAGAACAACAATAACAGAGAAAAAGCTAATGAAGAACATAGGATTTGTAGAACTGTTGTATTGAAGACTATTTTGGGGTTTGTAGAAGAAATTTATTAGTCGGTTTACTAGCCTAATTGTGTACAAACCAATTTGGTTTGAATAAAATGAATAAATCGTTGCTATTCCCTTGGAAATTATTTTAAAAAGCGATCAATAACGAGCGTTATATGTATGATGCCACGCCATGAGGTGCTGAGGTGAGAAGGGCATCGCTACACCTCGCCTAGCGCCATGGCGAGGGAAGAAAACACTTTTAGAAAAATATATGAGTATTATTCTTATTTATTTATTCACTTGCAAAGAACACAAATCCTCGTAACAAAATAAAAGTAAATCACAAATAAAAATCACACGATACCCGGTTGAAAGTAAGACTTCAGTTTAGAAACATAAGGAAACATTATTTTGAAAAGATATATTATAAAGTATCAATCCTAAAGGTATGGTTAAGCTGATGTAAACGCTTAACAAAACAAATTTATATTTGTAATATAGTCTAACTATTTGCTTAATACTAAGAATTACAAAGTGGAAAGTTTGTACACTTTTTCTCGTTACACTTAGTCGGTAGAAACTGCTTTTCGATGTAATCTAAATCTTCCAAGGAGAATTCACAATCTTGGGGGCTATGTTTCTTTGAAGAAATTTCAAGTTTAATGCATTTAAAACTATTCACTATAGTTTGGAGTACCTGGCGGTTTTCCAAGCTTGAATAAAGTGAAATTTTCTACAAAATGATATGATCATACTGATATGCATGGACACCTGATCCACATGAGAAATGTGTTGGAGCATTGATAATTAAGAGTGGAGTTGATTTCTCGGAGTCAAAATTTTGATTCTAGGAGATGAGCATTTCATTCTCTCTTGAAGTTGTTTACATTTTTATTTTAAACAGCTATTACTTTGTTTATGTTTTCTTGTGTTTATGTTGTAAAGCTCTCATATGAATTTAATCTAAATGATTAAATAATATAAGAAGATTTCTGAATACTATATTCTTAGCTAGAACAAGAGTTGTGTCTATTTTCTTTTATCTAGTATCAGAGTGATACACATTGTGAGTGTTTGAGAGGAAAACACTATAGCGAAATGGTTGATACTGGAAACTACACCATGTCGGCAGTCCGAAATTCGATGGAGAATACAATCATCGGAGTTTGATCATGGAATACCTTCTTCAATCCTGAGGAGTATTGGATCATCATCGAACCTGGTTTTAGTGACTTGAGGAGAATCGAGAATCCCACTCAAGCACAACAAAAAGCAATTGATCAAGCAAGACTCAAAGATCTCAAGGCAAAAAAAACTATATGTTTCAATCAACTGACAAAACCACTTTGAAGACAAACAGTCAAAAGGATACGGCCAAACAATTGTGAGATTCAATTAAAGTTAAGCACCAAAGAAGTACTAGAGTGAAGCGGTCACAACTACATAGATTGCGAAGAACGTTTGAGATTCTGGAGAAGTGAAAAGGTACTTTGCCAAAATCATGGAGACACATGAGGAACCTGTAATATTCGTATTTTTCCATAAATAATAAAATAAATAGTAATCTCTGAAATCTCCATTTATTAATTTTCTAACGTCAATCTCAATACCATAAATCTAATAATAAAATAAACACTCGAAAATATCAATAATAGCATAAATCCATAAGTCTAGAAAAATAAAGAAAAGAAAGCCCAAAAGCACCAGCCCGAAATGATCATTCATGATCGTAAGTCTCACCTAAAAAGGGGAAAAAAGAAGGGGTTAGTAACATGGAGTCACTTAGTGAGGTATGGGATGCTAGACACGCAAACAACTGACTAATTAAAATAGAACTCCCACTATGGAAGTTTAGCTCTAACATGAACAAACACGACGCCTAGAGCACCAACAAAAAAACAATGCGAATATAGCATATAACTAGTCCATACACCCCGCATTTCCTCATAAGGATATACATATGAGGTAGTTCTACATGTAATGATGAGATTCCTAACTGGAATAAACCATTGCCGTCGTGGGGGCAACTCCAGATGCATTCGCCGCCGCCATACCGCTGATATTTAGTTTTTTCGCGTGTGTGCAAGATAGCGATGTTTTCCACAAATTTTGGTAGATAAATCTTTTCTTTTTCGTTTTTTAGGTTAACTCACGAAAGGAGTAAAGAGAGTGAATATGTTTTGTGTATATTTATACGTTAGCTAAGTAACGAACCGGTACCTACAGATCTCTGATGCGTCTCTTCAGATTTAGTCCGAGATTTACGTGGGAAACTGTGGGCCTATCATGGGCTTTTTGTAGCGCCATGGCGAGGGAATCAAATGCTTTTTAAAAAAATATGAGTATGGTTCTTATTTATTTATTCACTTGCAAAGAACACAAACCCTCTTAACAAAATAAAAGTAAATCACAAATAAAAATCACATGATACCCGGTTGAAAGTAAGACTTCATTTTAGAAACATAAGGAAACATTATATTGAAAAGATATTAGTATAAAGTATCAATCCTAAAGGTATGGTTAAGCTGATGTAAACGCTTAACAAATCAAAATTTTATTTGGAATATAGTCTAACTATTTGCTTAAAACTAAGAATTACAAAGTGGAAAGTTTGTACACTTTTTCTCGTTACACTTAGTCGGTAGAAACTGCTTTTTCGATGTAATCTAAATCTTCCAAGGAGAATTCACAATCTTGGGGGTTATGTTTCTTTGAAGAAATTTCAAGTTTAATGCATTTAAAACTATTCACTATAGTTTGGAGTACCTGGCAGTTTTCCAAGCTTGAATAAAGTGAAATTTTCTACAAAATGATATGATCATACTGATATGCATGAACACCTTATCCACATGAGAAATGTGTTGGAGCATTGATAATTAAGAGTGGAGTTGATTTCTCGGAGTCAAATTTGATTCTAGGAGATGAGCATTTCATTCTGTCTTGAAGTTGTTTACATTTTTATTTTAAACAGCTATTACTTTGTTTATGTTTTCTTGTGTTTATGTTGTAAAGCTCTCATATGAATTTAATCTCAATGATTAAATAATATAAGAAGATTTCTGAATACTATATTCTTAGCTAGAACAAGAGTTGTGTCTATTTTATTTTATCTAGTATCAGAGTGATACACATTGTGAGTGTTTGAGAGGAAAACACTATAGCGAAATGGTTGATACTGGAAACTACACCATGTCGGCAGTCCAAAATTCGATGGAGAATACAATCATCGGAGTTTGATCATGGAATACCTTCTTCAATCCTGAGGAGTATTGGATCATCATCGAACCTGGTTTCGGTGACTTGAGGAGAATCGAGACTCCCACTCAAGCACAACAAAAAGCAATTGATCAAGCAAGACTCAAAGATCTCAAGGCAAAAAAAACTATATGTTTCAATCGACTGACAAAACCACTTTGAAGACAAACAGTCAAAAGGATACGGCCAAACAATTGTGAGATTCAATTAAAGTTAAGCACCAAGGAAGTACTAGAGTGAAGCGGTCACAACTACATAGATTGCGAAGAACGTTTGAGATTCTGGAGAAGTGAAAAGGTACTTTGCCAAAATCATGGAGACACATGAGGAACCTGTAATATTCGTATTTTTCCATAAATAATAAAATAAATAGTAATCTCTGAAATCTCCATTTATTATTTTTTAACGTCAATCTCAATACCATAAATCTAATAATAAAATAAACACTCGAAAATATCAATAATAGCATAAATCCATAAGTCTAAAAAATAAAGAAAAGAAAGCCCAAAAGCACCAGCCCGAAATGATCATTCATGATCGTAAGTCTCACCTGAAAAGGGGAAAAAAGAAGGGGTTAGTAACATGGAGTCACTTAGTGAGGTATGGGATGCTAGACACGCAAACAACTGACTAATTAAAATAGAACTCCCACTATGGAAGTTTAGCTCTAACATGAACAAACACGACGCCTAGAGCACCAACAAAACAAACAATGCGATGATAACATATAACTAGTCCATACACCCTGCATTTCCTCATACGGATATACATATTCTGCGTCGCTAGTACAGTTTATCTCTATACCCCCGCCCACCACATCTACGTCGAATGCAAACATCTCTGCACCACACACCACACAATCTGCATCGATAGTCCAAATGTCTCTGAACCTCCGCCCACCACATCAGCGTCGATAGCTCGGAAATCCCCGAACCACCGCCCCAACCACATAGTCCATGCTTTATATATATATATATATATATATATATATATTATCAATTAGCATCATACATACCATCCAATCAAAGTTGACTTCTCTACACCCCTAGTTCCGGTTTACAATAAATGAACTAACTACCAAACATGATTCAGACATACTCAATTCAAACAAACGGATCATGCTTCGAAATCTAAACTACGATAGAAAGAATTCTACACAAGTACGAGATTTACGAAATAGATCCTCACCTTAGCAATGTGGAAAACTGGTATTTATGAATTCATGCTGCTCAAATAGACTCCAAATCTAAAATTAGAGCGAAAAATCAAATCAGAACGCCTTTCAAACGACTAAAAATGGATAATCGATGAAATGGTCAAAAAGCCAACTCAAAGGCCAACGGTCAACCCTTGACCAGATTGAAATCGAATTGGACCATCCGGTTTCCTTAACTGGATTTGATTTCAATTGAACCAGATTCAAATTAATTTCAAACCGGTTTAGTCCTAACCAAAAATCAATTTAAACCGTGATTTAACTAATTTGGTCGGCTTGACCAGTCAATGAGTTGACTCGCTGAAATGACTCGCTGAAATGACTCAGCCGAATCGCCGAGTCACCGGCAAGTCAGTGATTCAACCGGCGAGTCACCGGTGATCGGTCGCCGGCGGTGACCAAGGGCGACGATAGCTTACCGGAAAATCTCAAACAACGGCGACTCAGCGGCAGGCGGACGGTGGTTGGAGACGGAAGCTCCGGCGAACAGCCGTGGCGACTGTGGTGCGTGGGGTTCACGTGCGGTGGCTTTGGCGGACTGCGACGGCTCGTGGATCTCACGTTGGTGGCCTTGAATTCGTGAAACACCACATGGTTAAAGAGATATGATTGATTTATCAAACGGATAAACAAGAACCAAGGCCACGGCGGTTGTTAGGGGTTACCTTCAGCGGTTAATGGTGGTGGGAGGTCTGATCTCGACTTAGGTAAGGGTGGCTGCGGCTGGTCGAGCTCGGTTCTCCTTGATGCTCAGTTTCTGCAAAGTTTTGACGCGATCAGTTTTCTATAGAAAAATAAACTGCAAGAGACTGATATTTAAAGGGGAAATACCTAGGGTCCCCTAGAGTGTAATTGAGCCTTGTTGGGCTCCAATATTTGGGTCGTTTCAATTCTCCCCCACTAATAAGGAATTCGACCCCAAACTCGGCTCCTGAATCGACAGCCCAGTACCATCCTGAAAAAGCTTTGGATAATCAATCCTCATCTGAGTCTCAGCCTCCCAGGTCTCCTCCTGGATCTCTTCTCTCTACCAACAAACTTTAACCAAAATAGTCATCATCTCCTAAACCACTTTTACTTGCCGCTGTATAATCTCAATTGGCTGAATAGGTGCAAAAAAATTTTACCTTGATCCCGTGGTGGCAGCTGCAAAATGAGCTTTGGCTCTCTCACGACCTTCCTCAATTCTGACACATGGAACACATCGTGGAAGTCTGACAACTCCGCTGATAACTGCAATTTATAGGCCACTGCTCCAATCCACTCCATAATGGGGTACAGTCCCATATAACTTGGTTTAAGCTTCTTTAGCTTCCGAGTCTTACATCCTCCCTAAAATGTCCTCATCTTCAGGTATACTAAATCACCCACCTGAAACTTCAAATCTTTATAGCGCCTATATGCATAACTTTCTGACGGTCATGGGATTCCTTAAGCTGAGTCTTGAGCATCTCCACTTGCTCTACCATCTTTTGAACCATTACTGGTTCTATGACACATCGCTCCCCCACTTATGTCCAACAAAGTGGTGTGCGACAAGGCCTACCATAAAGAGCCTGATATGGTGCCATCACAATACTCGAATGGTAGTTGTTGTTGTAGGCAAACTCTGCTAGAGGTAAATATTTTCCCCAAATCCCTTCCTAATCCAAACAAGCCCTGAGCATATCTTCCAAAGTCTAAATAGTCATCTCTGATTGCCCATCTGTCTACGGATGATAGGATATACTGATATGGACATTTTTCCCAAGAGCTTTTGGAAGGCTCTCCAAGAAGTAGATGTGAATTTTGTGTCCCAGTCAGATACAATGCTAATAGGAACTCCATGCAACCACACAATCTCTCTGATGTAAATTTGTGGCAATTGATCAGCTCCATCTATTTTCTTAATTGCTAGGAAATGAGAAGACTTTGTGAGTCTATCCACAATCACACAAATAACATTCTTCCCACCATAGGTTATCAGAATTCCTGTTACAAAATCCGTAGTCACCATCTCCCATTTTCACTCTGGCAACGACAGGTTCTGCAAGAACCCGCTAGGCACCTGATGCTTCGCCTTAACCATCTGGCACGTCTGACACTGCGATACAAATGTAGCAACATCTTTATTTATACTAAGCCAATGATAATAGCGCTTCAGATCCCTGTACATCTTAGTATTTCCAAGATGGATGGAAAAACGTGAGTGCTGAGCTTTTTTGGGCCCCAATATCGAGCCCGATAAACGAATGAGAAATTATGTGGCCCAAGTCGATGTCATCTGGAGCTCGGTCAAGAGAGATAACAAGCAAGGCCGCAAATCAAGGCCTAAGAAGAGAAAGAAATGGGAATACAAAAGAGAGAATGAGGAGAGCTAAGGGAGAGCGCGCAAAACCCTAGCAATACACTTTAGACCTACGACCTCGATTAGCTTATTGTTGTAATCTCTTTAAATCGATCTCACCTCCGAGTGTAGAAACATTGTTGTATACTTCTCATTGATTCAATACAACGTCCATTTTTGTCAACCGGAATCTGATTACATCGTTCTGTTCTGAGGACATCGTTTGCCCACATTTTTTCTATCTTAGTTCACAATCAAACACTACCAAATACTTAGTGTAGGTTTTATGATCCACATTTTGGCGCCCTATGTGGGGATTAACGAAGCTCAGGTCATTGCTTAGAACCCGATCTAGGATTTCCAAGTACGGATATGGATTCAAACAAGACAACGCCTAGATATGTCCGATCATGCGTGAACTCTAGTGATTTAAACGGAGCAGTTCGGGCGGAACCAAACCACGAAAATATCCATCAGTCCTCGAGACACAAAGTAATTGTTAACCAACAATCCGAGGTGGCGAATACCGCCCATAAAAAGCCCGCGAAGTCCTGGGAGAGAGATCGGCAGATTACGGGGTCTACCCGATCCAAACGAACCTGATCCCGACATCAGGAAATGAGCCGATCACGACATCAGCGGAGTCATTTTCCGCGAAGACAAAACCGCCAAGCTCGATAAACCACACGATGATGCCCTCGTGGTTCGGCTCAAAGTTAACGGCAAGGTCTTCTCAAGAGTATTAATCGACACCGGAAGCTCATGTAATGTGATCTCAATGGAAGCGCTCTCCACCATGGGTCATCACGAACTCTTAAAATCCTCAGAAGACACGCCGTTGGTAAGCTTCGGGGGAACCACCGTACTACCCGTTGGAAACATCGCCTTGTGAGTAAAAGCATATGACCTGGAATACAATTTCGAATTCGACTTGACGACCCATTTCCTTTCATTCGAAGTCATTCTGGGCCGAAATTGGTTAACGAAAATGAAGGCCGTCCCTTCAGTGTACCATCAATGTGTGAAATTCCTCTCCCCGACTGGAGAAAAGACTTTAATAGGGAACCAGAAACTCTCCCGAGCCGGTTTTCTGAGTAACTTCACAACGGGGCGACCAACTGATCCTAGATCACCTCGCAAGCACGTCCTGACTTTTGAAGGAATCGAAAGGAAAATCGCTACTCCAGCGAGGCTCGACGATGATCATCCAGAAAGATGTGTCAATATTGGAAATGATTTATCTCCAGAAATGAGAAACAACTTTTGACATTTCTGAAGAGGAAAATCCAGACATTCGCGTGGAGCGCAGAAGATATGCCAGGGATAGACATAAATAGGCCTGGGCGTTTTTACCCCAACCCGAAATACCTACCTAAACACGAATCGAAGAAACCGAATCCGAACCGATATACAAAAATATCCAAATGGGACTTATGAGCTTAGTACTTTGGGGTATGGGTATAACCCGAACCGAACCGAAATCCAAACTAAGATCCAAAGATATCCGAAATTACTAAAAATATTAATATTTTATATATTTTAAGGTAATTTAGATATTTTATAGTATTTGAAAGATTTTTGTAGTTTGTTTATTTGCTATTTTGAATACATTTTAGTTAGTTTAGATAGATTAACTAATTTTTAATTAGATTTGTGAATAATTTATATATTTTTTAAAAAAATATTAATTTTTTAAGTTTTTAAAATATAATTATGGACGATTTTAGACAATGGTTACAATCCGATCCGAACCGAATCTGGAAGGAACTGAACAGAACCAATCCGATAATTAGTAAAACCCGAATGGGACTTATGAGCATGGTACCAAAAATCCGAAAATCCAAATCAACCGAACGGGCCCCTGAACGCCCAGGCCTAGACATAAAAATAACTTCACACGATCTGAACGTCGATCCAACCTTTTAGCCAGTAAAACAAAAACAAAGAGAGCTAGGACCCGAGCGAGCTAAAGCAGTAAACGGCGAGGTTGACAAACTCCTGAAGGTCGGATCTATTCGCGAAGTCTAGTACCCGGCTGGTTAAAAAAGAATGGGAAATGGAGGGTATGCGTTGACTTCACCGATCTGAACAAAGCATGCCCGAAAGAAAGATTCCCCCTTCCCCATATTGACCGGCTGGTAAAAGCCACCGCCGGGCATGAACTTCTCTCGTTCATGGATGCATTCTCCGAGTATAATCAAATCCTGATGAACGCCGACGATAAGGACACAACAAACTTGATAACTGAACGCAGAACCTATTGCTATAAGGTGATGACTTTCGGTCTAAAGAACGCAGGCGCCACCTATTAGCGCTTGGATCAATTAGGGAAAACCATGAAAGTATATATAGACGACATGTAAGTAAAGTCATCCGAAGGAAATGACCATGTAACTCAGTTACAAGAATGCTTCGACGTCCTGAACAAGTACGGGATGAAGCTTAACCCGACCAAATGCACTTTCGGAGATAAACCCGAAGAATTCTTGGGATATCTCGTAACCAACCCCAAACAGATCGCAGCTTTGTTCGATACTCCTTCTCCCAAATCGACCAGAGAAGTACAACGACTTACCGGAAAGATCACAGCGCTAAATCGCTTTATATCGCAATCGACTGATATATGTTTACCATTTTATTAACTCTTGAAAGGAAATAAGAAGTTTGAATGGAATGAGGAGTGAGACCTAGCGTTAAAACAGTTATAATCCTACATCAGAGAACCCTATACTTTCAAAACCACTTGAAGGAGAAACATTATACCTCTACGTAACGACATTGGAATCCACCATGAGTGGAGTGCTCATCCGCGAAGAAAACGGCGAACAGAAACCTATCTACTACGTGAGCAGATCGCTGATCGACGCCGAGACAAGGTATCCAGCTATGGAAAAGTTGGCGCTGGCGGTCGTCATGACCACGCAAAAACTAAGGTCATACTTCCAGTCTCACTTAATCGTGGTAATGACTTCACAACTTTTCCAAACAGTTTTGCATAGCCCGAGCCAATCAGGAAGACTTCGGAAGTGCGCTATCGAACTGAGCAAATTCAATATCGAGTACAAACCGCGCGCAAGCTCAAAAGCACATGTGCTCACCGATTTCATAATCAAACTTATTCCCCAAGGCAAGAGCCCGAGAAAAACAATGTCGACAAATGGAAGCTCCACATAGCCGAGCAATTTCAAAACAGGGAGCGGGTGTATGAATCCATCTAGAAACCCCGACCGAAGAAATAATGGCACAATCGTTTCGCCTCGGATTCAACACAACAAATAACGAAGTCGAATACGAATCTCTGTTAGCAGGATTACGACTCGCCCTCGGAATTGGTGCAAGAAAAATTAGTGCTTTCAGTGACTCACATCTTGTCACCAGCCAATTCCACAACCAATACGAGGCCAAGCACGAGAGAATTGAAGCATACCTGGCAGTCATGCGCGGGCTCGCGCAATAGTTCGACGAATTTGAATTGACACGAATCCCTAGGGGGGAGAATACTTCAGCTGGCTCTCTCGCTGCCCTCGCCTCGACCTCCAGTCCGAGGATCAAGAGAATCATCCCAGTAGAAGGGACTGAAGAACCGAGCATCTCCGTAAAAGCTCCCATTACGAAAAATAACAGAAAGAGCGAACTTCAATTCCACAGTGCCCAATAGTCACACGAAGCGGAGCAGGCGGAACCGTCCTCAACATAGGCCTCGACAGCGAAAGGAAGAAAAGACACCTCCCCAACCGTAGGGCTCCTACACAAAAGAGAAAAAAAACTGACGAAGACGACGAGAACCATGAGGTAATCGAACTGGAAGACGAGCTCGCATATCAGCCCAAAGAAGAACAGAATCTCGCCAATCTCAAGAGCGACATCGACGAAACCAAGGAAGAAATGAATGGCGTGTGACCAAACACTCAAGCTCAACTTCCGACATTTAAAGAAGAGAATCCGGATCACGAGATCAATACGGAGGTTCACCGAGATTTCCGAGAACAATTACTAGCTTGTCCCGACTAGAGAACCCCGATTATGGCGCGCTCCCAGAAGATAAGTGGGAAGCCATGAAGTTGAAATCCCGGAGCTCGCGTGATTGTGTGATTGAGGGAAAATTGTATTTACGCAGCCTTCACGAACCATCTTTACTCTGCATCTCGGCATCAAAAACATTTATCGTGCTAAAACAAACTGACAATGGATCCTGCAGAAGTCACTCCAGCAGTAGACCGCTATCCATAAAGATAAATAAACACAGATACTACTGGCCTACCATGGCCAAAGATTGCGAAGAATTCGCGTTGAGGTGTGATAAATGCCAAAGACACGCCCCCATGATTAATCAGTCCACTCAAAGATTATCATCTGTGTCGTCACCTTATCCTTTCATGAGATGGTCAATGGATATCGTAGGACCACTAGTGGCATCAGGATCGGCAAGACTTCGATTCCTCCTGGTGATGACGGATTTCTTCAAAAATGGGTAGAAGCAGAAGCTTACCAAAATATCACCGCAACGACGGTGCGGAAATTCGTATGGAAGAACAGCGTGTGTAGGTTGGGATTACCCTACAAGATCGTAACTGACAATGGGTTTCAATTCTTCTCAAAGACCTTTACCAACTTCTGCAAAACATGGAAGATCAAATTGATGACCAGCAGTCCACGATACCCAAAAGGGAACATGCATGCTGAGGCGTCAAACAAGACAGTGATGAATAATCTTAAGAAAAGACTCAATCTAAAGAAGCAAAGATGGGGGGAAGAATTAAACGGCGTACTATGGGCTTGCCGAACAACTCCTCACAAAGCTACAAAGTCGACTATGTTCTCCCTAGCTTACGGGGTGGAAGCCGTAATTCCCGTTGAGCTCGAAGTACCGAACCAGAGACGAATACTCTGCCTGATCAGCGAGCACTCTATCAAAGAGATGTTGATCGATAGAATCGACATGGTTGAAGAAGCACGTGATGAGGCCCTAGTGTGAATACAGAATTATCAACACGCGGCCTCGAGATACTACGACTCGAAAGTAAGGAACCGCGACTTCGAGATAGGAGACCTCGTTATGAGAAAAGTATTCAAAAATACGAGAGAACGAGGGGCTGGAAAACTCGGAACAAAATGGGAAGGACCCTACCGGTAACAAAGATAGTCCGATCCGGAGTCTATGAGCTCCAGAAGTGCAAAACTCGATTCCCTGAAGGAGGCCATGGAAGGCCTACAACCTGAGAAAGTATTACCATTAAAAACGTTATCAACTCAAAACACGAGGCCCTATGCGTCGACCCCGAGTTCCGAGATGGGGGGCAAACCCAGGAGACTCAGCCAGCGAGATCCTCCTCCAAACGAACAGACACTAAATCCATTGAAATAAATCGAACTAAGATAGGCTTGATCCCTTGAAAAAGGGTACGTAGGCAGCTCGACTCTCGAGCGCAGCCCCTAACAAAAAAAAATATACATATAACCCATGCGTCCTTCATGACTTTATTAAAGTCCGCAAGTAGATCCCTGGTCAGTTTTTACCTTGCAAAAATCACCAAAGACAAGTAGTATCTACTACCAACAAACAAGATTGTTATGCATTGACAAAGGCAATCCAACATAAAAACAAAATACACAACCTTATATAGAGTATAAGTCCGAAAGATTAAAACAAAATAAATACAAACACTTATAAAACTACAATTGGCGGTGCGAGTCGACTTCGTCGTCTTCTTGCTGCAACCCTTCACCAACTGGACCATCTGATATTTGAGGAAGATCGAGGCCGTTTAAAGTCAAAAACGAAGTCTCCGCAAGAGCATAGTCAATCTTGCATCCTGAAGTTTGGAATCGAGATGCTTCAACTCTTCATCTACGTCAAATCCGCCCTCCATATACTCTGCCAAGAGATCGATGTTCGCCGATACCTCATGCACCCAAATTTTGTGCTTCTTCTCTTCCTTTTTCTTCCCAAACTTCTCTTTTATCTCCTTTAGGATCCTCTTATACTCTTCAGCTTGCACCTTACGAACTCGGGGGCTCTCCATACGAACGGCAAGATCGCCTCCGACGAGAGCGAGTTTGCACTTCTTCTCTACCGCCTCGAAGTCTCTAACCAAAAGCACCCTTTCATCCTTACCCGCCGCCACCATCTCCTACAAACTCGAGATCTCCTCAACCATTTTTTGCCGTGACTCCTCAGTAGCCTCAAGCTCTATGCGAATTTTCTGAATGGTGAACATTTGACTCGTGACCTCATCTTTGCCAAGGAGATCTGCCAACCTCTTTTCCATGATCGCTGCGAACTCGTTACTAGCCTCCATAGCCTGAAATCTAACAAAGTATTCAAGACCGAGCCGAAACTCGAAAAACATGGAAATACGGATAGTTCACCTTAGCATTCACCATAGCCATTCGGACATAAGCCTCGTGATCCTCCATGTCTTCGAGGGTGGGAAGAACGCATTCACGTGCTCTAAGCTTTCTGGCAAGAAGAGCGAGGATCTCGGTATCATCCATCAAAGGCACGACTTTATTGTAAGAAAAGGAACACGATGAGGGATCATCAGCCGGCGAGCTCGAAGAAGGACCGGGAACATTGACATTCTTTGCTTCCGGAAGAACAACGCCGATTTCAATCGACGAAATCACCGAGAGTAAATCCTCTATTAGTGTTCTGTGGACGCGCGCCGCCGGAGGATTAGCTTGGTTACCTACGGAACAGCTATCATGAGGAACCAAAGGATTCCATACCACTTCGTTTCTTGGAGAATAGATGACAGCGAGAGGTTGTGCCGCGATCACCCCCAGAGAAGGCGCCGACCTAAAAGTAGTACGACGCGCCGCCTTTTGAAGACGCTCCTCCTCAGGGGACGAGTTCGAACCATCCGATTCTACCAGCCGAGGCCTAGTTCCTGGATAGAAAGGAAGAGGTCAGAAATTAAAAAAAAAGATATGTAATAATAAGAACGAACAGAATAATGAAAAGCTCGGAGTATGTACTTGTCTCCCGGCCAGCCACAGGTACAGACAAGATAGGTTCGACAAGAGGAGCCCGTCTGCGACCCGGAGGAAGAGCCAAGCCGGCCCGAATCCGTTCATTGCTGAAAGAATCCCAACTGGTATCTCCTCTACGGAGAGCAATGATTAAACCTCAAAGTTCCGGCGTAGAAAGAGCACCTCCAAAGAGATCTATAAGAAAATCCATAAACGATATGTGAAAGAGGAAGTAACCAAAAGCATATAAAAACAAATTTTGAAGCTTACCGAGATCAATTTTCCATCTCATCGGAATCCTAATGAAGTCAACGTCACCAACCGACGCTCGGTCGATCTTAAAAAAAAGAACTTCAAACGCCACTTTTCATCTTTATCCAGAATATGCTGAATCACAAAACGACTCGGGCGAAACGAGAGCAACGCGGTGCCCGGATACAATTTTTTCCGTTTAAGGATGCAAAGCTGACGAAGCTCGTCGAGACCAAACTGCAGGTCCTCTTCTAACGAATGAATCTCCAAAGCCAAGATATATCTCAGAAAGTTTGTGTAACATCCCGAGTAGTGATATGTTGAAAAATGCTTAAGAGAATTGATTTGGCTACCTATGTCACCAAAGTTGACTTACCTTTTCCGTCACACCTCCGTTTAGAACTCCAGAGTTAAGCGTGCTTGGGCTGGAGTAGTGGAAGGATGGGTGACCTATCGGGAAGTGATTTGCGATAGCGTGCAAAAGAGGCCAAAGCACGGGGAAAGGTCGGGTGGTGATTGCAGGGTCAGTAAACAATGATTTCGAGCCTTGGAAAAATTAACGCACCGACCGTTGGACAGGGGTGGGGCCCACGAGTCCGATAGAGGGATGGGTGACTCACCGGTAGGGGTGGTCGGGGTGTTACAAGTGGTATCAGAGCTGGTTAGTCATCTCGGTTGTGACCCGAGAGGCGTCTTGAGACCTGTCGTGGGGCGCAACGAGGGTGTTGCGTTCTTTGAGAGGGGGTGAATTGTAACATCCCGAGTAGTGATATGTTGAAAAATGCTTAGGAGAATTGATTTGGCTACCTATGTCACCAAAGTTGACTTACCTTTTCCGTCACACCTCCGTTTAGAACTCCAGAGTTAAGGCCAAAACACGGGGAAAGGTCGAGTGGTGATTGCAGGGTCAGTAAAACAATGATTTCGAGTCTTAGAAAATTAACGCACCGACCGTCGGACAGGGGTGGGGCCCACGAGCCCGATAGAGGGATGGGTGACTCACCGGTAGGGGCGGTCGGGGTGTTATAGTTTGGACACATCTGAGCCAAGGAGAGACCGAGTTGTGCCAGAATTTCAAGGATGAAAGACGGGATGGGAAAAGACATACCACACGACTCGAAATGAGTCGTGTACCCAACACAATAACCTGGCTTTATAGTCTCCGGAGTATCGACGTCCTTCTCAAGAACCAACGTCTGAACTTTATAATTAACGCCGGGAAGATTGTAGAATTCATTGATGGCTTTATCATCGATCATCGAATTAAAATACGGAGCAAAGCGATCTCCCTCCATTCTAATTTACAAAGATCTTTAGAAGAAAGCAAAAGCACCAAAAAGGAGAAGATAGATCTAGAAACTAAAGAAGAAGAAGGAAATGAGGAAAACAATGAAAAAAACGAAGGATATAAAGTAGTGTGCAAAAGTTAGAAACGGTTCCCAAGGCACCGCAATCATCACTCTCCACGTCGTCTCGTTCTCGACCGTTAAAAAGCAAGTGGCCAACCAATCACATCAAATAAACAGCGCGTGTAACGTGTCCTCTTGGGATGTGGTGCCGGATAGAAGTCGCGAGAAAGCAAACCAACAATCACCCTTTAATGTTAAAACTTTTGGGAGAATTTAACTAAAGGGCTGGGGCAATTATTGGGCCCCAACACCGAGCCCGATAAACGAATGAAGAATTATGTGGCCCAAGTCGATGTCGTCTGGAGCTCAGTCAAGAGAGATAACAAGCGAGGCCACAAATCAAGGCCTAAGAAGAGGAAGAAATGGGAATATAAAAGAGAGAACAAGGAGAGCTAAGGGAGAGTGCGCAAAACCCTAGCAATACACTTTAGACCTACGACCTCGATCTCGATCTCTTTAGCTTATTGATGTAATCTCTTTAAATCGATCTCACCTCCGAGTGTAGAAACATTGTTGTATACTTCTCTTTGATTCAATACAAAGTCCATTTTTGTCAACTGGAATCTGATTACATCGTTGTGTTCTGAGGACATCGTTTGCCCACCTTTTTATCTTAATTCACAATCAAATACTACCAAATACTTAGTGTGGGTTTTAGGATCCACATGGTTGCTGTAAATTTGCTTCCTTAACAACTTACCATTTGGCACACAAAATCGGTTTCGATATATGTACATCCCACTCGAAGTTGTATGATATCCAATACTCTTGATCTCAATATGCTTAACCAAAGCCTCATCACTATCCTTAGCTTTGCATATTTTCCACAATAAATCTGCGTGTTTTAAGGCCTCAAGACCAATTGTTTTCCTCTCACCAACAACTGCACAAAATATAAGACTAACAAGTGTCCCAGTTAGCTCCTGAACATCCTTGGTTCCTGGAACATCGTTCATTTACCTGATTAAGGCATCTGCCACCTGATAGGCCTTACTCGGATGATAAATGATATCCAAGTTGTAATTTGCTAACAACTTCATCCACATACGTTGTCTCAAATTCAGGTCTGCCTGCGTAATAATATACTTCATCCACCTACGCTGTCACAAATTCACGTCTGCATGCGTAATAATATGCTTCAAACTCTGGTGGTCTGTGAGAATCTGCACCTTCTCTCCATACATATACGATCTCCAAATTTTCAGCACAAAAAATTGCTGCCAACTTCAAGTCATGAGTAGGGTAAGTACCCTCATGAGGTCTCAACTGACATGATGCATATGCAATGACATGACCCTTCTGCATCAATGCACATCCCAAACCAGTACATGATGCATCTGTATAAACCTCATATGATATCCCGGGTGTAGGAAGTACCAAAACTGGCATTTTTGCCATCTATTGTTTCAGCTCAGTGCAACTCCTCGAACAAGCATATGTCCAAACAAACTTGACGTCCTTGCTTGATAACCCTTGACCAGATTGAAATCGAATTGGACCATCCAGTTTTCTTTAACCAAATTCAAATCAATTTTAAACCGGTTTAATCCAAACCAAAAATCAATTTCCAATAATCAAACCGGTTAGCCTAACCAAACCAAAATAAATCTAAATCAAGATTTAACTAAATTGGTCGCTTGACCAGTCAACGAGTTGACTCAGCTGAGTTGTCGAGTCACTTGCGAGTCAGTGAGTCAACCAGCGAGTCACCGGTGAATGGTCGTCAGCGGCAACCAAGGGCGGCATCGGCTTACCGGAAAATAACTGGTGGTTGTGGAGGCGCGGCGACGACACGCCGGTGGCTTCCCGGCGGCAGACAGACGGTGGTCGGAGAGACGGCGGCTCCAGCAAACAGCGATCGACGACTGTAGTGCATGGCTTCACGCGCGACGGCCCAGACTGCGACGACGCGTGGATCTCACGCGCATGGATTTTGGCGGTGCATGAAGGTGTGTGACGGCGGCTCTCCGGCGGTGCTTCATGCTTTGGACTCGTCTCGACGTCACGAACACGATGGTGGCATTGAATTCATGAAACACCATACGGTCATAAAGATATGATCAATTTATCAAACGGATAAACAAAAACGAAGGACACGGTGGTTGGTAGGGGTTACCTTTGGTGGTTAAAAGTGGTGGGAAGTCCGATCTCGACTTAAGCGAGGGTGGCTGCGGCTGGTCGATCTTGGTTCTCCTTGACGACTCAGTTTCTGCAGAGTTTCGACGCGATGAGTTTTCTATAGAAAAATAAACTACATGAGACTGGTATGAGACTGGTATTTAAAGTGAAAACTAGAATTTAACCCGCACGTCTTTGCGGATATTTATCATTTTATAATGTATAACTTTAAAAATATTTTTAATATATAATTTACATTTAAGTTTTATATATTACTAGGTCGTTTGTCCGCGCTACGCGCGGAAGTGCATGTAAAGATATTACTTTTGAGTCGAGAATTTGATATAAAAGAGAATCTGAAACTTAATAGAATATTGTCAAGAGAAGAATGGTGGGAATTATAAAAATTAAAAGAATTTCAATAAGCATTACAATGGCAGTCTAATTTTTTATTAAAAACTTTAACAAAAGAAATCAAATATGTAAAAGGAAAAAGAACGTAGATGATTTTCTGATTTGTGTAGATGTGCTGGATAGCTGACCATTATGTATTCATATTAGTTCTTATCCTCTGTCTGAAACCTCTAATTAGTTTGATTGTTTTGTCAAAGTGAAACCGGGTTGACGAGAATGACGCAAGCAGTAGCTTACCTGTAAAAAAGTAGTAGTATTGCCAATGTATTGTAAATCTTAGATGTTGTTCATTACCTTTACTTAAACTTGGGATAATACTTGTTACTATGCCAACTTTATATTTTCTATTGCTTATGCTTTGTAGCTTCCGAAAAAAGATGCTTCGTTGCCCCAAAGTGTAAGCTTAACCATAGTTGATCTACAATTATTTTTTACATGAATTAGTATATGTGTGCTTAATATGCAATAAATGTTCCTCAAATATACATGTTTAAAAGCAAACCAATTATAAGCTTTGTTTTTGATTCAGGATAGTCGTTGTTGATTCCTTGTATAATGCATATTTGGCCAACTACATCTATAGAACTGTGGTTAATTAACCATTCTATACTCGTGTAAAGTGATGTATGTGAATACTTTACCTGGAAGGTAGGTAGTAAAAGTGGCTGATTGTAGGAGCTGACTGAAGTTGTGAGGGGAGAAGCTGTTGTCAGGGAAGTTTGAGATCGTTTCTTCCAATTTTGTAACTTTTGTTGCATGGTTGATATGAATAAAATATGTCTGAGGAGTGAGCTTGTATTTATGATTGTTTGGGACCATAATATAATTTGACAAATGATATATATTCCCTGTTGATAAGAGTGTAGGGCCATCATTTGTAGCGTTACGTGATAGCCGCCCTTCGAGAGTCTTTCCCTAAGTAAAAAACAAATACTTAGTTAACTTTTGTGATTGGATAGCAATGGATATGGATAATAAACAAACCTCTATATCAAAACATATGAAAGCGGTGCCCACGTTGATGTTGTCGTGATCTACGATGGCCCAGAGATGACTTATACGAACTAATATTGGTGACGTTGAGATTTGTTCTACAATTGTAACTTTTGAAATATAGATACTCTAAACAATGTTTTCATTTTAAACTTAAGAGAGCAATTTCTTTGATATTCATGTACATAGATGTGGAGTGATGATTTAAAACATGTTAGTACCTTCTTGATATTGGACGTCGGTTGTAGAACGCCATGGGAGGAGTCAAACGTTGACGTCTATTTTGACCGTGGAAGACTTGTTACCCAACGTAATAAGTTTTCGTTTGTGAATAACTTAATTACATATAGATGCTAGGGTTTAACGTTACGTGAATAAAACGTATGTAGGTGTTTGTGCTTGAGGTTTGAAGTCCCTTTTATGGAGTAAGGTAGAATAAAAATATTAATGGTATGAGATTTTTTATATATAATCTTTGATTTAATTGAAACAATTAAGGAGACTAATATTTATTATGATTTGATTTTTTATATATAATCTTTGATTTAATTGAAACAATTAAGGAGAATAATAATTTTAGTATTTAAACATAATATTAGCCATATTCCTTATTTAATATTCATTTCATGATAGTTTTTATCATAAGAGTTTTCCAATGTCCACCGTTTTAATCCATAATATAAACTTCACTTACACTACTTTATTAACATTGAGGGAAAAATAGAATTAAGATTAAAAATATTCATTATGTTATGTATTCATTATGTCAATGAAACCAAAAAAAAAACAATTTAAGTTTAATTCGTTTTTATGTGTTGAATATTTTTAGTGTTCTATTGGTCAATGACAAAAGGACAGAAGCCGGCATTAAAAAACAACTAGATTTTAACCCGCACGTCCGTGCGGATATTTTTTTATTTTATAAATGTATTTGATATTACTATAAATATTTTAATTATATAATTTTTAATTTAGTGCTATACATTGTGTAACTCTATAATTTTTTTATATTTCTTCCTCAAAATTATTAATATATAGTGATTTGTTTAAAACATTTTAATTTATTATTAATTTTTATTTACTTACTAATATATTTTCGAGTTGAAATACAATAAAATAACCATATGAAATAATCAAATAAAGAATCTTTTTCAAAATATATTTTTTCTTTAATTTATAAATTTTGCATATAATATATTTTAAATTTTATTTATTTATATTACTTAAAAGAAATCTATTTAATATGTATAAGAAAATATACTTTAACATATATCATTTTAATGTTTTATGAAATTTATAAGTAAAGCACTGTTTTGTTTAAATAATATAGACATATTTTTAGTAAATTTTATACATAGTAGTATCTATCATATTATTTTATTAAAAATTAATTTTGAATTTTTTTGTTACTACATCTAATCTATTATTTTATACATAAGATATTTGAATTTTAGTACTATTTAAAAGAAAATTCCCAACATATTTTTTATAATTAAAAAAAAAATTAAAATTAAAATTTGATTTGTCATTAAAATTTTAAGTGAGTTGCTAAAATACCATAGTTTTCTATTGACATTTTTAAAAAAAAAATAGTATATGAATTGAAGTTTATTATATATTATTATATTTTTGTATACAAACATTTTAAAACAATATATTGTTGAAAGTTTCAATATAAATAAAAAATTGTAAGTTTAACATATGTTAAAACATTTATTTTGTATAAAGCTATTATACAGTTTATGAATTTTAACCTATTTTAATGAATGATGATTTATTTAAATGAAAAACTTTAGAATTTAAAATTTGTTAATTTACCTATTTAATATAATTTTATCATATTTAATTCATGTAACACTTCTATTTTCATATAATCCAGAGTTTATTTATAGAATTTATAAAAAATAGTAGAATTTTTATTTTCTTGTTTATAATAAAATTTTAGTTAACATTAATTTACAATAATATTATATAACTAATTACGAAATTTATTAATGTATTATTTTATAAAAATATTTAAATTCTTAAGTAAGATTTTGTTAGATTCTTTCTTAACAGATTTTGTTATAATTGAAAAATAAAATTTAAATATTTAGTTGGTTTATTATTAATGTAAATAATCAAATATGTCATATTAACTAATTTTTGAAATGGTCTAATTACTATTTGTTAATAATAGATAAATTTTTAAAAAATTTAATTTACCTATTTAATATAATTTTACCATATTTAACTAATGTAACACTGCTATTTTTATATAATAGAGAATATATTTATAGAATTTATGAAAAAATAGTGTAGAATTTTATTTTTCTGTTTTATAATAAAAACTTAGTTAAAATTATTTATAATAATTTTATATTACTAATCACGAAATTTATTAATGTATAATTTTATAAAAATAATTAAATTTTTAAGTAAAATTTTGTTAGATTCTTTCTCAACAGATTTTGTTATAATTAAAAAATAAAAATTCTAGTTGGTTTATTATTAATGTACCAAATTTATATACCCAAAATATTAGATGGGTGTTGCACACGTTTTAGAAGGATAGAAAATTCTGTTATCAAATTATAAATATGGTATAATGAGTTGATGAATATTCTGAAAAAACATTTGGTTCCTAATTGGTTGATTATCAAAATCGTGATTGTTTAAAAAATCTGTTATCTATAATATCTAATATATTTAAATTCAAAATCTTATAGGTTCAAAAATAGACTATTTTATTTGGTTCCTAATTGATTATTATCAAAATTGTGATTGTTCAAAAAATCTATTATATCTAATATCTAATATTTATTTTGTATAAAGCTATTATACAGTTTATGAATTTTAGCCTATTTTAATGATGAATGATGATTTATTTATATGAAAAACTTTAGAATTTAAAATTTGTTAACTTACCTATTTAATATAATTTTATCATATTTAATTCATGTAACACTTCTATTTTCATATAATCCAGAGTTTATTTATAGAATTTATAAAAATAGTAGAATTTTTATTTTCTTGTTTATAATAAAATTTTAGTTAACATTGATTTATGATAATATTATATAACTAATTACGAAATTTATTAATGTACTATTTTATAAAAATATTTAAATTCTTAAGTAAGATTTTGTTAGATTCTTTCTCAACAGATTTTTTTATAATTAAAAAACAAAATTCAAATCTTTAGTTGATTTATTATTAATGTAAATAATTAAATATGTCATATTAACTAATTTTTGAAATGGTCTAATTACTATTTGTTAATAGTAGATAAAATTTTAAAATTTGTTAATTTAACTATTTATTATAATTTTACCATATTTAAATAATGTAACACTGCTATTTTTAAATAATAGACAATATATTTATAGAATTTATTAAAAAAATAGTGTAGAATTTTATTTTCCTGTTTTATAATAAAAACTTAGTTAAAATAATTTATAATAATATTATATTACGAATCACGAAATTTATTAATGTATAATTTTATAAAAATATTTAAAATTTTAAGTAAATTTTTGTTAGATTCTTTTATATTTTACTAAAATAAATAATTTAATAATATATTTATAGATAGTTTTATATAACATACACTATATATTTCGAGATTGTTTTTTTACGACAAAGAAATAACACATTGAAATTAATTAATTTAAATATATTATTTTAAGTGATATTGGAAGAATCTGTAAATAAGAAAGAAATATGATGACTAAATGTGTAAATAGAAAAAAATATTTAATTTGCTATCCATGTTTCCAAACATTTTTCCTTTAGTCTACTATCCATGTTTCCAAACATTCCAATTTTGTACTTGATTTTTAATAATATAGATGTTAGTTAATAGATAAGTCACAACATTTTTCAATAAGTCCAAAAAAAAACATGTCATGGTAATTTCAAATAGGACTCTGTTTTAATATAGTAGATAGCCATTTTTGGCTGCTTTCGTCATGGACATATAAGAAAACGTTTAAAAAAATTCTAAGAATTTAAGACCTAATAGAACCATATGTTACTTTTTTCTTTGTAGAAATGTAAAGAACATAATATATAATTTATTTTACCAAAGAAAACTCAACTACGTGAAGAAGATTTTATTGCATGAACAAAGAGCATACAATCATATAAACTTCTCACGTACCAGTCTATAAACTCTAACGAAAAGAGAAATTGTTTGCATAGGAAAAGATATCTAAACGCTCCAAACTTAAAATGATTTGCGAGTAAATAATTAAAATGGAAAGCCAAAGGCAGAAACAACAATGGTCCATACTGTCTAACACTGCCTAGGTAGTTTTGCTATATCTGCTTCAGCATTGCTACATATCCTTTTACCTCCCTCGTCTGTAGGAGCTTATGTAGGGAGGATCTTGGTGACAGTTATGGCTCGAGTCTTGCCAGTGAGGTTGTGCTCAGAAACTTTCACACTGAATTTATGTGTCTGTCCAATAGTGTCAACCAAAGCTTGTGGGACAAAAACCTGATGATCAACTCCTTGGTTGTCATTAGCCTAGGTTTGCAAGTAAAACTATGTTAGAGTAAGTGACTTCATTATCACGTATAGCACAAAACTAACTTCAGCTTACCTCTAAATAGCTGCTAACTAATTCTGATGCAAGCTTTTCGGTTAACTGTCGACCAGCATCACCAAGGAGGACAAAAACGGTCTGCTCACTGTTGTCATAAACTGAAATCTTCGCACGATACCTATTATGGAAAAAATTCAGAAGCAGGTTAAAGCAAAACACTAAGTACATATTCTGGTTAGAACTCTTACTCTGGAACACCGGTTACGTTCACCTTCCCACATTTTGCACACATCAGAGAAGTTGGGCAGCCACTACAACCAATGTAATACCAATCGGAGCCATGGACAGCATCATCAATCGTTGTCGTGCACTAAAAAAATGCGACCTAGGACAGTGTAAAAACATGTGAAAATAATATCTAACCATTTGAAACAAAGTCCAAAATTCATAGATTCGTTTATACCTTGGCATTTTCCTGCTTCATGTAGGTGTATATCTCGCCTAGAGTAAGTGTATATCTCGCCTAGAGTAAGTGTTTCGCACCTAATGACCATCTCCGCATTAACCATCTTAGCAATCTTTGGGTTAGAGTCCAACCTGATCAAATTACAAAACATTACTTCTGTTGTGACTCAAATGGGCCTACGTTACCGTACCAGTTGAAAAAAACAAAGACTAAACTTAGAATTATAAATACTAACCACTTGAAGTAATCTATTGCTGGCTGTACATCGTAGTCCATATAAGCCCGTGATGATGACATAGACGTTAAAGCAAGTGTGCTTGTTGCGTAATGTTGAAACCATTAGAGATGTCAAAAAGAGTAAGACAATGAGTGTTGTTAGGAAGTAATTATAGACAACCTAAACCCCTAGAAAGAAACGGGGGGACACATAAGATAACCTCCGAGACGCTTTGGGTTGACAGTAGTGATTAAAAGCACAGTGGGAGTTTTCTCAGAGCTTTTGAATTTGTTGCAGAACTCTGTTGCAGCCTGGTCCCAAAGATAAAGCTTAATAAGAGGGCCATTGTAAAAGAAAATGTTGACAGGTTAACACATGAACGAAAAGATCGTATGATGGCCAGGAAAAAAATTAATCAGAAAATAGAAGTTTATATATCTTACCGTAATATTTCACGTAACATGTTGTTATAGTAAAATTATTAAATCCAATATCCATTTAACAACAACAGTTTTATTTCTAATCAAATTATAAAATGATTTTAAATATATCTGAAGATATCTACGTTCTTAACTAATTAGTGTATTATTTAATACTACATATAGTCATGAAATGCAAGAAAGGTTACCGTAAAGGCCGTTCTGAACTAATTAGTGTATTATTTAATACTACATATAATCATGAAATGCAAGAAAGGTTACCGTAAAGGCCGCCCTTGAGATCGCAGTGATCTTCAAATTCTTTGGGTGAATGGAACCGGAAGCGGTCGTTCTCAAAATGGATGGGACTGTCCTGAAGAGGTGTCAAGGCGGAGTTCCATGAGAACGAAATAGTTACAGTATGGTCGGCAACTTGATAGACGACTTTGCTTTTCGAACCGTAGAAGTTGATCAGTCGGTAAACTGCTCCACGTACCATATGAGGTAAGTATGTTTGAACACGGCCAGATGGAACGAAGCCTTGAATGGCAGTTCCATGTGGATGAGGCGAAGGTGAGTACGATTTATAATAAGAAGCCTAATGCAATAAAATATTATAAAGTGAAGAGAAGGTTAATATGATTTATAATAAGAAGCTTAATGCAATGAATCAACAAACCTGTTCATCATGAGAAACAGCTCGAGACCGATTATAGCCTTCGTAGTTGGATTTCTAGCCTCCCAAAGATGGATCAGCTGAAAACGTAACTCGGCTTCGTGGGGTCCGAGCGAGACGTCTTTGAAGAACATGACGTTCTGGGAATCTGCGGCGGAGACAGGAGCCTTGTCGTTTGCCTTCATAGTGATCGTCTGAGTGTAATCGGTGGAGGCTTTCGGGTTATAGGGTTTACCAAGGTGGCAGAGGATATATGATATATATAAGGAGAAAGAGGGGAAGAAAGAGATGGAGGTGGAAGGAACTCATTCAATGGAGTTTAAAGGGAACAATTGATTGGAAGGAAAATCGTTACGGATGTCAGAGAAGAAGAAAGTGAATCGGATTAGGGTTTGTCGAACACAGAGGAAGAAGAAATGGATTGGGTTAACGGGTGAGGGTTCGATGGATTAACGGGTCATGGTTTGTCGATTAGAGAAGAAACGGATTGGATTAACGGGTTAGGGTTATGGATTAACGGGTTAGGGTTATGGATTAACGGGTTAGGGTTATGGATTAACGGGTTAAGGTTATGGATTAACGGGTTAGGGTTTGCGAATAGAGTGGAAGAAGGAAATGACTGGGTTAACGGTTGAGTTTTCTCGAGTAGATAGGAAGAAGAAACGGTGAAACGTGAAACGGAAGGGTGAGAAGAGATGGAACATATCGATTCACGGGTTATGTTTAGGGTAAGTTCGATTAGAGAGATGAAGAGCAAAACGGGTCTGGGGAGAGAGCATGCGAATCGTTAAGTGAAAAGGTGATAGGGGTTGGTCTCACCACTTCACGCCGTTGATCTGGGCTAATAAGAAAATGAGCTGCGATATGGGATGGGCCGGGAGTGTTTTCTGGTTATACATGGCCCGCGAGTGTACATATCATTAACGATTTGGGTAAAAAGAATGGGCCGTAGTTGCTGAGATTTGGGTAAAACGAATGGACCATAATTGCTGAGATTTTGGCAAAAAGCCATGCTGAAGTGGCCAAACAAAATGTTTTGATTGGTGGAATATTTTGGTTGACGTGGATAGGCTATCTTTGCTTGATATCTCCCTTTTAGTATTAGTTAGATGTAACTTTTTATCTTATTGTTTAAGTTTCTTTTTACAATATATAATGACTTTATTTATAAATTTTAGTGTTTTATTAATTGTTATTACGGTTCGAGTTCGGTACAATAAATTCATCTTCTGGAATAATCAAATAGCAAATTTTCTTCAAAATATGTTTTTGAAGATATATAGTTGTAAGTATAAAATTTAATATATGCTAATATTTTTACTTAATATAAAATATTACATAGTTTACAATTTTAACACATTTTAATAGTGAATGATAATTTATCTAAATAGTAACATTTTAAAATAAAATAGGTTAATTTACTAATTTAATTAATTTTTCAAATTTAAGTCATATAATACTTCTATTTTAATATAATAAATATTATAATTATAAATTTTTAAAAATATCTTAGAATTTTTGTTTTTTGTTTTATAATAACATTTAATTCATTAAATTATAATAGTACATTATTAATTACAAAATTGATTAATGTATTATTTAATAAAAATACTTAAAGTTTTTAGTAGGATTATGTTAGATTTGTTTCAACATATTTTGAATTTTTATATAACTAATAACAAATTTATAGTTAAATTGATTTATTGTTAATATATTTATTAGCTATTAAAATTATTTAGAAATACTATATATTTTATTGATTAATTAAAATACTTAAATATATTATATTATGTAATTAGTTAAATATATTATATTATGTAATTAGTTAAATGGTCTTACTATGACTTATTAATAGTACATAAAAATAGGATTCTAAATTAATAGATTAGATTAAAATTCTTTAGAAATATTATACATTTTATTAATTAATGAAAATACTTAAATATATTATATTATGTAATTAGTTAAATGGTCTTTATTATGACTTATCAATAGTAGATAAAATAGGATTCTATAAATTAATAAATTAGATACCTAGAATTCGAGGAATTGGGCCTTACTAGGCCTCAATATCTACTCGTTACAGAACCATTTAGAAAAAAAAAAACAGAAACAATTATCACCCAGTTTTGTCTATCAAAAAACAGAGACACGGCACCGTTTTCCTGCCGCACATTCGTGGTTTAGGTTAGCATAATCAACTTTTCATGGTCAAGTCAAATAAGTAGTAGTAGATTCACCCGTTCAAAACGCAGCGTTTTAGCACCATCAAAGCTTGGGGGAATCTGCCTTTGCGCGTCTTCTGGTTTTCTTTTTCCTCATTTTCTCTTAATTTATCGAATCTCTCTTCTCCCTCTCTCTCTCTCTCCTCTCATTCTAGGGTTAGGGTTCCGATTCTGCAGAGATTTGTCTTCTTTTTTTTTGTCAACTCGTGCTCGTAAGCCCTCTCTTCTTAACCCTTATCCGTTTTCCCCTATTTATCTCTTTGAATCAGTCGAAGAACTTGGTAGGCTAAGCATGTCGTGATTCTCCCAAATTTTTGGTGATAGGCCTAATTTGTCCTACGCTGGTTTCGTATCTATCCGTGCCTTCGAACTATTTCAAGTAATTAGCGGTTCATGATTTTTCTCGTGATTTTCGTTCTGGGTGTGTAGGTTTCGTTCCATCTAAGTTTGTATTGTTTTGTGGGTCTCTTTTTCGTTCGATTTAGTCGGTTCAATTTCAGATTTTTTTGAATTTGTTTTTGCGGGGACATGAGTTTTGATTTTGTTCACTGAGCTCTTTTAGTTTCAAGTTATTTCTTTACAGCAGCTGTTACGAATCTTCATGTCCTAAGCCATTTTCCTGTGTTAATTACAGGTGTTTTGTCCAAACTCCCATTGATACAACATTCTCTTTGATAAGTTAAAAAAAAAAAGAAGCAATGTATACCTCTGAGGGAGCCCCTGATTTTGTTGCTGACCAGGGCATGTATTACCCTGTTGATCCCAGTTATGCCTATTATTGTACAGGTAAGTACTTTGTGTTCATTATTGTATCAGTTTACTCTTTGAGTTCTCTAATAATCTTGAACTTTTTGTCAGGTTATGAGTCACCCGGCGAATGGGAGAACCATCAGATGTTTTTTGGTGTAGATGGTTCACAACTCCAGTACCAGGTAGTTACCAATCTCTTGGACATAAAGACTTCTCTTTTATTGTTTGATCTTGTTCTTATTCACTTTTTTTATTTATTTGTTTTTTCAATCCAGGGTGGGCAGAATGAAAATTCTCCCTATATATACTATACGCCTACTTATGGATATGCACAGTCTCCTTACAATCCATTCAATCCTTACATCCCTGGCGCTGATTCTCCTTTTGTTGCTTCCCAACAATTCTACCCTGTTCCTCCTTACCAGAATGTCCCATCATCTCCTGCGTTTGTTCCCTATGCTGTGAACCCTGATATTGTCTCCAGTAGCTCAACTAACTCTGTGGTGGAGACTGGTTCAGCAGCTAATAGGGGTCGGTCTGAAGGGAGAGGATCCAGGAACAGAAATGCTTCAGCAACTGATGGAATCCAGAGGAATGCTCCAAAGCTCCCTGCAGCTAATTCTGTGAACAGATCCTCCGAGAAGCCAAGGCCTAACCCTGGAGGACAAAACAGACCACTAGGAACCGAGAAGAGTGCTTCTACTGGATTTCCTACTCTCCAGGTATAGTTTTCATATAAAGAAGTGGTTTTACTTTGTTCTCGAATTTCGATATTTGAAATAGAATGTTGATGAAATTAAAAGAACATAGTGGAAGATTATGATTCTAACTTCAAAGATGGATGTGCTTGCGTTTATAGTTCTAAAAGTGGTTTGTTACTGATGACATTACCACACCCTTATATAGTATGTATCATTCTGATATTGACTCTGGACTTGTGTAATCATTTTTGCAGGGAAAAGCTGCTTCTGTTAGCACTCAACCCTTTGACGTTGTTTCCAGTAGCAGAGTCTCGTCATCTGGACAGCTAGACATTGCTCCACTTGAACGTAATGGTCTTTCATCCAATGCTAACAATCCTCGTCCCAAGCTGTATGGTATGCATGCAAATATAAGTTCAGATTCAGTCAGTCAACAAAACCGAGGTTCGAGATCGAAAGGACCGAGAAATCAACTTATTGTTAAAGCTTACACAACAAAAGCTGGAAATGCCGACGCTGAAGGAAATATTGTGATCGATCCTAATCAGTATAATAAAGCAGATCTTAGAATCGATTACAGCAATGCCAAGTTTTTTGTGATTAAATCGTATAGTGAAGATGATGTTCACAAGAGCATCAAATACAGTGTCTGGTCATCAACTTTGCACGGGAACAAGAAGTTGCAGAGTGCATATGAAGACGCTCAGAGAATAGCCGCCGAGAAGTCTTGTGAATGCCCGATATTCTTGTTCTTTTCTGTGAGTTCTTTCTCTGATCTTACATATGCTAGCTTATTTGCGTTACCACTTTTCGCTTTATTCTGATATGTTACTTTTCTTGTTTAGGTTAACGCCAGTGGTTTGTTCTGCGGCATGGCTGAGATGACGGGTCCAGTTTCTTTTGATAAAGACATGGATTTTTGGCAGCAAGACAAATGGAGTGGAAGCTTTCCTGTCAAATGGCACATCATTAAAGATGTTCCCAATAGCTATTTCAGGCACATCATATTACACAACAATGAGAATAAGCCGGTCACCAACAGTCGTGACACACAAGAGGTGAATTTTCCTGCTACCACTCGCTTAAAAAAATTATCAAATTTGTAATAATTTGCTAAGCTATCGTTTTGTTGTGCAGATAATGCTGAAACAAGGTCTGGAGGTGCTAAAGATATTCAAAAGCCATGCGGAAAGGACTTCGTTACTAGATGATTTTGCGTATTACGAGAACCGCCAGAGAGTCATGTACGATGAGAGAAACAGGCTGCCGTACAGAAGCTTCCTTAGCCCTTTACCAGTACCTAGACCAGATTTCGCTGACAGGAACAAGAAAAACTCTGTGGATGTCTCCAAGATACCTTCAGTAGCCACTTCTGCAGAAACCAAGGACGTTCCTTCAAAGTCAAATGGGAATGAGGAGACCACCGTAAAGGAAGGTGTTAAAGAAGATACTACTCTCATTCAGAAGATCACCACCCTCACCATTAGCCCGGCTGATACAGACTCCAGCGCAGCCACTGGTTCTCACCTCAACCAGAGTCAAGCCAAGTCTAAACCAGCCCCATCTGTCTCTGACAAGAAAACAGACCCTCCTGAGGTGGTTGATTCTCTTCTCTCTGAAGACAGCGACACTCTCAAAGTTGGATCAGTGCCCATCAAAGTTACAGGGTCTCCTCCAATTGTAACAGTTGGTACTATTCCTCTGGACCCCAGCTCACTTCAGAAGAAGTAAACCCCTGGTTTGGTTTATTATCTCACCTGTCTCCTTTTATTTGATCATCCTCTAAAGTCTAAAAGTTAATCCCTGCATTATGCTCCTGATTCATCATATATGCCAAATGTGGTATGAGGAGAGGTTTCTGTTTATATAGCTGAGAGTCTTGACTGGTGACTTGAGAATTCGCAATTATGTCAAACGCCAAAAAGGGTATCGTTGGTTTGCGGTTAGTGGTTGCGTTTTGGTTATTTTGGATTTGACCGGAGAATTATTGCGTTTTGAGTATTCTTCTGTTTTATTTTTTTCAATTGTCAAATTTCCAGTTTTACATTTCCTTGTATGTTGGCGTTCTGTTTGGTCATTTTGTTTCAACTCAAAGAGTTTTCAAAAATTGGATATCAAATATTTCTTCTGGTCAAATATTTTTTTTTCTTTTGAATGGTTTTGCATGTTATTATAAGGTAAGGCTGAACATTTTATCCGTTGATTTGATTTGTTATTCGTTTTGATTCATCCGAAAATTTTGAATATTCTTAAGTTTTTTAAGCAAATCAAATATTAAAAATTAATATCCGTTAAAAATAAATCAAATCACGACTACTAAATAAAATTTTAAAGATGGATATCTACTATGTTCTAATTCTTATACATATAGATGTACATCTATAATAACTAAATATAAAATATTGTTAGAAAACAAGATATAGAATTTAAATATATAATTATTATTTTAGCATAAAATTTTATTAATTTTATATATAAAAAATTACTTATAAAAACGAATATAAGATCTTTATATAAACTACAATCTTTTTAACAAATATGTTTTATAACAAAATATTATTAATTTTCAAATTTATGAAACTTATAGTTATATTAATTTTTACTTTCTCTTTTATATTATGTAAAAACAAATTTATATAGTTTTTCAAAATTTACTTGTACTAAACAAAATGGATGAAATATTCGTAAATATTCGTAAATATTCACAATTATCTGTAAATTTTTTGGATATTCAAAAAATTTTATACCGTATTTCTCCAAGCGAAAGTAAATCGGAAATACGATATCTTTGAAATACGAAACAAATCATAATTATTGAAAATTATGGTACTACCGTGCTTAGCCATATATATAACCTTTATAATCTCTTAGGTAACTTTCTATTTCTAGGAAACATTTTTCACTTTCAGTTAACTGATGATTTTATAGTCTTTTCATGAGTTCACGTGTGCATCTTTTTACCTCATCTATTTGAGTAAAAGTAAACAACCCATTTCCCTCATATTGCAACAGTCCGTATAATATCTCCATCTTGTTTCATATCCCAAAAGTTTTAAATTTATATTTTCAAAATTGAAATTATTTGAAACTTAATTAGACATCTGTTGGTTTTAATGGTTTTACAGGAAATTGAAGTTAGGGGGAATAATTTCCATGTAAATTGTAAGTGATTTACAGGAAACTAAAGAGTTGTGTGAAACGGCAGCGTCCTTTAAACTCAACAAAAAAAGAATAATTAAGAAAACCCAGTAACCCGAATATGACGAATAGATAGATAAAAGTATATAATAGACATACAATCATAAATTCATCTGAAAGATCATCTAAAAATCTCATCGCACATATAAGGCTTTCCACTAAAAGGCCCTACAAGGGATGGCCCATATACAACTAAAGAAGCAACCTCATTCCACGTGGCACATTAACAACCATCCAGATTTCTACCGGTGGATCAGCAACCGGGATTCGAATTATACCCTTCCTCCACCACCGAAGATCCATCAAGCAAACAATCGATCGGCGGAATCGTCAGCGTCTCTTGAGTCCCATAAGCGTTCCAGCAAAACGGATCGTCAAAAAGCTCTCCTTCCTCCGGCAAAAGCTCGACTTCCGACATGGTGATGTTAGTACACGCGACTGTGTCGCTACATGCGAAGTGAATCGGCGCGCTCCTGACGTCGTAAGTCCCTTTGATGTTACGGTACTGGACGTCGAAGACTCGAACCGCCGACGTCTCGTTGCGGCATTCCTTGGATTGGCAGTAGTACTGATCGACGATGATGCAGTTTAGGACATTCTCCATCTGGATGTTTTCGAACAGGAGGTTCGAGACGGATCCGGTCCCACCTTGCCATGTTTTGACTCGGAGACCGTTGTCGGAATCTCGAATCACAGTGTTTCGGACGGTTATGTTGGAAACGCAGGCTTGAGAATTGTGCACGCCTAAACTCCCGATGCTGCGTTTTTTAACATTTTTTAGCGGTTAGAACGGATTCGCGTTTGCCATCTTACTTCGGCAAACAAACAAATAAATATTTACTTTTAATAAAAAAAAACAAACAACACAAATTAAAAAATAAATAAATAGCAAGATCAAGCTAAAAGAGCTTTTGTTTTTATCAACTCAACTAAAAGAACTTCGAATTTGAGTTTAGGCCTTAATCATACTCGTGATTTAATAGCCAGCACATTAAATTGCTCTGACATATTCGATCCAAATTAAGACAAACGGTATTTTAGGAGAAATTCTAATTGTGAATATAAAGTTTTTAATCAAATTCCGAAATAGTTAATTTATTTCTTGTCAACTAGTTCCAAAATTCGATTTCCAGTGGATCGTTCAGCTAGTATCCGTGATACATTAGAAAATAGACTTCGTAGTGGAATCAATTTTGGGTTGCAAATTTAAGAAACTAATTTCAAGAAATAAATTAAAAGAGAGAAACCTGATCCCGTGACTGGGCCCACAAGTGACACCTTGAATGTCAATGTCTGAACAACCAGTTCCAATAGAAATGCAGTCGTCCCCTGTTTCAAATGTTTCATTCCCGATTAAATAAATACAGTTCTATAATGTTTGTCACGTTCAAATAATATTCGACTAGAGAAATAATAAATATACCGTTGCTCACGACAGAATTGTGAATGGCCACTGATCTAGTGTTGCCGAGATGGATACCATCTGTATTAGGACTGAGTTTTGGAGATGAAATTTGGATGTCGTCGATAGAAACTCCTTCGCATCCATCGAATTTCATGTGAAATTGCGGGCTGTTTTGGATTCTCAATCCTCTTACATCAATGTTGTTGCTCATGAAGAACCGAATCATCTACAAAACCAAAAAAATAAAAGGTGATCACTAAACCAAATTAAACCGGTTTTAGATTTACTGATTTGGTTCTGATTTTATTCGACTTACAGTTGGACTAACACATGGTTCGGACGACGATGATCCATCTGGTCCCTGAAAACGATAAGACATATATAATCTTTTAATTTATTTCTTGTTTTTTTTTCATATATCTATATATGTAAAATCAGACCGGAATAATAGTATGGTTTATTTGTCGCATGTTCTATTTTGTCACGGACTCACGGGTGTGAATTATGATTTTAATATTTTTCTATAACATGTTTTTAGTTTTACATACAAATTTAGAAAACAGAATAAAGGTTAGGTCTAACTTTTATTATACCATTTTAATAAATTCAGATCAATCGTAACTAAATAAAATTTACAATTCATCATTATTAACAAATACAAATGCATAAGTATCTTTATATTGTTTTTAAAAACATTATCTCTTCAAAATTGAAGAAGAATAATCAGATAATTGTGATCTGGTAAAAAAAACTTCAATCAAATGGCAAAAAAAAAAAAGAATTACCCGATGAGGCTTGCAAGGTAAGTCCCACCACTTTTGACCGTTGCCTTCGACGGTGCCTTTGCCCGCAAACGTGAAACCATCTAGGCGGTAAAAAACTAACCATTGACTTTTACTGTCCTTCTCTGGCCACTCCTCCGGTCCATCCGGAGGCATCAACACTCCATCCAACTTCACAACCCAACATTAAAAAAAAACATCTAATGAGAAAACTACATGCTAATCAAATATAAGTAGAATATGGTCCAAAATTAGATTATGAATTTTTGTGATTGTTGTTGATGACTTTATTAAGAGGCGGCTCCCACATACGTAGAACGGGAGGTATAGGGTCCAATAATAAAAGTGGTGAAACAATATTTTTTTGTTCGCTAAAAGAATTTTATTTTTTCATGTGAAGAGAAAAATGTTTTTGGATTGGTCACCTGAAAGATGAGACCCGGTTTACATGGACCGGAGAAAATAGTGGAAGTGATTTTAAAAACGCCGCCTTCAGGAGCTAAAACGACACTGGATTCAACAGCACACGCGGCTTTCCACGCAGCTCTAAAGGCTGCGGTATCATCGCACGAGCCATCACCCACTGCCCCAAACGACGTGACGTCAAAAATGCATCCCGAGTCAGAATCTCCTGGAGCCGGATCTTGGTTCGGGTTTGGGTACGGGTCGGAGGGGACTTGAGGTGGCTTGGCGGTTATAGCTGGAGGAGGAGGAAGAGGAGGAGGATCCGAGAGACCGCGTCTCTTGTGGTAATGAAATCTTCCTCGTGCCACGTAGATTAGTTGACCAAAGAGGAGAGTGGAGATTAAGTAAACCACGAGAATACGCATTGTTTATAATGGAGATGAAGAATGAGGAGGAGGAGATGGGTAGAGAGAGGAGAATGCTAAGATAGGAGAAGAGTTTTGAGTCTGTTATATAGCAGAGCATGCCAAGCACAACACACATAGACAATGGAGTTTGAAGTCTGTGGAGTCGACACGTGTTGATATATGGTTGATTCTTGGAGTTTATCTTTGTTGTGTTCGGCTTGAGGTTTTGAAAGACTTATTTTTACTTAAATCAAATATTCTATAAAAAAAAATTTACGAACTTTTTTTCTTAAACTTAGACTTGTCTTTTTCTTCATTCATGTTTTAGTTTGAAACAGAATTATCTCTCTCAAGCCCTTTCTCAAAAAAAAAAACTGAATTATCTCTCTCTTTTTAAAAGCAAAACTCAATGTTATATATATATATATATATATATATATATATATATATATATATATATATATAATTTTAGGTAATATTTATTAATATATATGTCGTCTCATATACCCATATTAATTCTGAATAAGTGATCACATTTTGAAAATCAGTTTCCATAACATAATAAAATATATATTAAAGGGGTTGTAGATATTTTTGTGTATCCTAAGTACTTACCTTTTTATTAAAAAGTGATAGATTTCTTCTCTATTGTATTTTTTTCTTATCATTATCACTATGGTTGGTTGGAGTTTTGGAGATAATGATACTTATACTTACAATATCTAATCATTATTTTAAAACACAGCTTCGTACTCGGGCCCTACTATAACATATTTATCTCCCCAGTTCGTAATTTAGTAATATTATTTAATATTTCATTTGATCTAATTAATTATGAGTTGTTTGATATAATATTATTTGTATATTCTCAAAGGTTTTCCACGTTGTTCTTTTAACTGTAACGGAACATGAGATGTATGTAATGGAAAAGAGAGAGGTAAAGAGAGTAGAATTACCACGGTAAAAGCCATGAACTACGATCAACTCAGCAAAACAAACTCGTAAACTGCCTTGGTTAAGTTTTTAATTTCTAATGCAAATAACAAAAACAATTATGTTACACGGTAAATGTACTTAGATATGTCGAAACCATCTTCATATGTTGAAACCATCTTCATATGTTGAAAGCAATCTATCGCAAATGTCATAAACCATCTTAAATTAATTCTTCATATTTTATCGCTCAAATAAGAGCTCATATTTCTAAATGATAAATGGTTGGCTCTCATATTTTATAGAGAAATATCTTAAGATAAACCTAAAAAAATTTTTGTCATAAAAATAACCTTTAAAAAAATGACAAAATAATTTTTATTAAAAGGTGTAAGTTTACATTTATACTCATTGGGTTAACTAATCTATACTTAGGGTTTAGAGTTATGGGGTGGGATTTTAGGGGTAAGTTTTAAAATTGAAAAAAATAATTTTTTTTTAAATAAAAGAACTAGTTTGGTCATTTTTATTTTTAAAAGTTATTTTTGTGACAAAAACTTCAAAAGAGGTTATCTGAGAGATTTACCCTATTTTATACTAGAGATTCTTAAACAAGGGTTTCAACACATTTATAGTAATATTTTAATACAAAATTTCTTTTATTTAACCAAACAAAGTATAAAATCACATTTTTTCTTCAAAATATCTTATGAGTTTCTTATAGATTTTATTTACAAACCGCTCTTTTCATCTCATATTTTGTATTTTTATTTCGTACATACTTAGTGCGGAGGTAGCAATGGATTTGTTCTTATAGTAGCTAGATCAGATGATATCATGATTTGTTAAAGAATGTGATTGAGGGAGATTTGTTGGAGGATGTGGCATGATTCACCATGTGTTTAGATTTAGTTGTAAATCTCACTCATCTTTAACTCAAAATGTTACCATTTATGTACAAAATGATATACAAAGGTATATACTATGTAGAGTAAAATCAATTAAATATATAATATTGGTTATATGGATTTTCACACATTTCTTAAAATTTGAACGAATCAGTCGTCCTAAATTATTTAGTAACAACAAAAAAGTTATTAGTATTTGTATAGTGTTTTAGGTAATTTTGACTTACGTAGCTGTTATTTATACAAACAAAACATACAACAATGGATAAGTATCAAAAAAAATGATAAGCATGATAAGTTAAACTAATTAAAATAATTTGTATAGTAAACGCTTTCCCCAAAATATATAGCTACTTAGCTAGATTTACCAAATGATTAGAGCACATAACGTTGAGAATGTTTATTTGAAGTCTTGTATGATGCGTGTGTCTGTTCAATAGTGAAATGTCGCTTTGTTCAATACTGCTACTATTGTAATGTTAGGAGCATGCTGACGTCACGACTCATGTATTTTTACATGGCCGACTAAAGTTTTGTTTGCCATACATGCTGTATGCGTCTACAATCTATTATATTATTATTATTTTTTTTTTTGGATGAAATATTGAAATTTAATATTTGGACTATATTAGTTTTCAAAAATGTATTGGCCTTGTTCTCTCAAAACAACATATTACAAAAATTGAGAAATTTTGCAAGTTCTACAGCTTCATTTAATAGGTAAACATGTTACATTAATTCAGTATCTACATATATTTCAACTGTATACAAATTTTTGTTAGGAATTTGAAAAAAATGCGGTAGGTCGATATTTACGGGAACCAAATGTAACATAGGCATTTAGAAAAAAAAAAAAGAAATGTAACATAGGTTTCGACATATGAATGATAGAGTTACGTGTAACCTAGCATATGGTCAATCATTTCAACCTAGCTCAAACCCCAAATTATAGTGTTGCATCTTATATTTTTTTTATTTCTTTTAAAACAAGTAGTGTTGATATACGTTTCATTAAAGCGCATGCAAACATACAATATTTGCATAGTTCTTATATACAAATTAAAAACAAAACGAACTGAATAATTGAGATGCAAAACTATACAAATAGACAATTCTCGTGACACTAGGTTGTATTGTAGTTGAATATTTTTCTTGTGGACGTTGAAGACTGAGGAAAAGTTGAGCGGGCTCTCCGAAATTTTATCATTTAGTCTTAATGCTTCAAAAGAGCTGTCCACCCACATTCTATTTTATTTTATTTTTAACCAAAAATCATTTAATGTCGGCCAATACATGTATGAATTTCATATTGCATGTAAAAGTTAACCAAGAAAGCGACTTTATTCTACAAGCTTATAAAGTAGCTTGTCCGTTTATTAATTATTTTAATTTAATTTTTCCTTTTGATAATTTATGGTGTACGTACAATCATTTTTGAGATAATGATAGGTATCTATGTGCATCATCTCATCCCTTATATATATGTGTGTGTTTTTTTCATACGGTTTTTATAGTAAAACCCCTTATATATATACGTGTGTGTGTTTTCATAAGGTTTTTATAGTAAAAACCCTTATATATATATTTGTGTGTGGTTTTTCAAACGGTTTTTATAGTTTTTTTTACTGAAACGCGTTTTATGTATAGTCTATATGTGATTTATAGGACACGAATATCTGAAAATACCATACTATGGTTTTCCGTGTGAAACATTACAATCATATATGAAAATAATATAAATCGAGATTAATTAGTGTATACATACAAACCCACAAAATTTTAATGGTTCGCCGTTTATCGATTATATTCTTAACGTTTGCTACTCAAATTAGTAGTATGTTTTTATGGCTTTTAAACAACAACAAAATGCGACGATAGTGGTAGTGGCAATTAAGTATTAAAGAAATTAGTATTATGTTTGTCTCCATTTTGTTATGAATATAATCCATTAATCGATTAGTTTGCACGAATCAAACATTATGGATTTTCTCTCGAATATAGAGTTACCAACTCACCACTTTATATTACTATATAGCATAAAGTGAAAGTACTAAGTATTAACTAAGTGGTGGTAGCAATGCGGGTCCGACTCGTATGATGCCTAAAGTGGATCAAAATTTGTGTCCTCTTACTAAAACTAAATTACTATACTTATATATATATATATATATATAATTAAAATAGTGCTAAATATTATCAAAACTTGAACGTTTTTCAAAAATTTAAAAAAAAATAAACATTATTTTTAATTTATATTGCCTGTTTTTGTATAACTTAATTGATTTATAATATATTTTAGTAGTGTTTTCTACAAATTCAAAAACAAATTATAGATAAACATATACAATAAAATATGCTAACATCAACTTCACAAGTTTTAATGTTTCCACATGCAGTAAAACCCTCTGATAGTTTAAATTTTTAGAATTTTAGAAGTTTCTAACCAAATTACAAAAAAACTTTAAAAAGGAAATAAAGAAAAAGGTTATTTGAGATCCCAATGGAACTAGTCCAAAAAAAAATCAATCACAATGGAAGAGTGAAAAATGAGCAACTGATATCTTAAGTTAATTTTTAGAGAAATTAATCAGAATGACTCAAATTAATTGAGAAAATACTACACTAACTCATATAATATTGTGATTACTAGAATGACTCAAGGGATCAACAAATTTACCAAAAACCCATCATCTTAAACATGAAGAGAAGAAATAAAAAACGAAAAACAAAAATAAAAATTAAAAAAAGGAGAAGTACTTTACCTTCTCGGGTCCTCTTCTCTCGACAAACTCCCATCTCCGACACCACCATATATTTCTCGGTGACAAAGCTCAACCTCTATTTCCGACAACTACTCCACCGTCACTTGTCGTCATCTCTGTTGCGCGCCCTCCACCCTAAAATAGAGTTCATCTCTGTCATTCGAGGAAGAAGAACTCGATTTCACCTCTGTCCTCCACCTCTGTCATCATCGAGGAAGACATAATCTAGTAAGGGATCTCATCTAGTAATTCCAAGTTCTTATTAGCATAGATTGATTGATTGATGGATTGCATGTTTAATTTGAAAAACCCTAATTCCCAAATCGAAATCCCTAATTCCCAATTTCAAAAATCGATTTGAGTTTTCTCTATAAATCTGTGCTAACCGAATTGCATGTTTAATTGAAAAAACCCTAATTCCCAAAACTCGAATCCCTAATTCCCAATTTCAAAAATCGATTTGATTTTTCTCTATAATCTATGCTAACCGAGTGAAACTAAAACATCAAGTGTTGTATTCTATTTCTCTCTTTCCAATTCATTTTTTTCGAATCATACATGTACTTTAAGAATTTGAATAGACAAGATAGGTTCTTAGTTTTTGTTATGAAACATTTAAAGCTAATGAAATTACTGAACAATAGTGTGTTAATCTAATTTCCAAATCGAATTTAAAGCTAATGAAACTAAAACATCAAGTGTTGTATTCTATTTCTTTGTCCAATTCGTTTTTTTCGAATCATACATGTAATTGAGATTTTGAATACACAAGATTGGTACTTTGTTTTTGTTATTAAACATTTAAAGCTAATTAAATTACTGAACAATAGTCTGTTAATCTGTTGTAGAATGGCTTCATCCTCGGCCATTAGAAAGTATCCTCCGCGTTTATATGAGGTTGGGAAAACACCAATTCAGAGTAGGAGCATGAATCATAGCTGTTTCTTGTCGAATATTCAGATGGTTGAAGAAGCTGTTGGTGCAGACGCTTGGGATGAGTTGAGGGAATCTGCTATTGGAGTGATCATCAAGCTAAAGGAGTTGGATTACACCTGGTCTGCAAAATATGTTCACTATTTTCTGACCAATCAATTGGCAGTCAAGAGGAATGAGATATGGTCGCTGCTTGAAACGAGTCCGATAAGGTTCTCTTTGTACGAGTTTGAAGATATCACAGGTCTCAACTGTGATCCTTTTGACAAAACTGATATATGGGATGCTAATCATGAAGAGTTTTGGGTGGAGATGAATGTTCCTCAAGCCGAAGGACCGACGCTAAATGAACTGCAAGCTCTTTTTCCGGTATGCAGGAACTGGTCCTTAGACAAGCGCAAAATGGTTGGTTTACTATGTCTATTGTCTATTGGGATATTTGGAATTTCGAAGAACAGTAGGATACCTTTGCATTGTGCTAAAAGGGTGTTGGAGCCAGCAGCCTTCAATCGCTATCCTTGGGGTCGTGTTGGTTTTAAAAGCCTTGTAGACTCCATCAAAGTTGTTTCGTATGAAGGGAAGGATAGCTATACAATTCATGGTTGTGTTCATGCTCTAGTTATATGGATATACGAGTCTGTGCCTGGTTTTGGAGAGATGTATGGGAATCGGATAGATGGAGATGAGGTTCCTCTTCTGTCATGGCATGGTTCTCGTAAGCGTGTCAACTTCCAGGATTTCATAGCACAAGAAAAGAAAAAACATCAGAAGGTAAATATATTAGTTGTTGCAATCATTAACATCAGAATGTAAATATATTATCTATTTTACATGATCTTAACAATTTGTTATATATTGAACTACAGGTTCGTGTTAGGCATATGATTAATAAGCCGATGAACGATAGGTATCCTAAGTGGCTCGACGAAGAACCGGATACTGAATTGGATAACATGATAGTTGACATACTCAATGGTCAACTAAATGTAAGTTTTTGGGATGGGTTGCCACGTCCCGAGGGCCAGAAAAGAAAGCATCAGGTCAGGGAACCTGCTGTTCCAGATAGAGTTGATGAGAGCCCTTCTACTAAGAGAAAAAAGGACAAAGAACCTAGTGATGGAGGTGAAGCTTCGGAAATGGTATGTACCATAAATTTTGTGAAATCAGTTGTAGAACATGCTTTGATGCTAACATAGTTATGTTTTGGTCTTTGCTTATTGTAGGTTACAGCTCACAATGTTGCCATACTTGGGTTGGTTGAGTCGATTAAAATCCTCACTACAAAAATAGAAAGCATCGATGTTAGTGTAGCTGAGAAGGTCAGTAAAGCATTATAAGCTACCATAGACGCTAAGGTGGAGGCTAACATGGGTGTACACGAGTCTGAATTATTGAAGAAAGTTGCAAGATTGGAGGAAGAAATAAATTTTCTTAAGAACAAGGCTGATGTGAACATTTCTCTTGATGTGAACATTTCTCCTGTTGTGACCAACTCTAAGGTGTATGAGGATGATGGTGGTAGTAGCAACGACTTGGTATGTTTCCTTTATTCTTTGTGCGATTTTTTGTTTTGTTATTACTAATTCTAATTATTTATTTCTCAGTCATGGATGCTTCAGAAGAAGATCAGTTCACAAGATGGAATGCCAACACAATGTGTTGTGAAGAAGGAAAAAAAAGCTAAGAAGACGGTGGAAGATGATCTTAAGAACAAGGAAGTGAAAAAGAAAGAGAAGAAATCTCAAATGCCACTAAAAAATGTGAAGCTAGAGAAGGAGTTTGAGATCCCAGAACTTAATGATGAATCCATTTCGGCAGAAGGTTGGGAAAATCATATGTTGTGGGAGAAGAGTGTAAACTGTAGGGAGGTGTTGGAAGGACTTGCTTTAACTTTCTTGTATCCTACACGCAAACGCAAAACTCAGTTGACAAAGTCTCAAGTTTTGCCATATGTGGGGAACTCAACAGTGAAGCGTATCATAACTGGTGAAAATGTCTCGAAGGAAGCTTATGACCCATTAGCTAAGGTGGAAGCTGAGAAACTGCAAAAAGTTTTGGACTTCATCAAGGCTGATTTGTAAGTTTCCATTCTTTCATCATAGCTTCTTATATCGAGATAGTCTTATAATTTCATTTTGTTCTTTCCAGGGAAACGGAGGAGTCCGGTTATGGAGATGCAAGCGCTGCATTTTTTTTGAAGTTGATGATACCAAGAGATAAATGGCTAACAAATGACTATGGCTGGTTGCATGACTCCGTAAGAATATTTCCCATTTTTTCATGGCAAGATTATTAACATACTCCTGATCGTGAATTTTTTCATGTCGTAGCACATTGCAGCAGCAATGCTTATGTTTCACAGACGCTCCATGCAAACCCAGTCTCCGTATTCCTCTTCTCGAATTGCATTTCTGTCTCGTTGGTTTGTAAACTCATGGGTGAACGATTACAAGAACTGGAACAAAAACACCAATGAGTTGTCGGATATTTACATCAAGGCTTTTAATGGAGAACACCCGGCTGATTTTGTCACCGGTAAGAAGTGGATTGTAGATGTCGACAATCTTTTCCTCTGCCACCATGTTAACGGAGACCACTGGGTTGCTCTACACATTGATCTGATTAAGGAGGTAATACATGTGTATGATAGTATTCCCACTGTGATGAGTGATAAGCAGATGATAGAGGCATGTCGGCCTTTCATGAGAATGATACCGGCAGTGCTTAACAAGATGCTGCCTCCTACAATGAGAAAGAAAAGTGAAAAACAGTTCACTCTCCGTAGGCACAAGAAGATCCCCAAAAATGACAACCCAGGAGACTGCGGTGTGTACTCTTTAAAGTATATTGAGTGTCTAGCTCTTGGATGTAACTTCGATGGCCTGAGTGATCAGATTGTAACACCACTGCATTTGAAGTTGGCGGCTGATATTTATGAAGAGGTAATTGAGACAGCCGAATAAATTGCTGTTTTTTGGTTTTTAGTTTTAGACGGATGTAGAAGTAGCTGGTTTTGGTTTTAGACGGATGTATAAGTTGCTGGTTTTTTGGTTTTAGATGGATGTATAAGTTGATATTTTTTTGGTTTTGACTGATGTATAATTTGCTAGTTTTCGGTTTTAGACAGTTGTATAACTTTCTAGTTATTTGGTTTAAGAATGATGGATGTATATTACGCAGCTGAGTTGGCATGTATATTACGCAGGTTTTAAAGTACTGGATTATCAGTAATGTTCTTTTGTGAAAAAAACTAAATTAAACACCAAAGAGTATACCCAACAAATGTAGCACCAACCAAAATGAATCAAATACTCATCCCTTAAGAGGACATGTTGTAGAATTGTGTCCCACTTGGTTACAAATTCTACATGTGTGTTCCTTTCTTGGCCGCTTCTTGTCTGCAACCTTTTCCAAAATAGATTTATGTCTTGATTTTTTTGGTCTTCCTGGTTGTTGGCGGATATTAGGTGGTAAACATATTTTATTTGCAACTTCTTCCGGAACTAGAGCATTATCATCTTTGGGCATAACAGCAGTGAAATATGCGTAGTAAAGGTATTGCTTCCGATAGTAATGGTGACAAAGTGATATACGTGATATCTTTCTAGCTTCTGCAGCAGCTATTGCATGAACACATGTTAGCTTCTCCAAATCAAATCTACGGCAATAACATGTCTTCTCGGTCAGATTTACAACATGTAAAGATGAGACTCCTGTCACTTGTGACTGATGAATGTCTATTGCTTGAACCTTTAGTTGATTAGCAATTGGTATCTGTCCCTGCAAATGTTAAAGCTTAGTATATTAGCTCACAGTCTAACAATACACATAACTTGATTCAAAATATATTACCTCCAACACCTTTTCTACACCACGAGTAAGAGAGGTTTTCATCAACTCAGCGTCATGTTTTCTTGTCGCAAACCAGCGTGTCATCATTAATCGGATTGATTCTAGAAGGTGAACAATTGGCAAGCTTCTAGCACCTGACAAAGCTCTGTTTATGGATTCAGCTATGTTACTTGTAAGGAGTTTATATCTATCACCTTTAACATGGGCTCGTGCCAACTTACATACATCAGCACGTTCTAAGTATGCATGCAAAGCTGGATTTAACATTTTGATTGTCTCAAAGGTTGCTTGAAATTCAGTTACTCTAAAAGAGTATGCGGCTTTTTTGACCAGTCCAAACAAATCACGCCCTCTATACCGTAGCAAAATGTTTTTATATAAGTGGTACGTGCAAATTCCCTTGCTTGCCAATGGATAGACCACTGCAATAGCTTTCTCTATTGACTTGTGCATGTCAGAGATTAATGCCAATCCTTCATCATCGGGTATTACACAGCTGAGTTGGCGGAAAAACCATGTCCATGATTCATCAATCTCTGTGTCAACCACAACAAAAGCAATTGGAAAGATTTGAAAATTACCATCTTGTGATGTTGCAATCAGAAGTGTTCCTTTGTATTTCCCTTGCAAAAATGTTCCATCAACCACCACAACCTTCCTCATAAATGGAAAACCAGCAATGCTAGCGCTGAATGCAAGGAATAAGTACTTGAATAGGTTGTTTGTATCAACTTCTAGTAGAGTAAAAGTCCCTGGATTTGACATTCTAATCATGTGCAAGTAAGTAGGTAATTCCTGGTATCCACTCTCTGAAGAACCCATTATGAGATCTCTAGCAGCTATAAGTGTATAACGAGCTTTCCAGTAATCCATCTACAATATACAAAAAACAGTAACCCGTTTAAAAGGAAGTAAAGGTTAGACAAGAGAGTATATTGATGCGCAAATGTAGTCGACCTTAGTTCTGAAGCTCAGGTTCATAGCAGTAGCAACATGACTAGGCAAAATAGATGGATCAACCCCACCAACATAGTCTATGTATAAGAGTCCAAGAATCTTCAGAGTAGCTTGTCGAGAACGAGATGAACGTTTTGTTATGGAGCATGTATGTTCATCTACATATACTCAGATTGTAAACTTAAAAGATTTATCTACTAGTGAAGCTCTAAGCTTCCAAGTTTAACCTTCTATCCAACATTTTACACGATACAAATTTGTTGTAGATTTATCCACATCAAAATCGAAATGTTGGACAACTGAACATATCTTCAGACGTGTCTCCAATGCATCTTTTGATTTGAAAATCTGCCCCACGACAAATTTGAATGACCGCAAATCAAATATACTAACTGGAGACTCTCTTTCTTTTGTCTTTGGGACTCTTGCATAAATCATATTTGTAGAAGATCCATGTACCTCTTCTACATGGTCTGGTGGAAGCCCACATGTAGTAAAGTTTTCATCATCAGATGTTGCTCCATCAGAATCATCACAGTAATCGAATTGATCCCCCTCTTCGTCTGTCTCTTCTTCTCTTCTTCTTCTTCTTCTTCTTCTTCTTCTTCTTCTTCTTCTTCTTCTTCACACAATGGCCCATCTCTTTGTATGGGTTGTTTCTGATCTTCGCAAGCTCCTTACCCAACAGTTTTGTTCTCTTTGAACTCTACACATAGGCGAATGTTCTCAACTTTGCAAAGACCCAAGAATGCATGAAACTGCCTATCGTTTCCTATTTTCACAGGTGGTGTGTCGATGCTTTGTTTGTGTTGATTTCGCCTTGGCAAAAGGTACATCAGTTCCAAGTCGTTTTGTGCAAAATCAATTCCGTAATCCTCACGTATAATTGTCACAAAATCTTCAAATCGAGTTTCCTCATTCGCAGCAACCAATATGCTTCCTCGTTCATTATCTACTTCAAAAAACCACTTGGTTTTCTCAATTTTCCACTTCCCACATATGAGAATTAAGTGTTCCATTATTCTCCACCCAATATGAGTTATAAGATGAAATTGTAAATCACCATGAACCACGTGGTGTTCAATGGAAGAAGACGACAAAGAAGAAAAACGGTAAATTGGAAAAACGTGGCCTTAATGGCTTAACCTAAAACAAGGTTCAAAATTGGTTTAGTTTAAGTTATACCGAAAATAAATCTAAATCAAATTGCTAAATTAATTTAAACCGAATTAAGTCAGTCAAAACCAAAATCAAATTTAATTTAAACCGGAATCTAAGTGAATTAAACCCTAAATTCGAATTGTGTCCCACGCTAGTAATTAAAATTTATTTAAAAAGTCTGCCGTCAAAGATGGCAATTTTACAAATCTGTCACCAAATGAATACAAAAGTCGACTGCAAATTAAAATCGGATACAAATATCTGCCATAAAAAATTATGTCTATTGCCGATAAACATATATGTCTCAAAACTCTAACTTCTATTCAAAAATCTGATGATTCAAAAAAATCGGTTACTACATTCGACAGACTAAAACAGACAAATCTGCCGTCAACCTTAAATTGGGTTCACTAATCTGCCATTGTAAAAATATCTGCTGTGACACAAAAGTCTGCCACCAAATACATGGCCGATATAAATTTAACAACAGTTTAAATTAGCAGATTTGTATTTCGATAGATTTATTTTTCGTTAAATAAATCTGCCGTCGGAGATTTATCCAAAAATATAAATGGCACTTATGTAATTAGACATTTTGGTTATAACTGTGACTAAGGGCATTTTCGACCATAAAATATTTTTGGTAATTTTAAAATTTATGGGTTATTCTAGTATTTTCTTAATTAATTTGAGTCATTCAAGTCAACTTCCCTAATTTTTATAATATTTCTTATTTATAAAGATATTCTGGCGAAAAAAAGTATTTAATAAATAAAAGATATAATTATGTTTTTGATTAAACTATTCATCTAATAGCACATTGGTCATTGGAACACGTAACCAAATGTCCCATATCTTTGAGCAATAAATCTTTAGTTGTTATTTTTCAGAAAAGAAAAATGGTTTTTACTATTAAAAAGTTGACGATGTGAAATTTTGAACCTGTTAGGTGGAAGACATAGAGAAATCTACAACCATCAGACTAGAGATAATTTTATATTATTTGGCGTCTCTAAAATATGTATTTTCTATGGCGTTTAAAGTTTCTGCTTCATGAGTTTTAGTTTAGGATCGATTCTCGGTGATAGTCCAAAAAATATATTTTTTGGATTCGATGTATACTTATATTGGTCATGGATTCAATTATCTCTAAAAACTAAATTATTACTACTTGATTAGTATGAACTTAGATTTCGACCAAGTTGTTAACATGATATTATATTCACTAACATTAGTTGAAATTAAAAGATTTTTAAAATTCAAATCAGGCAGTGTAATATACTTTAAGACTAATCCATTCTATATCGTTAAAGACGTTTTTCCTTGGACCGATAAAACATATAAGAAAAATACTAGGTATTTTATCAGTCAAAAAAAGCTCGGAAGGTCGAAGCCACCATTCAGAAGTTGTTTAGTTATTTTCAGTAAAAAAAAAAGAAGTTGTTTAGTTATTTAATTAGAAGTTATATAAAAAGAGACAATTAACAAAATTTGAAAGCGTGAGTCTATTTTTTCGTCTCTATGTGTCACATGTATCACTCTCTCTCACGGGTCGGAGTTAAATCTCTTTCTACAATAAAAATTGCGATGGCTTATGGCTTAGACTGGCGCCACGTGGAAACGTTAGCTCCACGCGCCATACGCTCTCTCTTAGTGGTTCTTTTCCTTATTGTTAGTGTCTTCATGTTATGACACGTGTTGACTGCGAATCTGGATGCCGCAAACTATTAGAGATTCGTAGTAACATCAAACTTTTTGTGTGTACATTTATGTCTCTACGAGTCCACGCAGCACGCAATAAATATTGTTTTATATTATAGCACCGGCTTCGAGCCTTCGACCATGTGGTAAGTATATCGGGTCTTCCATATGGTTATGGTGATTTTATGTTAATTGTGTTAATTAATTTTATGATTTCAATTATGAAATCTACCCAAAACCTAATTTAGATTTATCTTAATTCAATTTTAGCACAATTTTTAAAGAAGGTAAAAAACACTAATCTTGATCTATGCTTGGATGCAATTCCACCAAAATGATTTTTTCCTCTTTAACTTTCTCTCTTGATGATTTCCTTGATGGACAAGAAATCATAAAAACCTTCCTTAATCTCTTCTAATAATTCTTATGTTGTAGTGTGTTTAAAAAAAAACTTTTTCTGTTGTTCACAGAATAATGCACGAGCCCCTTTAATAATTAAGCAAAGGGATTTGTGGTAAACACATCTCTATTTTGTTATTGACCGCAAGTTCATATAACATATAATCATATATATTAAACCTTATGGTAATATAATCATATACTATTACCCTAATATATATATATATATATATATATATTACCCTAATATATATATATATATATAATCATAAGACTAAGGAGATTTATAAAACATAAGGTAAAGTAAAAGGGTTATCAATACACCCGGATTCTAACTCATTAATCGAAATCGATATCATGGTATTGTCTTTTATATTAGAATCTAAAACATTAATATGAACATAAACTTTATATTAAACCAATATACACATAGGTCATATAAAATATAAAATACATATTGGCAATTACTGATAAGCTTTCTGTGGATGGTAAGTACACATTTTGAATAATTTTTTAAAGATTTCTTTTGACATTGCACGTCAAGAATAATGGTTTACATAAGCTCGATGGTATTGAGATCCGTTCAATAAGACTCCATAATTCCACTCTATCACAACTTACATCATGTTTGACTCGCAATGTATAGTAACATCGGCAGGATGGGATCAAACAATTAACCAAGGTGGCCATAAAGAAACTAACTAGGTAAGTAATCGAATTATGACGATCAGTTAGGTCTTATAAGTTGTATTAGAGCTACCTAATATTGTGTGAACTAAAATAGAATATTATTGCATAGAAATTATATAATTTGAGCTACCTAATATTGTGAACTAAACTAGAATATTGTTGCAACAGATATTATATATATAATGAGTTCCTTCTTACTAGATGCATGATAACTCAAACTTCATCCACGTAAAATAGTTACGAGAAACGATAACAAGACAGATATGATGACATTAAATAAAATCAGTAAATAGTTGATCCGCCACGTGCCCACAGATGCGTATGTTGCAAAGAACTCACGGGTTTGTGTATGTTGCCCACAGATGCGTCACGGGTTGGTGGATTTTTAGGTTAATGATCTATTCATAACGTTAAGATTTGATTTGATGCGTTTTAATTATTTCATTGTGATTTGGACGGCTTGACGACAATGTTCACGTTCGGTAAGACAATGGATGAAACATAAAGGCTCTTCTCTTCTTTGTGGACACTAATTTTTCTTAATCAAAATGTTGCAATACTTTATTCATCCTAATTAACATAGTACGTTCTGTTTGATCTGGATTTCCTGCTGCAAATACATTCCATCTCTAAGGTTTGACCTAGGTTCACAGTTAATCATATCTATACATAATCCATGTAGCTATATATATATATATATATAGCCAGGGGCGAAGCTAAAGCATTTAATGAATGTGTGCACAATAATGAAACCTTAACTGTGAATATGTATAGATATGATTAACTGTGTAAACTATAAAATGTTCGCATTTATTTGACATTTTTAGAATATATATATAGCTAATGAGTGAGTTTAATTAATATTATTAGGTTTAGATTAATTAGTTTTCTGAAATCTATGATTTATTGTATTCACTACTAATATAAATATATTTAAAACAATTTTATAATTGTTTATGTAGTATCATATGTATTTATATGTATATTTCAACTTATATAATGTAATATGTGATATTTAATTTATTTCTATAAATAAATTATGTTAATTCATCTATATTTAAGATGTTTAAATGTTTTTTTTTTGAAATATTTTATAGGATTAGTTTTCTTTTAGAAACTTAAATTAAATATTAAATAGATAAAAATAAAAAATCATCAACCAATCAAATTATAATAATTAATTAAAAAACTTTCTTATGATCGAGACGTTAGCAGAAATCACTTAAGTGACTTCTCAAGTAATAAATAGGAAGATAAAATGCATCTGAAAAAGATCGAACCTTGAAAAGAAAGGGTGAACAAACTAGTTTTTACCATATGAACTAACAAATATTTGATGTTTTACGTATAAAATATAATTGTCATTTAATTGTGGGTGCATGTGCCCCTACAACTTTGTAACCTGGTTTCGCCACTGTGTATAGCCTAGGTACATTATCATGTATGATGTATACATATATGTGCTCTCAAAGGAAATCAGAGAACCACCATAAACCTCCCACGTACTGGATGGATATGTACACTTATCTGAAAAACGTTAATTGATGATCAAAGAGACAATTACAATGGGAACTGGCTAAGAATTTATGAAAAGATGGTGTTTTCGGCAAGAACAAGGTAACCTGTGAAAACGCTAATCTTGTGACAAAAAGCTTATCTGTCAATGTTTTCCTCGATCATCAGTCCTCTTTTTATATACTCTGCTCCTTGTTTTTAAATCGGCGTTATCCTACCGATTTTACTCCATTGATTAGTATTATCTAAGGAATGTAATATATCTCTATCAATGTGGTTATCTATATATATATATACACACTAATTTGTGTACAAATATAATTAAATATAAAACTATGCAGGCTAGTAAGCAGAGATGGTCATATAATATATGCAAGTATGTATGCGCACTACTTTAAAACCGGACTCATAGTGTGTTCTTCTTAAGCCAATTTGGATCCATTGCTAATCAATATAAATTGAGGTGATGGGCTATATTTTCCAAATCTATCAGGAAACTGGGTTTCTTAAGTGCCCATAAGATCCTTGCATCTTGGCTGTAGTAGATAAAATGTCTATCCATTTAGGAAAACTGTATATGTTTCATTTTTTTTTTCTTTATTCAGATGAAAATTGATCTGTGTTTTAATTTACTATACTCTATAAAAAAGAGCATTAAATGGTCCAAAACAACTTTTTAACTATTATCATTTTAGATACATTTAAACTTTTTCCACATGGACAGAACTAATACCAAAAATGCTTGAAATATCATAACACTTCATATTTCTTTATTTTTATTATATATTCGAAATCCTCAAACTTTCTAGACTGATTTGAATGTGAAAAGTATAATTCATTTTCACCAAAAAAAAAAAAAAAAAAAAAAAAAAAAGAAAAGTATAATTCATCGCAAGAACTTTTGTTTTCATAAGATCACGTACACATATATGCACCAAGATACTTTAGACTAGATGACTTTCCGCGATATCGTGGAATAAAATCATTTAAATACGCTTATGATAAATATTTTTTTTATATATTTGAATTTATAATAGTTTTTATAAATTAAATTTGTTAGTTAATAATGGAAGAATAACATTAAATTTAAATTCATTATATTAATCATTTTAACACATGTATCTTATAATTATGAAAGAAGGAAAAATTATAAAGAGAAACGAAACTGACTACCACATGATGCCTTGTGACGGAACTCTCTACTGTGAAGTGTCAGCCTGACTTCTTCCAAACTCATTGTATCCTTATACCCTATGAATGACTAAACAAAGTTCTTAATATATACACATATATATATATATATGTATATATATATGTGTATATATATATATGTGTATATATATATGTGTATATATATATATGTGTATATATATATATATGTGTGTATATATATATGTATATATTAAAAACTTTGTTTAGTCATTCATAGGGTATAAGGATACAATGAGTTTGGAGGAAGTCAGGCTGACACTTCACAGTAGAGAGTTGCGTCACAAGGCATCATGTTCTGGTACATATGACCAAGCTTCTGTATTGTTTGTAGTTGGTGGAAAGAACTTTGGAAAATGCAAGAGATCGAAAGACAAAAAGTCATTTCCAAATGGTCCTAAGCCAAATGATAATTACAATTATTGCAAAGAGATAGGGCACTAGAAGTCGGTTTGTCCTAAGAATAAGAAGCAAGTTGGTTTCGTTGTCGTAGCCGAGAATGAGGCTAAGTCTGATGAAGATATTGCGTTGATTGCTCATGAAAAAAACAGATTCTAGAGATGTGTGGCTCCTGGACACATGCGCGTCCTATCATATGTTTACAAGGAGGGAGTGGTTCTCAGAGTATGAGGAAATGACTGTTGGCAAGATCAAGATGGCGAATGACTTTGCTTGTGATATTGCAAGAATCAGTTTCATTAAGCTCATGACACATGAGGGTAGAATTTGTACATTGGATGGAGTTAGACATGTCTGTCTATGTCCAAGAATTTGATCTCAATTAGTCTTTTGGACATCAGAGGTTTCAAGTATTCAAGTGGAGATGGGGTTATGCATTTCTACAGAGATTCAGTTGTGATTTTGAGAGGCGTCACTCTTGGTACTCTGTATTTCTTGTAGTGAGCAGGAACGTTGTGTTTGATGAGAATGTTATGTTAAAAGTTTCAGCTGAGTCCATTTCAGCAGCATAGCAGAAGGATTTTGACAAGCACCTGGAGCTGCAAGAAAGTGCATTCGAATGGCTATGGATCGACCAATCCAGTGTCAGGGAGTGAGAGTTCCACGTCAGACGCATGATCGAGCGATCGCATGAGTCGGATCGAGCAATCGATGCCCAACAACACAAGATCGATTGATCCGCAAGAAGAGATCAAAGATCGATGACAAGCAAGCAACCATAGTCTTCTAATTTTGAAATTAATGTGTTAGGTCTGAGAAATGAAGTATTTCAAGAGATAAAGCAAGGAGAGTTGATGTCAGGCCACCAAAGAGATATAGGTTTGATGATATGGTGAGTTATGCAGTACATGTTGCAGAGGAAGTGGACACTTACGAGCCGTCTACCTACAGAGAAACCATTTCAAGTTATGTATATGAGAAATGGTTTGCTTCAATGGGAGATGAAATGGAATCTCATGATAAGAATCACACATGGGATCTGGTTACCCTACCACCTGGGAGAGAGGTTGTGACTTGCAAATAGATTTATAAGATAAAAGATGGTCTATCACCAAAAGAGGGAGTTAAGTATAAATTTTGAGTTGTTGCTAGAGGTTTCAGTCAAAGAGAAGGCGTGGACTACAATGAGATTCTCTCACCTGTGGTTAGACACACTTCTATCAGAGTGCTATTGTGATAGTAGCACGTCAGGATCTGAGTTGAAGCAACTTGATGTGAAGCGACTGCTTTTCTTCATGGAGAGCTTGAGGAGGAGATCTATATGACTCAGCCTGAGGGTTTTCTGGTTCCTCGTAAAGAAGATCACGTGAGAAAATTGAGGAAGTTATTTTATGTACTTAAGTAGTCTCCTAGACAATGGTACAAGAAGTTTGACAGCTATATGGTCAAGTTGGGCTACGACAACAGTCCTTATGACTGTTGTGTTTACATGAGCAAGGTGGATGATGGGTCGTATATCTACCTAGTGTTGTATGTGGATGACATGCTGATAGCTGCTAAGAAGAAGTGTGATGTTTGTTGGGGTCAAAATCAGTCACGATGGAATCAATGTCTTAAAATTACTGTGAGAATGTTTTCTCTCTTCCAAGTAAAAGAAAACGAGAAAACATAGTGACCGTACCTCATGGTCTTGTTCATCTTATCAGAAGACAACCGCATTGCCTCAATGTCTTGTCGAAAACGGGAGACAAGACCATCTCCGAGTCTCGTCGCCCGTGGGCAACAAGACACAAGCTATGTCTCATCGCCCCCGAAGTCTCAAATTCACAACGCCATTAGCGCTGCACCCGAGATCGATAGACTCCTTGAAGAAGCTCAAAAGACTCTTTTTACTGCCCACATCACAGAGACAAGAATCTCGGACCCGGGGAAGATCAAAATCCCTACGTATGATGGCACGACTGATCCCAAAGCGTATATGCAGACCTTCCAGATCGCGATGGGTTGGGATAAGCTCAAGGAAAACGAAAGAGACGCCGGATACTGCTGCCTCTTCGTCAAGAATCTCGAGGGAGCAGCACTTGAATGGTTTTCTCGCCTACAAGAAAATACCACAAGAAGTTTTCGCCAACTCGCTTTGGAGTTTCTCAAGCAATACTCCATGTTCATGGACGGAGAAACCTCCAACGTCGAACTTTGGAGTCTATCCAAAAAGGAAGACGACCTGTCCACGATTTTATGAATATATTCAAAATCATATGTCGAGAGTTAGCGGTATCAGCAATAAGGTTGCTATTGACGCGCTCAGAAAGACGCTCTGGTACAAGTGAAAGTTCAGGAAGTAGATATCTCTCGAGACACCGCGCATGATACATGATGCTCTCTACAAAGACAAAAACTACATATCATCAACGAAGAGGAGATGAAAGTCCTATCGCAAAAACATAAACCCATCAGAGAAACTTCAAAAGACGTAGCAGCATAGCATAATCCAAAAAAGAAATCTCTTGTAACTTAAGTACATACATCATGAGGGTGAACATATCCAAGGAGCGCATAACTATGCCATTAGATCCAAACCAAAACATGGAAGAACGTCACGAAGCATGTGGACCCAAAATTCCACCTACGACGAGAATACCTTCTGCGAGCTTCACCAGACGAAAGGACACTCCACTATGAACTGCAAAGTTCTTGGCGCAAGACTAACAGCAAAAATACTTGCAGGAGAAATTTCAGGGGTAACTAGTATAAAAGATCTCATCCTAGACACCGACTGTCCGCCAAAAAATGACCAAACCCCGCTAGCTAGGGACACCCCTCAAGGGAACCAGTCAGGCGAGAATGGAAAACGCGGGAGAAAACCTGATGATAGAGGCAATGACAATAGTTGTAGTAGAGTAAACATGATCATTGGAGGATCACATTACTGCCAAGACACTGTCTCATCAATAAAGGCTTATGAACAGAAGTCCGAGTCAAGTACGAACTGGTCTCCACCCATCAACGTCCCAAACCACACGATCCCTTTCGAGGAACATGAGACCGTGGACACATGAAGTACCATCAACGTTATCTTCCGCGGCACCCTCAAAAGAATGAACATCAACCTGTCTGAAGTTACACCAACGCCAAAACACGGACTAGTTTCTCCGGCACAACTTTGATTACTCTGGGATCGATCAGACCTCCCAAACATGGCCAAAGAAATCTCGAAAATCGTCAACTTCGCAGTTGTCGATCATCCGGCAATCTAAATCGTGATCATGGGAACACCCTGGATAGAATCCATGAAAGTAGTCTCATCGACGTACCATCACGACCATTGCCAAACCCAAACAAGCGAAGAGAGCTCAGCAATCGGCTGAAAACGCTCTAGAAAAAGATAATCCTGAATCATCCACTCTAGCAAAGGCTTCAGATAAAGAAAGAAAACAAACTTCCGAGCCCAAACCTCTAGCCCAACCAGAGGAGACAAACCCGAAAGTAGTCATCGATCTAGAAACAGTCACCACGATCAAGAAGATCAACGCGACCCCTCCGAATGAGTAAAACACTCACGAAAACAAATTGAACTACGAGACGGCTTGCTCCTCGAAAGGGGTACGTAGGCAGCTCATCTCAGGACGATTTCAGCTGTCCCTCTATCTAAAAAGAGGGGGGGGGGAGTGGGTACGTATACGTATAGTCATATACTACCATAATTCAAAATATTCACCTTTTTACTCGATATTTCTAAAACGATATTCGATAACAAGACAACACATTATGATTCTCAAAAATCTCGCAAATCTCTTTTATCGCAGTACTACTTAATCTCACAACTTACTCTATGGCCAACGGGTAATCGCCGATTCATCCAAAAATGCCTAAGTAAGAACAAACAATTATCGTATACCCCAGAAACGGAAATCATGCGAAAAATAAATCCAACGATCAAACAATTAACCAGAAATTTTAAACTCTTTCAAACAAACTACATCTAGCCGCAAGATCAAACGAGATCTTCGGCCAAAACGTAAAATCACTTCACCCAAAGGAAAAACATATTCTTGGAAGACGCGAGACGTCACAGACTTTTGAAAATAAACTCGAATAAAACTACTAAAATAGTTCTTAACGCGACTATAAATTAACAACTAACACAAGTTAGAAAAGAAAAGTACTTGCTCTTACATCACGTTCGTCGACTGGCCCCGATTAACAAATCAACCATTCTCAAACAAACGCTTTGCCCGACCTGCTCCACTCATAGAATTGGTCCTCATACATCCGACACAAGGATAAGCATGCTATAGAAATCCAAAATTTTGCTCAGTACTTTTGAGACTTTAAAATTGTCCAGAGAGATACTCGATTCGTGATCGATGCAAATTACATAATCCGAGAACTCATCGTAGATTTCAATACTGAAAAGGAATATGGTTGACATCGTAAACGAGTCAAGTAAGCTGGGATCGACCCCGCACACTCCAGACACATAAATAAACCTAGGTCTTACCCTAGCTCTACTCTTAACTCCCAAAGGCATAGTTTCATTGATATGAAATACAAAAACTTGCCTCTTCGTTGATACTTGGATGTTCATTAACTTCTCAAAAATCCTACGTATGAATTTTTTTTGTCTTAACACAAATACAAGTATCATGATCTGCTAGAACGAAGGAAATGACGAACACACTCACACTCCCTCGTTCTCGTTGACACTTTGTCCGAAAAAATACGATAGATGAACATAGCATAAACATAAAAGGAAACATGCTCCCTTCAAGTACAATTACCCTTCACGGGCTATAAAAAAATTTACCTAAGATTGAGTAATCACTGACGCCGAGCGGAGCCGGAACCTGATCCACATCAACGTCTTCTCCTGGAGCAGCATCCCCGACCTCCTCTAAGTTAGGAGAAACAGGGATCGGGGCCAAGTTCTCCCAAATTTTCCCTTCGATCTGAGGGATCCCCGGCTCCATATTGGCGAGGTTGGCCAAATGATTTGAAATCTTTTTCTTCTCAGTCACGAAGTCGTGGTCATCGGCTTGCGTGCACCATAAAGCACTTACGGATCCTCGGCACTCGCGGTAGTCTCCTGATATACCTTATTATTTACCAGTTTTAGACCATCATTTAGACTCTATTTGGAGTCTACTATGTGTGTTTGGACTGTGTTTTAGAGTCTTTACAGGTCCAAGTACGTTTTGGAGCATTATGGAGATCATGGAGCTTGTTATAATATTCAGAGAGATATCTAGTTACTGTTCACGTTCAGCTAAGTACGAGTCGAAGTCAAGCATGACCATCGATCGACGGAGCATCCTTGCTGTCGATCGACGGCCCACTCATAGAGTATTGACCGACTTCAAGCCAAAGTCAGACAAGTTATGAGAATTCCCCTTGACGATTTTGACCTAGTTTATATAGGGTTCTGCCATTGTTTAGGAGAACACCACGCGCGTTACGTTTAATTTTACAGCTTTTACTTTTACTTTACAGTTTTTAGTAGTTTGCGAGAGAAGATTTGAACTCCTTCAGAGATTTGTATTGGAACCCCATTTATTATTCTATGCATTATATTATTCAGTTCATCATGTTTTCTTTGATCATGTCTGAGTAATTCACTTGATAGATTTAAGGTTCATAATGGTATTGATGAATTAGCCCCAAAATAGGATTTCTAGGATGAAGTAATATCAATCTTTGGAATTGTGTTTAATGCTTGCGTTCTAGAGTAGCTAACTAGAAACCTGAACTTAGGACATGGACGACTACGAGAGTAGGTTCTGTGCCAAAATTGATACCATTGAGCTATGTTGTTAGATGCATGCGAGAGCTGGTCTAACTAGCATAGTGGATGAACTTCCTGTCCGATTAGCGTCGATCGACACTCGGCCTTAGCCGTCTCTCAACATTACGCTTCTCTGTCCGCATAAGAGAGTTGAGACAAGAGGGGGTCAGACTAGTTAACATTTATTGTTCTCACATATTAATAATTTTCTGCATCCTATCCATTATAATTCACTTACCTGAAATCCTAGATCTACCGCTTTTCCATATTTGCATTCAATTTAGTATTTTAGATAATTTTCTATTTCTGTTAAACTTATAATCAAACCCCCTATTTATAGCTTGCCTAGCTTAACCATTAGAATTATAGAAATCTATTGTTTGCCCTCGCTCTCTGTGGATTCAATCCTTAAGTACTGCAATTTTACCTCTCCTGGCAAGAGTAGTTCGTAGGGTTAATTTGATAGATTGCATTGTTAACATAAACCTTAACCCGCACGATGTCATCTCCAAAGGACTTATGCACCTGCTTAAACTCTCTGAAGTTGCTGCAAACTGAGCTGAGCGATCATCATAATCGGGCCATCTCTCTTCGTTCGGATCGACGCGCACGACGAAGACTATAAGATCGCTCCAGCTAGAGATCCTTCTCGCGAAGAGAGCACGCCTCAGCCTCGCCCTTCAAATGAGCATTCTCTTTTTCGTCCATCTCGACCTTAAACCGACACATCTGCGCTTCCAAACAGCTCGCCCTAAGGGACTCAACAATCACATGAAGGCCCTGTAGAGAATTCTTTGAAGAATTAGAGGGCGAACTCGACAAACAAATAAAAACCAAAACTAACCCACATGCATAACCATGATGCTTCCGCAAACTTCTCTGATCTGGTAGGCTCTTTGCTACCGCGGGCTGACCCGACAAAACGTTGAGTGAAGAAAGGTAGGCGTCAAGTTCGGACCCACCTCCAAATGACAATAGCAGTGTCTGAATGGTACCGCTTCCATCTCCACGTAGAAAGTGTCAATACCACTCGTCCCTAGGTAGTTCCACCCCCTCATAGGAAACATTGTTTTCATCAGTGGAAACTTGCTTGTTCTTGGGAGATCTTTCCCTCTCCCTCACATCAATAATATCATATGGAACAAAGTCACCCATAACCGGATCCGAATCCTCTACTAGTGTAAGGTCGAGCTCGAGCCTGATGATACACAACCGCCACAGAGATACAGCTCAGTAAAATGGACCGCCACAAAGAATATCCCTAACAATATGCACGTATGTTGGAAACGTGGGGAATATGATCGACAACTGCAAAATAAAGAAAATAGATAAGTGGCCAGAAATCTGTAAAAAGAGGAAAGAACAAAGTATCCAACCACGATACCCTTGGGACCCCATCTAAACCTAAAAATAGGGATGCATTCTTCTGCAACCGAGTCACTGTCTATACGCACAACGAAGTAGCGTTTGTCCCATCTGTGGAAGTTAGACTTAAATGCCTTGATCACCACCATATTTTTCCCCGGCCCTCCATATTTTTCCTCGCCTTGAGACAGTACCGAAGCGGCAAAATCGTAAATTGTGGATACAGAAAGGATTCAAGATAGTTGACACTTAAGTCCATCCCTTGCTCATAGCTCAAAACCAGAAGTCCAACAAGATGATGGCGACCGACGAGGGAAATTGACTTATTGACAATTCGAAGCCGTCTAGGAATCGAATTATAACCTATGGAATAGGAAACCATAAAAAATTGTATAGAAGATGTGCCTCGTAACATGTAAATCTCTCGGGAAAAAAGAGGAGGGCAATGCATCCTCATATATTCTCTTACTAGGAGACATGACAAAATAGCAATGAGAAAGAGATTTCGACCTTAAAGAAAATTTCTTGTGGAGGTGAGCAAGTAATGACTTTAAATACTTACCCACATACTTATAGAAAAAAAAATCTACTATTTATCCTCAGAACTATTTGCCATCAATTCCACCTAACTTACCTAACATATTTAAACATCACGAGAACATCACAATGATACTCGCAAGCTAGGGGCTAACTGTTGTGGTCAAAATAAGTCACAATGGAATCAATGTTTTAAAATTATTGCGGGAATGTTTTCTCTCTTCCAAGTAAAAGAAAACGAGAAAACATCGTGTCTGAGCACCTCATGGTCTTGTTCATCTCACCAGAAGACAACTACATCGCCTCAATGCCTCGTCGCAAACGGGAGACAAGACCATCTCCGAGTCTCGTCGCCTGTGGGTGACAAGTTACAAGCCATGTCTTGTCGCCCATGGGTGATGAGACTCTCTTCAAAGTCTCGTCGCCCGTGGGAGATGAGACTCTCTCCAAAGTCTCGTCGCTCATGGGTGATGAGACACAAGACATTTCTCATTGGCCACTGTCAACGAGATCTTGGGAAACGAGACCATCTCTCGCCCGCTCTCTCCTTTGGGACTGTACCGTACTTGTTGCATCCCATATCTTAGATTGGATTGAAGGGACAGACCATGGGACGAGGGAATGTGCGAGCTGGTCGTAAGACACAAAGGCAAGCATTCCATGGTCTGAATAATGGGTTAAGTCTGAGTAATGATCGATACTTATCCAAGAAAACATAGGAAAAGAGGAAAATGAGCTGTATCGTGCTAAGAAAATTGTGAGATGAGCTGGATGAGTGAGATGTATAGAGATTGGCGAGCTACATGGAGCTTGGGCGAGCTGGACGAAGCTCAGGCGGAGTTCAGTAAGCTAAGGCAGCTCGATGAGGTAATAGACTTAGCTCAGTCAGTTGGACCAACTAGCGTGGAGCTCAACTCAGCTCGGTGGAGTGTTCGACGGTTGAGCCAGCTGGTCTGGTTGGGGTGGTTATCGGACTGATGGTTGGATCAGGTACATATCTGAACTTGGTCGATTAAGCTGTAGCACCTGTGGTGAGCGTGTTAGGTGGTTTTTGCCAAAGGGGCGTGTGTGGATAACCATCCAGGCGGTTATCAAAAAGGCACCTTTTCGCCAAAGGCAGTTTTTGCTGAGTCATCTATAAATATGGGGCCTTAGGATTGATTTTTGACACAGAATTTCCTTAAGGAAAATACCAAAACTCGATCAGAGCCAAAGGCATCCGATTGAGAGAAACTTTGGCGATCCGAAGAGGAGTTGAGCGGATAATCAAGTCTAGAAGGAGATCCGATTGTAATTGCTTGAAGATCTATCCAAACATGGTGGATCTAAGGGAGAAAGAGAAGCGTGCTGTGACTAGAACACCGGAGCGCACACCTAAGATGAGTAGATGAACTGGATAAGCCTTCGCCATGACCGTCGGGTGAATCCGATCGTGTTTACGAACGATTGGCCCCAACGGTAACATCATTCTCTCTTTACTTGATCGTCTTCTTCTTTCTTATGTATAAACGATCAATTATCTTGGTCATAGGACTGGGTAATTGACCATGGCTGTAGCCGGTTCAACCATGCGATCCGATGCTTTAAGTTTTGGATCCGATAGATCATGGATCATAACCGATTGGCTTGATCGGGTTATGGCCAATCCGAATGTTTCACTAAGTAAGACAGTTTGATATATATTTGTGAACTGAACCTGATCGATCTGGCTAAGCGAGTGGATAAGTCGGATGTTACTAAGGGGATTTCAGGTTAAACATAGAAAGAAACCGATTTAATGTTGCACACATTAGAAATTGACTGTTAAGTTATCGGATAAATGCTTATGTTTTGTTGGTTTCAAGGCATGATGGTGATCGTTGGAATGAATTGGCTTAGCCGTGAAGACTAGATGCTATGGATGGATGGGTGGTTTGATAGACTGGTTTAGGATCGTTGTACATCGTAATAGCTTATATGGAAAACTCTCATTGTAAACAAATCCTTTTTCACATAAATAAAGAAATTAGTTTATCTTATTGCATAATGACTCTGACACACTCGCATATAAACTCTTATTAATGAATCACATAATTTATCGACCTAAAATTTTAAAGAATAAGGCCTTCAAACTTGACTGGTCGGCTGGATAATCCATGGTCGGACTTAAGGAACCTCACTAGTCTAAGTGCCCGGGTTAGGGTGCTTTAAATTGGTATCAGAGCATGCTTTATTCTAGTAATAGTTGGGTCTCACAGTATATTTTCTGAGTCTAGGATGCATTATATGTTGCGGTGGTTTGCTAACATGTTTTATTCCAGGCTGGAAAAAGAAAAATTGGAAAGGGTAGGAAATCTAAGGGAGTGGCTGAATCAAGCCAGGCGGCTAATGATGGAGTAGATCCATTGAACCAAACACCAATCAGACTTGAGATTGGACAGAATGCCAGGGAAACGCTTTTGGTTCAAACCCACCTTGTTGAGACCGGGACTCAGGGGGAGGATCCTCATAATCGCGACCATGAGAAGTATGAAGAGGAAGCCGTTGAGTCCTCTAATGCGGTACATCACTCGGCTTCGAGTGGTGGTTCGGTCGATAGAGCCACGAGACGTAGGCATCAGGCCGCATAACCGTCCATGAGGGACGTGTTGAAGGCACTAACGTCTATGGCATCTCAGATAACTACACTAACCCAGTCATTAACACTATTGGTGAACTCATATGTGGGGCAGTCGACTCAGATCCCAACGGTTATTCCTTTTGTCGGGGGGAGAACGAGTCAGCGCAATGGCTGAAGTGGTCGAGATCGATCCAGAGCCAACACGGGCCGTGAGAAAGGTGGACTACTTGAGTGTTTTGGAACACATATCCCGCATGAGAACCAAACACTTCAAAGGTAGTACTGATCCAATTGAGGCAGATGAGTGGAGAAGTCGGTTGATCCATAACTTTAATCCACTCATTTTCTAGATGACTACAAGAAGGATATTTCAGTCCATTTCCTAGAAGGGGATGCACACAACTGGTAGATTTCTGTAGACATGCATACGGGTGGGTGTATTGAAAGGATTGAGGACTTTGAGTACGAGTTCAATAGGAAATACTTTCCAGCCGAAGCAGGGATCGACTGGAAACAAAATTCATGTAACTCACCCAAGGTCGCAGAACCGTGCGTGAGTATGAGGAAGAATTCAACCGTCTCTGGCAATATATTGGGAATGAGCTTGAGGATCAGAAGGTGCAAGTAGATCATTTTTTCTGTGGTCTAAGGGTGGAACTTCATACCCACTGCTCTGTCATGACCTTCCGTACAGTCTCTGAACTGGTTGAGAAAGTTTCTTTGCTAGAAGCAACTCTTGCCGAGGAAAACCGAGTGAAGTCTCACACCCATCAATATTTGGGTATCAAGTCGACCAACCAAAAGAGGAAGCTTGATCAGGTCGATGAAGGCAATAAGTCTTCGAGAAGTCGACCTGAGTGTACACAGTGCGGTAGGAGGCATGGGGGCGAGTGTTGGAAAGCAATGGGCGCTTGCACCATGTGTGGTAGCAAGAACCGTGCGATGAAAAACTGTCCAAAAATGGACCAGGGGCAATGGAAAGTGACGAGTTATGATGGTAGATCCTGCTTCCATTGTGGAAAGACTGGGCACTACAAGTGGGAATACCCAAAGTTGAAAGGAGAGCAGAAGGGGAGCCAACACCACAGGTGTATGAGCTTTCGAAAGAGTCTGGCGAGACTGGTACATTCCTAGCGATCACTGGTACGTCACTTAGCCCTTACCTATTTTTATTATTGCATAACATGCATGGAACATAGAATGGGTAGAATACTTAGCCTACGAAATGATTGTAGGGACCTTAAGTATTGGTGGTGTTGATGCACACGCACTTTTTGATTCAGGGGCAACACATAGCTTTGTAAGCCCATATATGATCGGAAAGGCAATGTTCCAGAAGGAACATGAAGGATATTTTGGCATAGTGAATGTAGTCGGCGGGCAGGGGGGGGGCTGATGATGCATTCGCTATGGCTGGTTAAAAACTTTCCGGCTGTGATCCAAGGCAAGAGCATGCCGTGGATTTAGTAGTAGTATGCCCTAAGAATCATGAAGTGATCTTAGGCATGGGCTGGTTGGGAAAATATCGAGCCAGTATGGACTGCCACCGAGGGCGATTTCAGTTTGAGAGTGGGGCCGGAACGATTGAGTTCCACGGGATAAGGCCAACTTCGGGTAATTTAGTGGTCTTGGTGATCCAAGCAGAACGGATGCTCGAGAAGGGTTGTGAACTCGGGAAAGGTGTAGACCTTGGAGAGATTTCTGTGGTGAATGAGTTCGAGGATGTGTTCCAAACCTTGTCGGGTTTACCACCTGATCGGTCGGTTCCATTCACAATTGAACTTGAACAAGGAACTGCTTCATTATCTAAGGCACCAAATCATATGGCTATGGCCGAAATGTATGAGTTAAAGAAGCAACTTGAAGAGTTGACAGAAAAAGGATTCATATGGCCAAGTAGCTCGCCGTGGGGTGCACCAGTCCTGTTCGTAAAGAAGAAGAACAAAAGTTTTCGTCTATCCATCAACTATAAGAGATTGAATCGGGTTACTGTGAAGAACAAGTACACATTGCCTCAGATAAATGAGTTGTCAGACAAACTAATAGGGGCGACTTGGTTTTCCAAGGTTGACTTGGCATCAGGTTATTATCAAATCCCGATAGAGCCAAGTGAAGTGCGGAAGAAAACATTCAAGATGAGGTATGGGCATGACAAATTCATGGTCAAGCCATTTGGACTGACCAATACTCCAGCCGCCTTCATGAAAATTATGACGAATGCATATTTAGAGATTTCTTGGACGAGTTTGCAATCATCTTAATAGATGATATACTTTGCCGTGATGGAACAGCTAAGGGAACATAAACTCTTTGCAAAACTGAGCAAGTGCAGTTTTTGGCAAAGGAGTATTGGGTTCCTAGGACACATTGTGTCAGATCAGGGAGTCTCGGTTGACATGGAGAAGATCAAATCTATCAAGGATTGGCCAAGGCCAAAGAATGCCACCGAGGTGAGGAATTTCCTTGGATTGGCCGGGTACTACATGAAGTTTGTAAAAGGGTTTGCGAGTTTAGCTCAACCCATGACTCGACTGACCGGGAAGGATGTGAAATTCACATGGTCGACAGAGTGTGAGAAGTGTTTCTCAGCACTGAAGGATATGCTAATGAGTGCACCAGTTTAAGCCTTGCTTGAAACGGATGAACCTTATGCTGTCTACAATGACGCATCTATATCCGGGCTTGGTTGTGTTCTGATGCAAAAGGGAAGGTGATCGTTTATTGATATAGCCTATTTATTACCAGTTTTAGGCTATGTTTTAGGCTCTATTAAGGGTCTATTATGTGTGTTTAGGATATATTTTAGAGTATTTATAGGTCCATGGACGTTTTGGAGATAAATGGAGATACTTGGAGCTTTTGGAGCACTTAGAGGGAAAGAATTCGTAGCTGACTATTAGAGGAGTCGAAGTACAAGTCTGTCATCGATCGACGACACAAACTTGGAATCGACCGATGATGAAAGACCAAGGTCGATCGATGCTGCACAATTTCCATCGATCAATGCCCAACTCGCAGACATCCGACTCAAAATCCTAAGTTTAGAAGACAAAAGACAAGAATGCTCTGGACGAGTTTTGACCTAGGTTTTAGGGGTTTTATATTTATGCTCATGTATTGAGAGTATGCAAAGTGTGCAAGTACAAGCGTAGGCAAGGCTTGAGACAACTCACACAGCTTTATAGTTTTAGGTTTTTCTTGGAGAAGATTCATAACTCCTTAGAAGATTTGTATTGGAACCACAATATTTTATCTATGCATTCTATTCAGACTATTGTTCTTTTTATGTCTGAGTAGTGATCAACTAGATTTAGGGTTGAATGATGGCAATCATGGATTAGCCCAAAAGTAGGATTGCTAGTTAAGTTAATATCCATCAATTGAGTTATGCTTAATTCTTGCATTCTAGAGTAGGTAACTATGATCTCGAAAGTTTGACATGGAAAATTAAGAAAGTAGGTTGTAAGCTAGAATAGACTCCATTGAACTAGGCTATTAGGCGCATACGAGAGCTGGTCTAATAAGTCTGGTGGACTTATCAAATCTCGTTCTCATTTCCTTCTGATTTCACTGTCGATCGACATCAGGTCATAGACGTCGATCGATGGTATTTCCTTTTTCTCGTACGAGAGTTGGAGTTAAAAGGGTCAGGATATTTAATATTTGAGTCTTAGTATATTTACATATCTAAGCTTCGTATCCACTATAATCCATTAGGCTTGAAACCCTAGATCTATCATATTCATATTTAAATCAAGTTAGTTTATTAAAATAATTTCATATTTGCATTATTTCCATATTTGCAATATTTGCATATTTCCATATTGCATCTCTACTTCTTGATAAAAAATATTTCCTTAACTAATTATTTGCCAGCAATATATATATATATTCACCTAGCTTAATCTTTAGAAATAAGAAATCTATTGTGTGCCATTACTCTATGTGGATCTAATCCCTAAGTACTACACCTGATCTATTTTGGCAAGAGTACTATTTGTGTATTAAAGACTAGGGTTAATTTGATAGTGATTTATTTAGGATATTTATACCCTTCTAGAACAACTAAAACACGCATGTCAAACTTGGCGCCGTTGCCGGGGAGCATTGACTGCCATTAGGAGTTAGTCTAGGTTTGTTACTACATTCAAGTTACTAAATTTTTCTTTTCCTTGTTTTTTCAGTTGCATGCTAAGACACACCAAGAGAAATAAAGGACAAGAACGACTATTCTCTGGCCCCGATAGAATTGAACATACGATCCACAAAGAAAGATGATAAGCATCGATCGACAACACCAACTCCGCGTCGACCAACACTTTTTTACGGACAACATTGACCGACATCAGAACTCGAGCATCGACCGAAATTGATCACATACCGACGATCGACAGCATAGTACCCGCATCGATCGACAGAAGCATACGAGTTACGTTTGTTGCGACGTTAATACTGACTCGGGATAAGGATGGGAACTTGCATGACCAAGACGGTCATCTACGTAATGCATCATGTCAAAAGATAGAAGATCATCGGGATGTAATCCCTAATACATAAGCAGAAGCAGAAACTGCATCATCTCAACCTGAAGCTAATGCCTAAGCTGCTCAGAGAACACTGGCTGACTACAACCCTCCAGACCAGTTCTACGCCAACAGATCTGCCATTCGCCCTCCAGCTTTTAAGAGGAATGATTTTGAAATCAATCTCGCCTTCTTCGGACTTGTAGCGCAGACACCTTACCATGGGTTACAACATGATCACCCTATGGATCATCTGGAGCAATTTGAGGATCTAGTGACTGCTATCAAAGCCAATGGAATCCCCGAGGACTATCTCTTTTGTAAGCTCTTCAAGTACTCACTAGCTGGAGAAGCTTCATATTGGCTTAAGCAGTTACCTCGAGGATCCCTGACATCCTGGAATGACATCAAGAATGCTTTCTTACGTAACTTCTTTGATGACGCAAGATCAGAAGACCTGAGGAGCAAGATTGCTAATTTTTTCATAGGAACCCTCAGAGTGTTTCAGAAACTCTTGGATGAGATTCAAATCATACCAAAGAGACTGTCCAGACCATGGGTTCAACGAAGTGAAACTTCTCAGCACTTTCTTTAGAGGTATTCGATTACAATATCAGATGGCTTTAGAAACAACTAGTGAGGGAAATTTCAGCACTAGGAATCCTAAAGAAGCTACAAGGTTGATTGAGAATCTGGCATCTAGCAGTAGCACCAAGAACCCAAACTTTGAAAGGAAGAAATCAACTCCAGCTTTGAGCAAGGATCAGATTGAAGAGGTCAAGGCAAAACTGGATAGTGTTCAGAAACTCTTGAGGAAGCAAGTCACTTTTGCAGAAGTAGAAGCAATAAAATTTGGAGATGATGAGATTGAAGAAGAGGATGTGAACTACATAGATGGGAATTGTTTCTAGAGACAAGGGAATCCAGGTTTCAACAGGAATTCCTATGGGAATGGTCAAAGGAGTAGCTTTAATCAGGGTTAAAAGCCAAAACACTTCAACAACAACATAACTTATGGATGTTCTTACTACCATAATCCTCCTCCACAAAATCAAGAAAGCAAGATCAAAGCAATGGTTGACAGAGTTTTAGAGGGACCTCAGAAGATGACTGTGGATTTCAATGGAAAGATAGATGGGCTGTGCCTCAACCTCAACACCAAGTTCAAAAACTCAACACCAATGTGAAGAAGCTGGAGAATCAGGTGCTGCAAACAAGTGAAACAATTAGGAGGTATGAGAGAATGATCAAGGCATTGATTGACGATGATTTTTTGGCAGGAAGTCAAGAGGGAAAAGCTCCAAGAAGGAGATTTTCGTGTGGAAAGTTCCATGTCATTCGACAGTTCGCTTTGGCATCGACCGACACCAAGAAATGAGCATTGATCGACAATGATTCCTGCAGTATCAATAGATTTGTGTGAATCGACTAACGTCGATCAACATGGACGTGAGACAATTGACCAAAAGAGAGATAGAAGTATCAATCGATAATGCAACCTGAGCATCGATCGACAGATGAGGAAGCCGGTTCGACTACCAAGCATCGCTGCAAATTTGATTGTGCGTCCAACCATAACGGTTTCAGAACAGTATACTGACACATATGAAAGTATGGATCTTGATAGAGAAGATGAGGGACACTCCAAGAGGAAGAAAAAGATCCCCAAACATCTACACATAGAAGCAAATGAAAAAGAGATGGATAGTTTTACCAAAAGAGTTTTCAAAATTCCTTTAGATACTCCTTTTGATAAAGCTTATTATACTAATAAGTTGTGGATGTATTTCAAGGAAACAAGGGTGACAGACGATGGTATAGAGGTCATGTTCAATCATGTGAGAGAAAAGATGAAACAGAGAACATGTCTGAAGAAGAAGAGTGATCCTAGGAAGTTTGTGATTCCATGCTTTATCAAGGGCAACAAATACCCCAATGCCCTCTGTGATAGTGGATCATCAATGAGCATTATGCCAATAACTATGGCAGAGGAGCTGAACCTGAAAGTGGAACCCTCCAATGATTCCTTCACATTTGTAGACTACTCAAAGGTGAACTCAGGAGGGATGGTGAAAGATGTTCCAGTGCAGATTAACAACACTTTAGTACCAGTAGACTTCCACGTGATGGACATCAGGATGGATTGGAACTCTTCACTATTACTTGGAAGAGCATTCATGGCTACTGTGGGAGCTATCTGCGATATGAAATTAAACAGGTTGTATTTATCTCTAATTGAACAAAATACTTTCTATGAACATGTCAAGAATAAGAACAAGGCTACTCTAATTGAATTGTGTGATGTTGCAGAACTTGTGGCCACATGCTTCTGCGATTATGACTTCGATCAAGAGTCGGAGGATGGAGCATCGATCGACACCCAGCCCAGACTATTGATCGACACGCTTGCAGTTCAGAAATCTGTCGACACCCACCCTTTGTTATCGATCGACACTCACACTCCAAAACCGATCAACGCCTGCCACACAGATGGTGATTACAACACAGCCTACCCCGAGTACGACAAAGACTATAGAGAAGAAGAGATGATCGAGTACTGTGGTATTGCTATGGAAGAGGCTGGTGTTTGTCACATTTCCCATAAATTCGGGAATTTGACGTTGATCGACGGCACTTCTATGCCATCGATCGATACTGACCATGAAGCAGCAACCAAAGCAGATTCAGCTGCAGAACGCGAGAAGGAATATGATTATCTACAACAAGACGAGTTTAGTATTATGAGAGATCCAGACGGTCACGCAAGAGCTAGGATGGGCAGACTACTTAATGTCACGAGGGAAGATATTGCAGACATTCTTGTCATGGCTAATGGAGCTGGAAACCTTTTCGCGCAACATTCTGGTTTTCTAGCATCGATCGATGGTCACCATACACTATCGATCGACACACGTCCAATATGCAAAGGATACGATGCAATTTAGATAGAGGAAAAGAAGATTGAATATCGCGGCCTGGCATTAGAGGAAGCTGGCTGGGTGATGAACGCGAGAGTGGATAATCAAGTATCGATCTCATGCTACTCCTGGCCTTCAAACGACATCAGACCAGAACCAAAACACGAACATGGAGCAGAAGAGACATATATTGGTAATCTCAGACCAGATGAGTTCGAAATTTTCAAACATCCTGAGGACATGCACAAGCTCTTTGTGGGAGACTCCTACATTTATCCAAGGAGGATGTAGCAGATGCCCTTATTATGGCTGATGGATTGGATAATATTTTTGGACAGTAGCATCATCCATCGATCGACGCACACCATTCAACATCGATCGATACCGAGGAGCAGAGGCATAAGCCGATCCGTATTGATCCAGACACTTTCATGCGACCATCGATCGACTCCAACATCTGAACATCGATCGATTGGTGTTTAGACAAGGTACAATAGCTTTCGATACTGAAGACAACAATGTTTTCCGCTGGGAAAAGAAAGATGAGTATGTCATCTACAAAGATGAGAATGGGAATGCACGAGCTACATACGGAAGGGTAGTGAATGTGCAAGCTAAAGAAATTAGAGCAGTTCTAGAGAGAGCTAGTTTTTTTGAGCAGAGCTACATATGTTTATCAGAACATGCAGCAAGGATCGCTAAGTCTAGGAAGGATCAATAGGCATACAGCAGAGAAACAATTGATGATATTGTGAATGCGATCTACAGAACTCAAGATATGACACTGGATGATTTCTACAAGAGGTTGGATGATGTCTACTATCCTATCGACACCTGCCTCACCGGTTTGACTGCACGCATGGTTGAGATGAAGCAAGATTTGGATACTGTTCAGAGATATCATGCGATTGGAGCAGACAACCGAGCATCGATCGACGACAACATCAAGCCATCGGTCGACACACTGAACAAAAGGCAGCAACAGAGATAGAATTGGAAGATAGGTTCGATGAGATTGCATTTTCTCAGAGCCAGACTTAGAATGCTACAACGCAGTATTGAGAAATTAGAAAAAAGGAATGCATTCAATGGACTTTTTCAGAACAATTACAAGGAATGAGAAAACCAGAGGAGATAAGGCAATAAGGAGCTTCATCGTTTCAGAAGAGCAAAGAGGATGTAGACGCTTGTTTTCCAAGTGTTGATCCAACTTCATACTAGTCAGAGAGTTCACAACATCGAGCTTAACGCTATAACCAGGCGCTGAGTGGGAGGCAACCCATTGTTTAGTAAGCTTTTATTTCCTTTTTACTTATACTACTACTTATTTCGAGTTTTACTTTGTTTTTATAGACTGTTTGAGTCACCAACGATCGACACCATAGAGGCACCATCAGTTGACATTGTATCGCGACCATCGATCGATCACACACGCATACCATCGATCGATACTCTTTTACAGAGTTTGGTATCGAATTTTCTACTTAATCTATTTACTTATGATTTAATTTTTCCTAACCAATCCGGGGCAGATTACACTATGGACAGTGTAATTTAAGTCTGGGGGAGGTTCGCTAATGCTATTTAGTTTGTTTTGAGTTTTATTTGCTATATATATATAAGTTTTTCAAAAAAAAATTATTAAGTCAAGAAGGGGACTATGATCAAGATTTATTATTGGCTAACCACACTTTAGCACCATTTTTAGAAGGTTGTTGCAGAGATTACTAGAGATACCAAAGTGAATCCTCCTGCCACTATATCACACTTGCTTAGAAAGTTTGAAGGAACTGAAGCTGATTTCCAACACTAATCCTGACATTATCTTCTTTCTTTGGGGCTTGGTATATACTGGATCGGATTCCTTCTGCAGGTTTGTAGGTAAAATTCATTGCACCTTTGGTTCCCTTCTCTCTTTCTCTTCAGCATCGACCTAATATCTTAAAAGATTGAGATGACTTCCCGAGATGCAGAGGGGTAGGTAAATTACCTATGACCCATTATTCTAATTCGGAGGAACGATCACACATTGTTGGAAGCGAGGGGTAGGTACATTACTGATGACCCCACTATTCGCCTACAACTTTGCCCAAAAAGCAAAATAAAAAAAGAAGAAGAAAAGAAAAGAAAAAGAAGAGGAAAATTGAAAATGAGATGACAAGATGGACTGTTCCAGCATCATTGTCCATTGAGTTTGAGATCTAGAAAGTGTCAGAGAGAAAGGGGGGAGAAATGCATCAAATAAGACTTTGTGCCTAGTTGTTCAGATACTTGCATACGTAGATTCCATGTGTCCGTTGATCAATACTCCTAGGTAAACCCTACACTTTATTTTATGCAAAGAAATGAAATTAGTAGAGGAGTGAGTCAAACTAGTATTTTCTAAGTTGTTGGTAAGCTGGATTTGGTTGTTATACTAGGATATAGTATATAAAGTTTCTATGTGATTGACTTGATAGGATGTGGTTGCAACAGAGTAAGGTGACAATCCTGATACTGTAGGACATATGTTGAGTCTCCGCTTATTCAAACTCTTTCACAAGCATAGGGTTGCTGAGGATAAGCAAAAAGGTTAAGTGCAAGTGCAAGCATATGCAAAGCTTGACACAACTTACAAAGCTTGATAGTTTTAGGTTTTTGTGGAGAAGATTCATAACTCCTTAGGGAGATTTGTATTGGAACCCCAATATTTTATCTATGCATTCTATTCAGATTACTGTTCTTTCTTTTATTATGTCTGAGTAGTCATCAACTAGATTTAGGGTTGAATGATGGCAATCATGGATTAGCCCAAAAGTAGGATTGCTAGTTAAGTTATTATCCATCAATTGAATTGTGCTTAATGCTTGCATTCTAGAGTAACTAACTATGATCTCGAAAGTAGGACATTGATGACTACGAGAGTAGGCTCTGTGCCAGAATAGACTCCATTGATCTAGGCTTTTAGGCGCATGCGAGAGCTGGTCTAATAAGTCTGGTGGACTTATCAAATCTCGTTCACACTTTCTTCTGATTTCACCGTCTATCGCCATCGGACCATAGCCGTTGATCGATGGTCTTTCCTTTTTCTCGCATACGAGAGTTGGAGTTAAAAGGTTCAGAATAGTTAATATTTGAGTCCTAGTATATTTACGTATTTGTGCTTCCTATCCACTATAATCCATTAGTCTTGAAACCCTAGATCTATCATATTCATATTTGCATCAAGTTAGTTTATTCGAATATTTCCATATTTGCATTATTTCCATATTTGCACTATTCCATTTTCACTCAGCCTGAGTTGAACCTAAGGCAAAGGCGGGGAATGGAATTGTAGCCGACTATGATCTGGATATTGCTTATCATCCTGGCAAGGCAAACTTTGTCGCAGATGCACTAAGCAGGAGAAGGGCTGTTGTTTTAGCAGAAAAGGAATCTGAAGAGCTTGACGGAATGATCCAGACCTTGCATCTCAACGCATTGCCAAAGGATCAGGAACCAATGGGTCGGAGTGCAGCATACCAAGAGGATATACTCACAAGAAATTAAACAAAGTTGCTCAAAATGATAAGACCGAGTACCATACATCCGACGATGGGACAATCCTTGTCAAAGGCCAGGTCAGTGTGCCGGATGATATGGAATCAGTGTGCATTAGATTAAATCGACTCATGGGAAAGGCACTTGCCTTTGGTCGAGTTTTCCTACAACAACAGCTTCCATAGAAGCATTGGGATGTCTCCATACGAACACTTGTACGGGCGACCATGTCGGACCCGTGTTGCTGGACCCAAGTGGGGAGAGCAGTATAATCAGACCAGACATAGTTGAAGAAACCACTCAGAAGATATAATTCTTGAAGACAAGATGAAAGAAGCCCATAATAAGCAGAAAATCTACACTGACAATCATCGAAAGGATCCGAGTTTGGGGTAGATGATCTGGTCTATCTAAAGATGATAACTATCAAAGGCCGAGCAAGAGTGTCGGGAGGAGGAAAGCTAGATCCTAGGTACTTGGGTCCGTTTAGGATCATAGAAAATATTAGGCCGATTGCTTACAAGTTGAACTTTCCAACCATGATGGATACACTTCACAATGTGTTCCATGTATCCCAATTCCGGAAGTGCCTTACTGATCAAGACGTGATAGTGTCAGAACTGCCTTTGGAGTTAGGCAAGAATCTCACCTTGGAGACAAGGCCGGTTTGAATTGTTGATAGTATGGAAAATGAAACAAGGAAGAAAGTGATCCAAATGATCAACGTCGTCTGGGATTGCAATGGGAAAGAAGAAGAAACTTGGGAAACAAATGCAAACTTTCCTGAGTGCTTCAAGCAGTTCGAGAATGAGGTATCACCTAGTCTGGATTCGGGGACGAATCCCTATCAAGTAGGGGAGACTTGTAGCCTCCCCGATCCTAGATTGGGTCGTCGAAAGATGAGCGACATGCGAGCCAGTCGTAAGACACAAAGGCAAGCGTTCCATGGTCTGAATAATGGGTTAAGTCCGAGTAATGATCTGTACTTAGCCAATAAAACAAAGGAAAATAGGAAAAAGTAGCTGGACCGAGCTAAGGAAAGAGTGAGATGATCTGGACGTTGCTTGGTTGAGCTGGATGGAGCTTGGGTGAGCTGTATGGAGTTTGGGCAAGCTGGACGGAGCTCATGCCGAGTTAAGTAAGCTAAGGCAGCTCGATCAGCTAGTAGACCTAGCTCAATCAACTGGACCAACTATCAGGAAGCTCAACTCAGCTTAGTGGAATGTTCGACGGTTGAGCCAATTGGCCGGGTTGGGGTGGTTATTGGACTGATGGTCGGATCAGGTACAGATCCAAACTTGGTCGATTAAGCTGTAGCACGTGTGCTGAGCGTGTTAGGCAGTTTTTGCGAAGGGGCGCGTGTCGATAATCGCCCAGGTGGTTATCAAAAAGACACCTTTTTGCCCAAGGCAGTTTTTGGCCGAGTCTTCAATAGATATCGGGCCTTGGGATCGATTTGCGATACAAATTTTCCCTTAGGAAAATACTAAAACTCGATCAGAACTAAAGGCATTCAATAGAGAGAAACTTGGGCTACCCGAAGGAGACTTGGCCGGATAATCAAGTCTAGAGGGCAATCCGACTGTAATGCTTAAAGATTGATCCAAATATGGTGGATATAAGGGAGAAAGAGAAGTGTGCTGCGACTGGAACATCAGAACGCACACCTAAGGTGAGTAGATAAACCATATAAGCCTCCCCCATGACCATCGGGTGAATCTGATTGTGTTTATGGAAAATTGGCCCAAGCGGTTACATCCTTCTCTGTTTACTTGATCGTCTTGTTCTTTCTTCTGTATAAACAATCGAGTATCTTGGTCTTAGGACCGGGTAATGGACCATGGCTGTAGCCGGTCCAACCATGCGATCTGATGCTCATGTGTTGGATCTGATGCTCATGTGTTGGATCTGATAGATCATGGATCATAGCCGATAGCTTGATCGGATTATGGCCGATCCAGATTTTTCAGTAAGTAAGACAATTTGATCTAGATCCGCAAACTGAACCTGATCGATCTGGCTAAGCGACTGAGTAATTCGGATGTTACTAAGGAGATTTTGGGATAAACTGAGTAAGAAACTGATTTAATGTTGCATGCATTAGAAACTGGCTGTTGAGTTATCATATGATTATGTTTTGTTGGTTTCAAGACATGATGGTGATCGTGGAAAGGAGTTGGCTTAGCCGTGAAGGCTCGAGGCCGCGGATGGATGGGTGGTTTGATAGACTGGTTTAGGATCTTTGTACATTGTAATAGCTTATGTGGAAAACTCTCATTATAAACGAATAATTTGTCACATAAAAAAAAAACCAGTTTATCCTATTGCATATTGACTCTAACATACTCATACATAGACTCTAACTAATTAATCACAGAATTGATCGAACTGAATTTATAAAGAATAAGACCTTAAAACTTGACTGGCCGGCTTGGATAATCCATGTTCGGAGTTAAGGAACCTTACTGGTCTAAGTGTCTGGGTTAGGGCCCTTTAAGTTGGTATTAGAGCATGCTTGATTCTAGGAATAGTTGGGTTATGGGGATACACCACCCATTCGGCTCGGTCTAACGGTATGTTTTGCTTAGTCTAGGATGCATTATATGTTGCGGTGGTTCGCTAACATGTTTTATTCCAAGCTGGAAAAAGCAAATCTGGAAAGTGAACGACATCTAAGGGAGTGGCTGAATCAAGTCAACCTGAATATCCCAAGCTGTTAAATCTTGCCCTGATGGGCGTCTGGCCCTGATGGGAGTCTGGCCTTGATGGGCGTCTGGTCCTGATGGGCGTCTGGCCCTGATGGGCGTCTGGCCCTGATGGGCGTCTGGCCCTAAGGGGCATCTGGCTCGAAAGAGAATCTGGTCCAAGTGTGGGTATCTGGCTTCGAGGAGCATCTGGTCCGACGGCACATCTAACATCTGAGTTCAACAGAACATCTGAGGCAAAGAGAGAGTCTGATATATCGATATTTTGAGCACAAAAAGTGTATTTTGGGACATTTGATAATGGAGAATTTAAGTCAAGGTGGAGACTTGTTGAAATATGCCTTGAATATGTGAGTTGACGAAGATCGGGAGATCTAGGCTTCATGGATTGGGAGATCCCTGTCAGAGAATGGGCGTTCCCTAAGACATGGAATGGGCGCTCTATAGCATGGAGTGGGTGTTCACTGCGGCAGGAGCGGGCACTCTTTCCCAAATCCGAAAATGTGGAAAGTTTCATTAAACGCTTTCTCATATATATATATATATATATCTTTAGGGTTTTACCCTATTTTGTAGCATGCATTATACTCTGAAAAACTCGTCTCCATCAATAGTACTCTCTTTTCTCGTGGCCGTAACCCTAGGGGTGAACCACGGTAAATCTCTGTGTCTTTCTTTATTGTTTACCATTCTGTTTATCTATTTCTTCTCACATCTGTCACAAGAAGTTTGATAATGCAGGAACTCTCATTATTTCCGGAACCATACTTCAACCAAAAATCCCAGACTCACATAAACTATAAACTAGAGCAACACATCCTTAATGAAACCCCACTGACATCTTAGCAAACCAGCTCGATACTTGTTATCTAAAACCTGCAAAAGCCACACATTCCAGAAGAAAAAAAAACTCCTTAGATTTAATTTAGAGTGGCGTGAGCTTCATGGATCATTCAAGGTAGACGACGGTAATTATTAAACATGATGTTTTATGGTAGAGGTAGAAGTATTTAAGGGTTTCCTTTTTGATTTAGAGGATGTAGGATATCACAAAAAAATTGCAAGAGAGGATGCATCCATTGATGTCTACATCCCCTACTCAGTTTTGCTTCTTTTTTTTTCCTTAACTTTCAAACTTGACACCCACTTCTTTTGTTTATCCACCCAGAGACTTTGTTGCATTGTTTCTTATTTCCCTTCACCCTTATCTTTTTGTATTATTATTATTATTATTATTATTATTATTATTATTATTATTATTATTATTATTATAATAAGAAGAATGATGTGATGAAAAAGAAGGTAATACTCATCATTTTTGTGCCTCTGGTGCATCTGGTTTCACCATTTTCTGATTCTCCACTTTTCTTTCTTTTGACCAGTTCTTGAGCAGTCAATATGTTTTGGAGAACTGTTGATCGATTGTACTGCAGCATGAACGAGTGAGAGGCTGCGTCGATCCTTTCATCTCATACCCTTTTCCACATATCTATATATACGACACTAAAATACAGAATGCAAGAAGGTGGAATAAAGTCTTAAGGTTCAAGGTGGGAACTACCTAAGTATGAGTTAGCCACTCAAGATCAACAAGATGGATAAAAAATAAATAAGAAGACATATGTGTAATCTCGTTTCCCTAGTCTAATGCCCATAACAAAAAGGAATTACAGTCAAAATTAGGTTCAAGTTTAGTGGAGTGAAGTCTTTCCTTTGTAAAATCGACAAGCCGAAATTTACTGGAGAACAATGAGATCCAAATTCAGGGGTTTCCAGATCGTGTGTGCGCTCCTCGTCCATTGATGATGGTCCCTAAATAAGACAGCTAAAAGCACAACGGTGGTTAAGATTATCACAAACTAAGGTCCTCATTCCCAACAAGTTTTGACTCAACAAAAGACTTAAACTGACTCAAAAGAAATAAATGATTTAGTAAACTACAAAGACCCTCTCCCAAATTTACTTCACAACGTCTTGGTGTGAAAATAAATCAGAGAGCAGATGTAAACAAGAATAAAAAAGTTTTTTTTTAATTGTTGAGATACTTACTTGTGTGGAGCTGGGGCTCCGAAAACTTTTGGGTGCTCCATGGTAAGATCTCCGCCTGGAGCAGCCGCTCCTTTCGGAGGGATGTCTGCTCGATTCTGAAACCCAAATTTTGAATTATCTCGGATTTTTTTCTGATTTTTGACCTGAGACTCAATAAACTAAAACCAAAAATAAGTAAAAAGAAAATCCTAATAATATTTACACTCACCAGTGGGCTGCCTCCTACCAATCGCTTGGTTTAAGTCACTAGCTTGACTTTGTGATAGGGCTCTGTTGGGGTGAGCATGAAAGCTTGTTCCAAAACAAGCTCCATAATCAGACTTGTTCAACTTCAATATATACTCTACTCAACAACTTTATTGCAGCAGCTTCTATTTTCTCCTTTAGCTCATGCGTGATAATTTCTCTAATTTAAGAGAAAGGTTTAGAAGTACCTTTGCATTTGACCTAATATTCAATGAATTTCTCATCACACATTTGAGGTGTCAAAGGCATTGTAGGATCACCGTTGACCATTTTCTTCTGGACTTTTTTCTTTCACATTTGTATTTACACTGAGTTTTTTGGTTACAACACGAGGATCTCCCTCCATGATTACCTTAATCTCAATCTTATCACAAAACCAGTAACAACTTTCAGCTTGTCTTCACCAACCACTGAGATGCAAGAAGCGTGTAATGTGGGAAATCTGGTGAGGAAAACCTTATAGAAAACCTTCTTATTGATGTTGGAGACAGAGCCTCTATTATTAGGCATATCGATGATTTCCGCCATTGTAATAAAATGGTCTTCCAAAAATCAATTCATTTCATAATCCTCGCTCATTTCAACAACCTGAAATTCGGTATGAAGAATACAGTCCCCTACTTGGATAAGAAGGTTGTGTATGGTACCATAAGAGACTGCTGAGGAAGTATTTGCAAAAGGAAGAGTCATCTGAGAAGGCTCAACATCAACAATACCCAACTCGTCTACAATCACATTCGAGACAAGATTCACACTAGGCCTAAAGTTACAAAGAGCTTTCTTAAATTCAACTCCTACAATGGTACATGGAAAAACAAACTTTCAAGGGTCATCAACCTTAGGCAATACTTTCAGTGATGGTGTCAATGTTTGGGTAAACAATGCTCTAATTTCCTCTTAAGTCTCTCTACAATTTTTGAAGAACATGTGCAATGGACGAATATCCAAAGAATTTTCAAATGAGATCATTTTAGGAAGCCTTCTCACTATGTTTTAAAATCTAGCCAGTTGCTCCGCGCTAATGGGATTCATAAAATGTCTAGGTGGAACTGGGTAAGGGACCTTAGGAACATATACTCGAACTGGTGGAGTCTCAGCATATTCGTTGGGAGCAGTAGTCTCAGCATATTCGTTGGGAGCAGTCGCTTCAGAGCTGGCAGGGTGCTCGGTTCTTTCTTATGCGCCTTAAACAGTCTCAGCATACATATGCTCTGTTTCTTTTCCATTAGCTTTCGCAGCTAAACTGAATCCTTGGGCTACATGTACATAGATTTCTTTCTCACATCGCAGCTCCATTATATTGCAGTGTTCAACTCTAGGATTCGTCACAGTCTTTCAGTAAGGGTTCCTTGCAGCCTCTTAACAATTTCAGCAAGCTTAATATCTACCCTATTCACATGGCTAATGACAGCATCGTACTTAGTGTTTATCTCAGTGAACATGTTATCCATCTTAGTATTGATCTTAGAAGTTGCTTGATTCATTTCTTTCACCTGACCTTTTTGACTTTGGAGTAACTTATGCATAAGAGTTACCAAGATTTTTCATCTCATCCTGAGGGTTAATCGCAGTTGTTGGAGCGGCTTGGAAGTTGCTGCTCTGCGACTTCTGCTGGTTTTCAGGCTGGAACTGATTCTGCTCCTGGTTAAACAAAAATTCCTTACCCTCAAATTCCTGTGGGAAACTCTTCTGAGAAGGCTGTTCAGTTCCGCGTTCGTCTACAAAATAGACATTTCCTTGATTACGCTTCAGCACTAAATCAACTTTTGCAGTCAAATCATCTCTTCACTCAGCCTCAACCCTGTTGACCTCCCTTGTTTGATTATGCTCATGAAATTTATTTGCTGAGCTCGCATCCATGTTCTCAATCAGATCGAATGCACCCTCCGTGGTCTGAGTCATGAAGTCTCCTCTACTAGCCGAGTTCAATGCACTCATGCGATCCCAATCAACTCCATCATCAAAAATAACCAGAATATGATACATAAAATCCATGGTAAGGTCACTCTCTGCGATACTCATTGAACTTCTTCCAAGGATCACAAAATGGTTCATCAACATGCTGCTGAAACGATGAAATCTTGTTTCGCAATGCAGCTGTTTTTGCCTTGGTGTAGAAGTGTCCCAAAAAGGCTAATCAAACCTTTTCCCATGATGTTATAGAACTGGTAGACAGTGGCTTCAACCATCTTGAAGCAATTTGCAGCAATATAGAATGGAAACAACACGCACTTGATAAAAGGTGTTACTTAATTCGAGAGAGTCATGCTACAAATTTCTTCAAAACTCTCATTTTGATCCATTGAAATTTCTGCAGGCAGTCCATGAAACATTTTCCCCTGTACCAATGTCATCATAGAAGGCTTGATCTCAAAGTTTTGCCTTGTACATGCTGGCCGAGAAATGGCAGACCATATAGTTGGGAATTGCATGCAAGGTTTCTCTGCCCAATTAGGCAGCTTGGTGTTGTGCAGCTTGATGCACAACTTGCAGCTGCTGGATGGTGTGCTGCATCTGAAGCATTTGTTGTTGAATCTTTCGCATCTCAGCAGCGATTTCATTATGATGGCCGGCGTCGCCCATGGTGGCATTGTTCGGCCTTTGCGACTGTTGGTTCGTTCTTTCCAACCTTGCTAGTTCCTGATTGCTTAGTGTTACCAAGGTTCCTGAGGTGTTGCTTCGAGTGTTTCTATTGGTCATACACCAGTAACATCAACTGCAACAAAAAGTTAAAACAAGTTAGAAGTCTTAGACTAAATATCTTGCAAAAAACAGAGGTAAAAAGCTGGTTCCGTTGCAACGGGGCCAAAACCTGATACACTAAAATTTTGTGTTAGTCCACTGTCAAGTTAACAGTGGTAGTTGTAATATTTGTGATTTAGTTGCAGATGACCTGTTTCACTTTGTCTTTATAGGTTCAATATCAAGCTAAAACAATATATGAGTTTAAGCAAAAGATATCGTAACAAGCAAGTAACATAGGTGGATTGCGTTTTCAGATTATAAAAGATGTTAAGCCTAGGGTGAAGAATCGGGTGTCAGATGATCATGAGCCAAACATCTATTCAAGACTATATTAAACACGAGTCTAGAACTTGAATTACACAAATAGATCGTTCCACTTTCTCAGCATCTCACCTTTTATCAAGCAATTCTAACACCTAAACTGTTGTTTGAATTAGATAAGAATGACAAACATTATTGCTCAGATTCGGTTTGTTCCCAAGTTTCCCTAACATCTACTTTCGCTGGTTAGGGACAAGTTGCACATTCATGTTGTTTCTAGCAACCTAGGCACTATTGATGATTATATTAAACCTAGTTTTAAACACTAAATGGTTAGCTTAATGAAAGTAGTAAGCGTACCCATGAATGGTGACAATCAAACAATGAAAACTTATTTGCATTTAGCTCGTTGATTTAAAGACCCTAACACCTTAGACTAAGCAATCGACTACTCAGCCATGAACAGATAAAACAAAGAGATAATAGATGAAAAAAACATGATGATAAATTGCAGAATAATAGAATATGATTCATGATTCTTATCAGGAGTGTAAAAGATCCTTCAATATTACAAATCGCTGTTATGGTCAAAATCGGTCACGACAAAATCAGCCTAAAAAAACTTCTCGAGAGAGATTTCTTGTCGAGGAAAAAGAATGGAGAACTTGTAAATCAAAAAGCGGCATAACTGAACTTAGATTTCACAAGTAATCCATCGAACCGAGAAAGCCTCGAGAACACTCAAATAATCTCGACATAACCAAACAAAACGGTCTACTCACCGGTTCGACTAAACCGAACCCACACGGTCTACTCGCCGTTTGGCGAGTAGACCAAACAAGCTTGCCAGTTTGGCGAGTAGACCGGACAACCTCGGTCTACTCGCCATTTGGCTAGTAGACCAAACGGTCTACTCCCCAAACGGGGAGTAGACCAAACGGCTACTCCCTAAACAGATCAGTTTCTGCAAAAACGAACAAGCACATTTAAAAAAGAAGAAGAAAAACTGCTACATAACCAGCAACGAGAAGGAAATACCTCGTGTACCCCAAACAGTCCGACAGATGGGAAGGCCCTCTGGGACAACTGTCGCCTCGTTCACGCGGACGAAAAAGAAGTGGTCTTCCCAGATATGGACATGGGACGGGAAGCCCGTTATGAACCTCAAGGAAGCTTTTTAGGCCTCAACATGATCATACCCAAACTCATCCAAGGCGTAAGGAAAGCTACCAGGTGCTCGGGTATCACAGTCAGTCCCTTCTCGTAGCTCAACACCAAAATCCCGACCATGTGCATAATGCCGCGAAGGTTGATCTGACCGATCGACAAACCGAGACGATGGAGAAACTGCGAGATTACCTCCATGATAGGGAACCACAAATGCCCCTGCGTCAAGAACGCTTCATAGCACGTGAAATAGCCATCGGGAGGAGACTCCGTAGAATCCCCAAACACTGGCAAGCAAAATTTGACCACCTCCGGTGTTCGGCAGAATTTCCTGACAGAGGTCAGACTGTTGCGACAGCTCTTGCTCAGAGAACCGTCCTTGCAATTCGGTTCAAACTCGGGTGGAACCCACGTCCCGGGATCGGGAGCATCCTACATACCCCAATACTCGTGAGCCTCCTCAGGGTCGACAGAGTAGGCTACAAACTCGACCTTGGGCGCAGCATCCTCGTTTCGTCAACTCGAGCCCTCTTTAGAGGAACGGTTGCGACGAGATTTCGTGGATTTCTTTCATGAAGACATGGCTCTCAAAAAAGGAGAAAAGGGAGATATGAGATTTTTCTTTTCTGAAGAGAGAAAATGAGAGAATATTTTCTCTTAATGGAAGTTATCACCAAGTGAGTGAAGAATGTGAAAACTTACCTCACTTAATTATAGGTAAAGAGATTTCACTATTCACTCCCAGATTTTTAACACCGATTCCGCCTAACTCACCTCGCACACGCCAAACACTCATAAGAACACTACATGTTCTCACGACCTGGGGGGCTAACTGTTGGGGTCAAAATCGGTCACGACAAAATCAGCCTTAAGAAACTTCTCGAGAGAGATTTCTTGTCGAGAAAAAAGAAAGGAGAACTTGTAAATCAAAAAGCGGCATAACCGAACTTAGATTTCACAAGTAATCCGTCAAACCGGGAAAGCCTCGAGAACACTAAAATTATCTCGGCATAACCAAACAAAATGGTCTACTCACCGGTTCAACTAAACTGAACCCACACGGTCTACTCGCCGTTTGCCGAGTAGACCAATCGGCCTACTCCCCAAACAGCGAGTAGACCAGACAAGCTCAGTCTACTCGCCGTTTGGCGAGTAGACCAGTCAAGCTCGGTCTACTCACCATTTGGCGAGTAGATCAATCCTGAACGGTCGGTTCGTCGGTTCATCGAGTAGACCAAACATTTGAAGGTACGGGCCGCACCGGCCCACAAGCATGATCATTCCATCTCCGACCCATCTTTATAACTCCCTTTTTGAGAACATGTCGAACTTAGTCTTCGTTTCTTTCCAATCAAAGTCATCTCCCGAACTTTACTACTTAGAAGAGAACTACGAGGATTTCTTTCTCGAAAGAAGTGAAAATCGAACGTATAGGCAATCGACGGTTGCCTAAACACCTCAAGAGATTGTCTTCACTATACGGGATATTCGGGCTTCCGCACGAACCAACGTCATTCGGAAAGCACCGTTTCAATAAAATCGTAAAAACGCCTGTCATAAAAACGGGCCGATAGGGTTTATGCACGGCTGAAAGCCCACTTTCGATTCTATAAGAAATCGAGCCCAAATCCTATGGCGGTTTACCCTTGTTTTGCAGGAAAGAATAAATGTTAAGTCTTGAAGGATAAATGTAAAGTTTCCAAAGGATAAACACAAGAATCGAGAAGATATGGAAGACTTCCACGAGAAGATAAATTCGACCAAGGGCAGAGTCGGCAAGGTAAAACTGCCTCTAAGGAGTATATAAGAGATCCAAGGTCGAAGGTGTAGAGGCACCAGAAATTTTACTCAGAGCTCTCACAGCAAACTTAGCGTTTTAGGCAATTTTCCGTTTTTGTTACTCGAGCTGCGACTCAACTAGGTTTTTGCAGTCTTAGGTTGTTAGAACTAGGGACCTCGCCGACAGCTCTCATAGCCAAGGCTCATCCCTCGTTGTAACGCTCAAACACTGATTCAGAATAAGATTCCTATTGCTCTTCCTTTTTTATTTACATTCATCGCTATTTTCGTTTGTTCTCTCTGTCTGGTTGCTTGACGTTTTTGGTTTAGCAGAAATCTGAGATCTCTGGGAAATTAGGGTTTTCCTAACTTTCCTTATTTTACGGAAATCTACAAGTGCGAATTTTGGTTCCCACAATCGCTAGTCTCTCTCTAAAAATCTCTCAATAAAAAGTAGCTAGTCTGATAAGAATGATAGAAAACGATATATTGCAGGCCTGTGACGGCCCCAGGAGGAAAAGGAGAATCCTTAGGTCAAATCCCGAAATATTGGAAGCTTCCTTAAAAATCTCTTCGGCTGAGCGGCTGCTCCATTTGAGAGCAGCTGCTCTATCAAGAAAATCTCCAATTTGTGTCTTTTCCGCCTCTTTTGCTTCAAGTGATCCACATTCATCTACAACCTACTCCAGATCTGTAATGACTCAAAAATGACTAAGACGACTCGATAAAGACTCAAAAACACTTTAGAAAACAATGTTAGAATGTGTCAATATACCATCATTTTTATCTTCAAAACTTTCACTATCAACCCCTCAGATGGTGGTATCTTGACTTGCAACATTGATTCTTGCTCTCAAAAAAGAAAATCAATTTTCTCAAATAGTCATTTTAAAGTTTTTTTCACTAAAAGAGCTCTAAAAAAAGTTTTATTAAAGAGGCAAAAGACTCTTCTACCCTCTATTGCTTTATAGATATATAAATATAAGTAATTATTTAAATAAATAATAAAAGTAGAATTTTATAGATTTTGAATTATATGTTTGCAAATTTGAACTTTTTATATAAAAAATTAGAATTTTTTTTCAAATTTTTATTTTGTTATTTTGATTTTTTTAATATTTGTTTATTTTAAAAAAATTCTAAATTCCACCTCCCAAATCTAAACCATAAGTCTAAATTAGTTAGCTTTAAAGATATAAATATCTATTTACCCAAACCTCTTTTGATCATTTTCCTCCCTATATGCTTTTTGGTGAAAAAACCTAAAAAAGGTCATCCTTAGAATTTTCTCTAAAAAGAATAAAAAACTACTTATTGGTAATTATGATTGATATACACCATCTTTTTGCTTCTATTGTTGTTTGTTATCTCTTCTCAACTTTCAACATTATTTCTTCATGTGCATTTTCTTATGAAAATAATGATACTCCACATTTTCTTATGAAAATAATGAAAATAATGATACTCCACATGGTCTTGTTATTCTCTCTCTTTGGCTCTCTATATGCACTCTTTTTCCTTGACTCGGTAATTAGTCCATCTTAATATGAGGAACTAACATTTGAATATCTGCTTTTCTCCTCATTCAAGATGATGTTCATCATTAAATCCATCTAAATGATACTTTCCGACGTAGAGTTATTAAAAGACATCCTAAATGCATCCCAAGAATATGTTAATGTATCTTGAAGCCACAAAGTGTGATATCATTACCATAATTGATGTCCATATCAGAAGACTTATCAGGAAATATTTTAAACACAAATTCACTCATGATACCTCATCTCAAACAATTTTTGAGCATGTGCATCTTGTTATTTTGTTATTTTGTTTTGTTTTCTGAGCATATAATTTCTCCAAAGTTAATCACAAATAACTAGTTCAGTCTCATTTCAATATGACAGAACACATTATCACTTATACAGTGCTTTATCGGACAACACACTTGGAGTTGCAACAATTTTCATTCATTATCATATTAATATCACATCTTGTATATATATTAACTATGAAGCATTTCAACATTTGTTGTAGCCATGTGTGGACAACTCTTAGAATCCTTAGAAAATAGGTTGTTTCATCTAATCATATATTATACTTTTTATTAAACTAACTATCAAATTAGTTTGTAGGGTACAAAAGATATTCTCCATTCTTTTCTTAAATAAAATCTATAGAATTACCTAATATGATTAACATATAATGAAAATTAATGATTTTAAATAATAAAGATTTATAACAATTTTTGTATCTTCCATCACTTTTGTTTAGTTTCACATAATTAAAAAAATAAACATTCACATTAACATTATAATTAAAAATTAGATTTTTTCTTATATTTTATAATTTTTAAAATGACTATAAATTACTAAATTGTTAAAAGTCTCACATTTTAAAATTTTGTGATTGAGAGTTTGACTTATTTTTTATATAATAAAATGATCATAAAGTATATGAATATGAGATTTTATTTAATAAATATTCAGATTATATATATATATTAATATTATTTAAATTAATCTATAAATCATATAAAATACATAAAAAGACAATCACATATATTTTCCAAACGGAATTAAATTCTCTCTCTTGTGATAGTGATGGCGACGGCAACCTAGGTTATTCATGCTTGGCTGGAGATGGATCTTGGGGATTCAATCGGGTTCGCGAAGGGTATTGGGACTATATGCCTGTGAAGGCGGCGATGGGCCATGTTTTAATTGCGGTTATGGAAAGTTCTATAGGGAATCGAAGAAGGAAATTCAAAGTAAAGGAAATATAAGGGAGAAAGGAAGGAGATCTTCGAGGGGATCGTCCCCAGAGATACGGATCTGTGGAATCCCCAGGACGATAGCATCATCCCGCAAAGGTATGCTCTTTCCTGATTTGAAATGGAATTTAAGGTTTGGGGGTACTGGAATCAGAGAATTAATCACGGATCTTACTCGATTTATCCGACGGCAAATAATATTCAATGAGGAGGATGATTGGGGGATTCCATTGATACTATTGGTTATTTTCTTTCCAAGTTCAGACGCTGGAATGGCTTGGTACGATTCCATGATCAATGGAGATGCGGATAGGGGAAGGGGTAAAAAAGGAGTGGATCTTTGGAATAATGCGACAATCACTTTGGTTTTCTTTATATTCATTTTGTTTTCCCCACAGACTTTCACCAACTCTCTTTCTTCTAATCACACTTTTGCACAGAAGGTTGTGGGTTTCTGGCTTATTCTAGTCACCATGTCGCAGGCGATGAATATGAACAAGGCAGGGGACGGCAGGATGGGAGAGGGTAACAGGAAGCGACTGAAGATCACAGTACCGCACTTTGACAATTCTGCACTAATTAGGAGTTACTCCAAAACTCTTATCAAGAGGTGCATGAATCCTGAAAAGCAAGACATTAAAGCTTTGGTCGTCACACTCCCGAAAATCTGGAACATGGTGGAGCGAGTTGCTGGTGCCGACTTGGGGATTGGGAAGTTTCAATTTGACTTCGAGAATGAGGAGGATATGGAGGCAGTGCTAAAGATGCAGCCGTTCCATTTCGACTACTGGATGGTGGCTTTGGCAAGATGGCAACCTAGGATGGCTCACACCTTCCCTTCGGAAATGACTTTCTGGATAAAGGTACTTGGGATTCCTCTGGAGTTTTGGGCTTATCAAACCTTTGAGAGAATAGGCAATGGGATAGGGAGAACTTTGACGGTGGACCTGTATGTGGGGAGAGTCCAAGTAGTGCTTGATGCAAATCAAGAAATTTGTTTTGAGACAATGATAGACTTCACAGGGGGAGTTTCATGAAGGGGAGGAGGCTTTAGTCTCTCTTAAATACGAAAAACTCTTTGGATATTGTGAACTCTGCTTCAGCCTTTGCCATGATGTTGGGAAGTGTTCTCTTAATCCACAACAATCTGAGAAGAAGAAGGACTCTCGGGAAGTTAAGACTGCTAGCTATGAAGATCGTGCTAGGAGTTATAAAGGGGTTGTCATCAATGGCAGTGGGAATCTGAAAGGGAAAGATCATTATGATTACGTGGGAAAGGGAAAAGGAAAGGTGGTGGAAGCAACGAAGGATACTTGGGTTCAGGTAGACGACATGGATAAGCGGAGAGGGTACAACAGCCATATGCATAGAGGGGAGGAAGAACGGAGGCGGTTTAGAGCTTCAAGGAATGATAGAGGTTATCTCCTGGATGATATATCTCGGGGTTCCCAGGGACTAAGAAGGGAACGGAGCCCAGTTGGAGAAGGTCCGGGACTCGGAGAGGAAGGGGAGATCGTTAGCAACAATACGGTCCCTCCGGCTACAATCTCGGCACAACCATCCTTAGGGTTTCAAGAGGCATTGCTGGCTACCCAAGCAGCACCAACAAAGGTAGATACTGTTTCTCCGGGTAGACATATCGGACTAGAACATGGCCAAGGGATGGAATTAGACCAGGAACCTGGGTTAGATAAGGCTGTAATGGAACGGGTAGGGATTAATGGCAATGTAGAACTGTTGGAACATGATAAGTTAGAGCTAGATTTCCAGGGTTTTGAGGAAGGGGCGGAGACCTGTGATGACAATAATGTAGAGGAAAAGGAGGAGGTGATGGCTATAGGTAAAACAGAAGGGGTGGAGGAGAAAGGAGGGACGGAGATTGAAAAGGGTAAAAAACAGGGATCCCGCAGGAACCTGTTTAAGCCAATGGTTAATGTAGGTGGATCCACCAAAATGAGGCTAGTGCAGGGGCTGATTTCCCCTCGTAAACGGATTGCAGGGAAAGCAGTGGGGCGCCATGGAGATGGCTTAAGGCATGAGGAACAGGGACCTGTAATCCCGAAGGCTGGTCTACCCAAGAACTGATCTCATGATTTCGGTAGCAACACAGGAGAGACACTGGTGGCGAGTTCGGGTCTCGCAGTATTTTCTTTTTCATGTTTTAATAAGCTCTTGGAGCAGGTTGTTCTTTTTTAATGGTTGTTCGTTTCTGAACTTTATTATTGGGAAAAAAATTTTCAGTTGCTTTTTGTTATTATTGGTTTCTGAGTTGGGCCACTTCAACACAGAGAAAATGGGTGCTGTTGGGTGATATTGGGCTGAACATTATGTTACATCGGGCTTCGGTCTGGTGGGGCTACAGAATGCCCAGAGTTGGGTTTGGTCGGCATGCGGTTGAGGCCCGCTTCACCGGCCCAATCTTCGTCCCATCACACCAGATTGGGAGTCCGTGGTGTTTTGGTTTCGCTTCTGGCCCATCACGGAGACAAACATGGAGAAGGCAGGGTAGACGCATGTATGATCGAGGGGAATTAAGGGAAAAGAGAACGAGAGGTATAATGCTGGTGGTAATAATACCAATCCCACGAAGGTTATATTACCATCTCGGGAGTATGCGGGGGAGTGCAAGGAAAATTAATGCGGATAAGATATGGCATTTTGCATCACTTAGAGTCTCATTACACTCCACACAGGCTCGCAAGAGCAAACGCTTAATGTTCCTCCTATGAAAGTCCTAAGTTGGAATTGCAGAGGGATGGGTAGCAAATATACCATCAGTTATCTCTGGGAAATATGACACAAATATAAACCGGATTTTTTATTTTTATTGGAGACAAAACAAAATTTCAACTTTGTTCAAGGCTTCCAATTATACTTTGGATATGATAGGTTGACAACAGTGGAACCGAATGGCACTAGTGGGGAATTAGCACTCTTTTATAACAACGATTTTAAAGTTAATGTGCTTTACTCAAGCAATAGAATGATCGATGTGGAAGCCGAGATTCTGGGAAAACATGTACATTTTCCTTTGTTTATGGGGATCCAGTGCGACGATTAAGAGGTCAAGTCTGGGAACGTCTAACGAGATATGGCTTAACACGATTGGAACCGTGGTTTCTGATCACATGCAATCATGAGACGCAGGGGGGAAACCTTCGTGGTGCAGGATCTTTTCTAGATTTCAATACAATGATTAGGAACTGCGGTTTGGTGGAGTTTCCAGCTAGAGGAAATCAAATGTCGTGGCAAGGGAGACGGGGAAAAGAAATGATCCGATGTCGACTAGAGAGGGCCTTAGCAAATGAGGAGTGACATTCTTTATTTCCGCATTCGTATTCGGAATACCTAGGAATGATTTGATTGGACCATCGCCCGGTTGTGGTACACCTGGAAAATATAATTCAGCAACGATGGAGCCAATTTCGGTTTGATAAGCGATGGTTAGGTAAAGAGGGATTGACGGAATCTATAGGCAGTGGATGGCAAGGTGCAGGAGTGGATCCTATGGAACAATATGTTAAGAAGATTCACAGTTGTAGGCATGAAATTGCGGCATGGAGGAAACATAATCCCCCGTATGGGAAACAGAGGATCAGAGAACTTCAGAAAGCATTGGAGGAAGTACAATCAGATAATTCTAGGACTCAGGAGGAAATAGTCGATATTACTCGGAAATTGCAGGAGGCCTACATGGACGAAGAGGAATACTGGAAACAAAAGAGTAGGTACATGTGGCATACGTCTGTGGATCTCAACACTAAATTCTATCATGCACTGACAAAGCAACGTCGGGCCCGCAATAGGATTGTGGGTTTATTTGATGATTCAGGACAGTGGGTTTCGGAGGACAAAGGGATTGAAAAAGTCGCGGTGACATATTTTGAGTCAATATTTACCTCTACTGACCCTTCGAAATTTGACAGTTTTTTGGAAGACATAACACCGATCATCACTCCTCAACAAAACCGTTCTCTTCTTCGACAGACAACATAATCTGAGGTTCAGCAGGCTTTGTTCATGATGCATTCGGAGAAGACCCCGGGACCGGATGGAATGACAGCTCTCTTTTTTCAGCATTCGTGGAACATTATTAAGAAGGATCTAGTGGATTTGGTAAATAACTTCTTGCTCACAGGGAGAATGGATTCAAGGCTAAATGTTACTAATATTTGTCTGATTCCAAAGACGGAGAGACCTAAGAAGATGACTGAGTTAAGGCCAATAAGTTTATGCAATGTAGGGTACAAGATTATTTCTAAGGTTTTATGCCAAAGGTTAAAATGCTATCTTCCTAAGCTTGTTTCCGAAACTCAATCGGCTTTCGTGGCGGGAAGGCAAATTTCATATAATATTCTCATTGCACAGGAAATGTTTCATGGTTTAGGGGAAAATAAGGCTTGTCAATACAAATTTATGGGAATCAAAACAGATATGAGTAAAGCTTATGATCGCGTGGAGTGGAGTTTTATTCAAGCCCTTCTCTACAAAATGGGTTTTGATTCACATTGGGTTAAACTTACAGTGGGGTGTTTAACCTCAGTTCGGTATCGAGTTTTGCTGAATGGGATTCCTAAAGGATATATTGTTCCACATCGTGGGTTGCGTCAGGGAGATCCACTTTCGCCATATTTATTCATTCTCTGTACGGAGGCACTAATAGTGAATATTAAAAAAGCGGAAAGAAATAATCAACTTACGGGAATTAAGGTAGCACGGACGTGTCCACCAATCTCTCACCTATTCTTTGCTGATGATAGTCTCTTCTTTTGTCGGGCAATTAGAGAGGAGTGTCAAATCATACTACGTATCCTGAAGGAATATGAGGCTGTTTCGGGGCAGCTCATTAATTTCCAAAAATCATCGATACAGTTTGGGCACAAGATTACGGAATCTGTCAGACAGGAAATGAGGGAAATATTAGGAATACAAAATTTGGGAGGTATGGGATCCTATTTGGGTATCCCGAAGAGTCTAGGAGGATCGAAAACACAAGTGTTTAACTTCATTTAAGAACGGTTAACTAACCGGGTCAATGGTTGGACCTTTAAATTCTTCTCCAAAGGGGGGAAATAAGTCATTATCAAATCAGTTGTCACAGCATTACCAAATCATGTGATGTCCTGCTTTCGCATTTCAAAGGCTAATACAAAGAAACTTACCAGTGCGGTGACACAATTCTGGTGGAGTTCGGGGGTAACTCACGAGGTTTACACTGGAAATCCTGGGACAAACTGAGTAAATCAAAAGAAGAAGGGGGGTTTGGGATTTAAGGATATCAGGGATTTCAATACGGCCATGTTGGGGAAACAATTTTGGCGGTTACTTAAGCGACCAAATACTTTGTTTTCGAGAGTTTTTAAAGGACGTTATTTCAGGAATGCATCACCCCTGGAAGACATTAAATCTTATTCACCATCCTATGGATGGCGGAGTATAGTATCGGCTAGATCTCTGGTTATTAAAGGACTAATCAAAAGGTTTGGAACAGGATCATCTATATCCGTATGGAATGATCCCTGGATCCAAGCGCCCGAGACCAGCACAAAGCAATTTTGCAAATTTTTATCCGGACCTCAAAGTGGATTCTCTCATCAATCACACTTCACGAACATGTGAATCCCATTGACGCGCAAATCATAGAAACCATTCCGCTGAGTAGAACGGCGATAAATGATGCGGATGGGTGGCACTTCACAAAAAACGGACAATATTCGGTTAAATCAGGCTATCAGGTGGAACGACTCTATCCAGATTTGGACAAGGAGTATACATTATTTGGCCCTTCCGTAACTCCCTTACAAGCATTTTGTTGGAAGGTGCGATGTCCACCTAAAATGAGACACTTACTATGGCAAATGATATCAGGCTGCCTGCCAGTTAGGAAAAACTTACAATCAAAGGGATTTCAGGGAACAATTGGTTGTGAAAGATGTGAAGCAGCAGAGGAATCAATGAATCACGTTTTTTTGAATGTCCGCCCGCAATCCAAGTATGGGCACTTTCAAAAATCCCATCTCATCCAGATCTTTTTCCATCTCAATCACTTTTTGGGAATATGGATTATCTTTTTTTGGCGGGTCTCTCCACAGCTGGAGGATCATCAATATGCTTGGATTCTATGATATATTTGGAAAGGAAGAAATAGCAAGGTATTTAGTAATCTAGAAACATATCCTCGGGAGACTTTGCGGGTAGCCGAATCAGAGTCAATTGTTTGGAGCGAGGCTCAGGTGGAGAGGAAACAAAGTGCACCTTGTCATTTGAGATCTTCCGAATCAACACTCCCAGTCACCTTAGGTAGGTGGTGCTTCATAGATGGGTCTTGGAAGGGAAATGCAACTTTCTCTGGAAATGGGTGGTTTAGTACATTGGAAGGTTTTCAGAGTTTGATGGGAGCAAGAAACACCAGGCCTGCCTTATCCCCATTTCATGCGGAAGCAGAGGCTTTGATTTGGGCGATGGAGTGTATGAGAAATTTGCGACAACTTCGGGTGACTTTTGCAACGGATTGTTCTCAACTAGTGAAGATGGTGTCGGAACCAGAGGAATGGCATGCTTTTGAGACTTACTTGGAGGACATTCAGAGATTGCAAGGGCAATTCCATAGTCTCGAGATTGTCCATGTTCCCAGAACACAAAATTCACAGGCGGATAAGCTTGCACGGAGTGCTAGGCAACAGACGGCCTTTGTTGTTCATATGGACGGAGAACTGCCAGAGTGGTTTGCAGAGTCTATGAGTCTGTAATTTTTTAATAATGATGACAAAAAAATAAAAATAAAATACATAAATATGTTAATTTTAAAATTTGCATTGAAAAATTATTGAGAACTTAATATTTTAATTTTAATATTTGCATTGAATATTTAATTTTTTTATAAATTACTGAAATTATTTAAAAGCTTACATTGAAAATTTTGTGATTAATGGTATAAACGTTTTTTGTTACAACAAAGGTTAATAAAATCATATGAGTATGAAGTTTCAATTAATATATATATATATATATATGTGTGTGTGTATACTATCATTTAAATTTAACTATATACCATATAAAATAAATAATTTTTTTTCTTTATTTACCAATAAAAATTAGGGGAATTTAAAAAAAATACCATTTTCTTTGTACCACTTTTCATTTTTACTTTCATTAAAGAGACATTTTCAAAAATACCATTTTTTTAAAGGACAATTAAAAAAAAAATTAATTAGAATCCTAAATTTCAAATTCCTAAACCTTATCTCCACCCTACACCACCCCTTAACTTTAAACCCTAAGTCTTAGATTAATTAACCCAAGGGTTATAAGTGTATTTTTTCCTCTTAAAAACAAAGGTAAAAGTGATTAAAGTGTTTTTGAAAGGGAGAATTTGCCAAATAGCTATATATGGAGTGTAAATTGGGTAAATGTCATTGATTTTGACATAATATAATTTCTAACATTTGTGCCACAAAATACCCGGTTCTATCCTTTCTCTCTACAAGTACCAGGTAAATATGTGAAGGGAATAACGTAACCGTTAGAACGTAAGATCAAGAACACTTGAAAATGATTGCACTTGGAAGAAGGAGAAGCCGTCCACGTATATGTTTACTGATCACATATATATGTACCGGATCTTCTATTCCATATCCTTGAAATAGTATAGGATTATAACCACACCTACAACCCATAAATACATGTAATCTCAGTACATATTAGACTCTCCCACATCAGCTAAATATTAAACTTTACACACTCGCTCAAATATTACAACCCAAGATAAACTCCTAATTACTAAATTGTTCTGGAACAATCACGAATGCATATTCCCTTGGTTTGAAAGGTTACATGTGTTCTATTTCATATCGGTGAAGTAGTATAGGACCCCCGACTTAAACCCAAATACAATCTATAACTGTTTTACTATATATATTTTTTAATTTATCAGCCATAGTATGAAATGGAAATATTTTGCTTAAATACTAAGATCCTTGACAAACTCTCTAGTTACTAAATCTAAACCCAAATAACTGAACTATAAACCCAAACATTTTTGTTAGAATAGTAGTGAGAGTAAATCGTTTACAAGAATATATAAAATTATAAAGTAGTGTATTCACATAAATGAAAAAGATACTCTACTATAACATGTAGAATAACATAGTATGAACAAAACATGAAGTTTAATAGAATTGATTTGATTATGCACAAACGTGTACTATTCTATTACAGGCGTAGGATGTTATTCTATTTAAATAATGAATTGTCGGGAGAGAAGAAAATGAACAAACATTATAGCGAATGTATCGATCCCATCTACAATACTCTCCCAAACTGGGAAGCATTCAACATCGTTAGTTAATCGCCTTAAGGCAGTCTTTATTAGCTCAATCCAACAGAGGTTGAAATAGTTATTCACCCGTTTCATACAAGCATGCTCAAACCAGTCTCAAACTACATGTTTGGTAGCATTAAGTCTTCCTTACACACCTGATACAAAGAACGAATATAATAAGCTGTATAACAAAAAGTATAAAAAGAAAAACTAGTTTTATGTAATGAAATGCATAGAAAGCATACACAACGAGAAGAAACTCGAATGTAGTTTTCATAATGTAATTATCTATTCTACTTACGAATATTGTATTATACTATTCTATTTACTGAATACATAGTATAGTATGCCAAAAAAGTATACCCTCGCTATAGAGTGAATTATAATTTGTTTGAACGCTGTAGGATGCAATTCCCCTAACAAATGGTCCCGTTCCATTTCACAAAAATAGATCACTCCATATTGTTCTATTTTGTTTGTAGGCTATACTATATCATCGTAACCTCGCAAAACACAAACACAAGAAGGACAACTTAACATATGTGTCCATTCAATTTAACAGAATAGATCACTTTATACTGTTCTATTTTACTCGTAGTCTATACTATATCATGGTCACCTTGTTAACTAGAAACACAAAAAGGGAAAACTAACTGACGACTAAACGAGGCGAGGTACCCAAAGTGAAAAACACATCTGATACATACAACGCCCAAACTTGAAAGCCAGAGAAATCGTTCTCATCGGACACATACATATAACAAAAGAAAATTTTGGTAACACAAACAAATCAAAGGTATACTAGAATTAATACACAATTATTTTATATTCTGAGATACTATGAGAATAGCGAGAACTTATAATTTTTAACTTAGCTATGTAATACGTTTATGTGAAATTGAATCGGGAAGCGTTAATTCACCTTGGCGCCGCTCCTGTTTTGACGTTCCCTTCTGTCACCACCACATCTTCAAAACCTGTCTTCTCCTCCATAAACGTCAAGATCGTGAAGTCCTGAGAAGAAACCTATTCATCTTCACAATTTTACCAAATAAGAAGTTATCTTCAGAATGGTGTGGAAGAAAGAGTGGACACGCTTTACTTTTTACTTTAACTAATTATAATTTACATTTTGTTTTGTTTCAGGTTTTACCGGTTAAAGAAAAGGGTATAAATGTATTATTACATAAAATATGTGTTATATGTGAGTAACTTAGGTCAATTTGTCATCTACTGAATTATAATATTTTTGTACGTTACAGAGTGAATTTGCCAAATAGCTATATATGGAGTGTAAATTGGGTAAATGTCATTGATTTTGACATAATATAATTTCTAACATTTGTGCCACAAAATACCCGGTTCTATCCTTTCTCTCTACAAGTACCAGGTAAATATGTGAAGGGAATAATGTAACCGTTAGAACGTAAGATCAAGAACACTTGAAAATGATTGCACTTGAAAGAAGGAGAAGCCGTCCACGTATATGTTTACTGATCACATATATATGTACCGGATCTTCTATTCCATATCCTTGAAATAGTATAGGATTATAACCGCACCTACAACCCATAAATATATGTAATCTCAGTACATATTAGACTCTCCCACATCAGCTAAATATTAAACTTTACACACTCGCTCAAATATTACAACCCAAGATAAACTCCTAATTACTAAATTGTTCTGGAACAATCACGAATGCATATTCCCTTGGTTTGAAAGGTTACATGTGTTCTATTTCATATCGGTGAAGTAGTATAGGACCCCCGACTTAAACCCAAATACAATCTATAACTGTTTTACTATATATATTTTTTAATTTGTCAGCCATAGTATGAAATGGAAATATTTTGCTTAAATACTAAGATCCTTGACAAACTCTCTAGTTACTAAATCTAAACCGAAATAACTGAACTATAAACCCAAACATTTTTGTTAGAATAGTAGTGAGAGTAAATCGTTTACAAGAATATACAAAAATATAAAGTAGTGTATTCACATAAATGAAAAAGATACTCTACTATAACATGTAGAATAGCATAGTATGAACAAAACATGAAGTTTAATAGAATTGATTTGATTATGCACAAACGTGTACTATTCTATTACAGGCGTAGGATGTTATTCTATTTAAATAATGAATTGTCGGGAGAGAAGACAATGAACAAACATTATAGCGAATGTATCGATCCCATCTACAATACTCTCCCAAACTGGGAAGCATTCAACATCGTTAGTTAATCGCCTTAAGGCAGTCTTTATTAGCTCAATCCAACAGAGGTTGAAATAGTTATTCACCCGTTTCATACAAGCATGCTCAAACCAGTCTCAAACTACATGTTTGGTAGCATTAAGTCTTCCTTACACACCTGATACAAAGAACGAATATAATAAGCTGTATAACAAAAAGTATAAAAAGAAAAACTAGTTTTATGTAATGAAATGCATAGAAAGCATACACAACGAGAAGAAACTCGAATGTAGTTTTCATAATGTAGTTATCTATTCTACTTACGAATATTGTATTATACTATTCTATTTACTGAATACATAGTATAGTATGCCAAAAAAGTATACCCTCGCTATAGAGTGAATTATAATTTGTTTGAACGCTGTAGGATGCAATTCCCCTAACAAATGGTCCCGTTCCATTTCACAAAAATAGATCACTCCATATTGTTCTATTTTGTTTGTAGGCTATACTATATCATCGTAACCTCGCAAAACACAAACACAAGAAGGACAACTTAACATATGTGTCCATTCAATTTAACAGAATAGATCACTTTATACTGTTCTATTTTACTCGTAATCTATACTATATCATGGTCACCTTGTAAACTAGAAACACAAAAAGGGAAAACTAACTGACGACTAAACGAGGCGAGGTACCCAAAGTGAAAAACACATCTGATACATACAACGCCCAAACTTGAAAGCCAGAGAAATCGTTCTCATCGGACACATACATATAACAAAAGAAAATTTTGGTAACACAAACAAATCAAAGGTATACTAGAATGAATACACAATTATTTTATATTCTGAGATACTATGAGAATAGCGAGAACTTATAATTTTTAACTTAGCTATGTAATACGTTTATGTGAAATTGAATCGGGAAGCGTTAATTCACCTTGGCGCCGCTCCTGTTCTGACGTTCCCTTCTGTCACCGCCACATCTTCAAAACCTGTCTTCTCCTCCATAAACCTCAAGCTCGTGAAGTCCTGAGAAGAAACCTATTCATCTTCACAATTTTACCAAATAAGAAGTTATCTTTAGAATGGTGTGGAAGAAAGAGTGGCCACGCTTTACTTTTTACTTTAACTAATTATAATTTACATTTTGTTTTGTTTCAGGTTTTGCCGGTTAAAGAAAAGGGTATAAATGTATTATTACATAAAATATGTGTTATATGTGAGTAACTTAGGTCAATTTGTCATCTAGTGAATTATAATATTTTTGTACGTTACAGAGTGCAATTTCCCTTTTTGAAAAGTGGTACAAGGAAAGTGGTATTTTAACAATTTCCCTAAAGATTATTGTAAATAAATAAGAGTAATTGTTTTGATTATGTGTTTACTCCAAATTAATTATTTTCATAATAGTTATTTATTTCTCTATTATTCAATAAATTATTATTTTATAATATATAAAATAAATAATAATACGGAAAAATAATTTGTATACATAATGTACAATGTTCCCTGCGCAAATCTTAGCCTAATTTTTCTATAAGGCTTGAATATGTAATTTATTCACGAAAGGCAGATCATCCATATTCACATTTAGAAATATTCTAACTTGTCATTGAGAAATTATCAAAATTACTATTTTCCTTGTATTATTTTTCACTTTTACCTTAATCACTTTTACCTTAATCACTTTTACCTTTATTTTTTCAGAGGAAAAAAACACACTTATAACTTTTGGGTTAATTAATCTAAGACTTAAGGTTTAGAGTTGAAGGGTGGAGTAGGGTGGGATAGGGTTTAGGAATGTAAAATTTATGATTCTAATTAATCTTTTTAAAAATTGCTTCTTAAAAATATGATATTTATGAAAATGTCTCTTAAATGAAGGAAAAAAATAGAAAGTGGTTCAACAAAAGTGGTAAACTTGAAATTCTTCCCTTGTCATTCTACATTTTGTATACATAATGTATATCCCCCGCAATGGGCAAATCTTAACATATTTTTTCTATAAGGCTGGAATATGTAATTTATTCACCAAAAGCAGATCATCGATATTCACATTCAGCAATATTCTAACTTGTCATTCTACATTTTTCATGGCTCACACAAGTAAATCAGTAACCCAAAGTTTTCAAACCCAAGGCTCTAAAAACCAGAGTTTCTGATACTTGTGTGGTAGGAAAACACATAACACAATAACAGACTTAATAGTGGTAACATCTAACGATAAAAATATCTGGACGATGACAAAAATATGTGAAACAAATATAAATGATATACCAAACTTCTTTTACTAAAAACTGCAACGAAAAGCTATGTAAAAGCTCATTAACGATCAAACGACCATTGAAATGCAAATTCCACAATTGAATCTCAACCTCATCGGTTCAAAAGGCATCCAAAGAATAACATACAAATCACAAAATATTCAAGTCTCTAAAACACGTCTTGTTGAGACACCTAGATGAAAAATATCTTTTTTTTTTTTTTGATAATCCAGTATCCGACCACTAAGCGTGATCAACTAGCCCATCAGGCCTAAGCCTACGCCATTACAGGAATTTTTAAGCCTCCACTTAAGGGCCCCTGGTTACGCTAATGGTCTGGAGCGCTGGGGGGCCGCATGTGAATACCCCAGTGGCCCGAATAAATGTTTGCAGCCGACGGGGATCGAAGCCAGAGTATTGGGGCCAAAGGCTCCCTCAGCTGGACATCTCTCCGCCGCCATCTGAAAAACACATCTGATACCTACATTCTATTTTGAATACCCTAGATCTTTCTTTTCTCTTTTGTTACTTTTTCTCTCTGTTATGCATACCACAAAAATTAGCTTAAGACTGTTTTTTATAATGTCTTATAACCTTACAAAACTCATGGATTAGTAGAAATGGCAGCTCAAAATAACCAAAATCAATTGATTTCGTCAATAGGAGGAACAAATATATATTCCGACGATTATTTTTTTTTTTTTTGCAGATGAAAAGTCTTATGGTTTTGCAGGAATATAAGGTCTTTTGGTTAAACGCAAATGCCTTGATTATTATTACTGGGTCCCAAAGATAGACTTCCATAATGTGAGAGGCAAAATGTGAGGCATGTTAAGGAACTTTACATCAGAGGAGATGGTGGTAAATGGTAATCGTGAGGCTTCCTTTCCCTCAGAATATTAAAATGATCAGAAGCAACATGTCTGTAAATTGAGAAATCAGTAGGGAAAAAAAGCTTTTTAAGTTTCAGAACTGAAAATGCATCATGTCTTTCATGGTAACTTCTCTTTGAAAGTAAAGCTATTTATAAGAGGACAATACACAAGTGATTTTCGTAATTAGACCAAATTTAGATAATATTTATTACATAGAGAATATCAAGTGTTGAAAGTAAACTTGAAGTTAACTTGGTTTCCAAGTTATTATGAGAAAAGGAAATATGTCTTATTTAGGTGACCTAAATAAGTTGAGATTAGGAGTTTTTATTTACCTATATAAGGAGATGTCGACTTGTGACACAACTTAAGATTTGAGAGAGATTGAGATTTGTGAGCTTAAGGTTTTGAGATAGTTTTTCCTTAAGATTAATAAAGAGCGAGTCTTTATATTTTGGTTCTTAACTCATAATCACAATAATTGGTATCAGAGCTTCTAGGAATCAATCCGAAATCAGTTTGTGCAAGAGAGGAGATCGAGAAACATGGGTGACCTAATAACAACAACACCTACGAAGTTACAGGAAGGACTGCCTTCTATCAAGTGCCCTATGCTGACGAACACCAACTATACGGTTTGGGCAATCCGAATGAAAGTTCTGTTAAGGGTTCATAAAGTCTGGGATGTCGTCGAGACTGAATCTACAGAAAGTGAAAAGAACGACGTAGCAACGGCTATAATCTTTCAGTCAATCCCTGAAACCCTTATTTTGCAAGTGGGAGAATTGAGTACAGCAAAAAAGTTTGGGACGCCATTAAAACAAGGAATATGGGAGCAGAAAGAGTAAGAGAAGCACGGTTGCAGACATTAATGGCGGAATTTGACATGCTCAAGATGAAAGACAACGATACTATCGATGACTTTGTGGGAAAGATCTCTGAAATCTCATCTAAGTCAGCCGCTCTAGGAGAAACAATTGAAGAAGTGAAAGTAGTTAAGAAATTCCTCAAGTGTCTACCGCGAAAAAAATATATTCATATAGTCGCTTCACTCGAGCAAGTACTTGACCTCAACACTACCAGTTTTGAAGACATTATTGGCCGTTTGAAGACATTATTGGCCGTTTGAAGACATATGAAGAACGAGTTGCAGATGATGAGGAAGAAGATACACAAGTTAACTCGGGAAAATTGATGTACGCAAACACTGACTCACATCAGCAACAACGTCAACAGCAAAATCGTGACTATAATGGATACAATAACGGATACTGTAGAGGAAGGGGACGCAGAGGCAGGTACAACAATAGGGGAAGAGGTCGAGGACGGTCCTATAACGAAACAGACATGACAAGGATTACGTGTTATAGGTGTGATAAGACCGGACATTATGCATACTCATGTCCCGATCGTTTACTTAAACTACAAGAAGCATCAGAAACCAAAGATGACGAGACAAGAGAGGCGGAAGAGCTAATGGTACACGAAACTGTATACTTGAATAAAAGGAACGTTGATCCAAAGATCTTTGAGACTAGCTTGGACAAAAGTAATGTATGGTACTTAGACAATGGGGCAAGTAACCATATGACTGGAAATCGAAACTACTTCCAGTCATTGAATGAGAAGATCACTGGAAAGGTACAGTTCGGAGACGATTCTCGTATAGATATAAAAGGCAAAGGATCAATTATGTTTCACAGCAAGCACGATGGCAAGAAAAAAATATCCGATGTCTACTTTATACCGGACCTCAAAAGTAATATTATCAGTCTAGGACAAGCAACAGAAGCTGGGTGTGATGTGAGAATGAGGGGACACTACCTTACACTGCGAGACAAAGAAGGAAGATTGATTACAAGAGCTCAGAGTTCGAAGAATAGACTCTACAAGGTGGTCATTGACGTTGTTGAGACAAGATGTATGCAGGTCCGTAACACAAGTGAAACAGAGCTATGGCATGCACGCCTAGGTCACATTGGTCGAGACTCTATGAACACCATGATCAAGAAGAAACTCGTTGCAGGCTTACTAGAATTCACCATTGATAAGGAAACATGTTCGTCATGCTTGCTTGGCAAACAAGTACGACACACGTTTCCACAATCAACTTCATACCACGCAACACGAATACTCGAGTTAATACATGGTGACTTGTGTGGACCGATCGCACCAACCACACCATCTGAGTACCGGTACATATTTGTTCTCATTGATGACTACTCCAGATACATGTGGTCAATACTTCTAAGAGAGAAAGCCGAAGCATTTGGGAAAAATTCAAGAAATTCAAAGCCATCATTGAGAAAGAAACTGGAGCTGTTGTTAGAACTTTTAGAACGGACAGAGGAGGGGAATTCACCTCAGGAGAGTTTAAGTCCTTTTGCGAGAACTCAGGCATGACAAGACATTTGACCGCACCATACTCACCACAACAAAATGGTGTGGTAGAACGCAGAAATCGTACTCTGATGGGGATGACAAGAAGTCTCTTAAAACACATGGAGATGCCACATTACTTATAGGGAGAAGCTGTGAGACACTCTACATATCTCATAAATAGAGTAGCATCGCGAGTTCTGAGCACAACCCCATACGAAGCATTGAAAGGCAAACGTCCGAGCATAGAACATATAAGAGTCTTTGGGTGCCTAGCATTTTCAAAGATAGTTGGACCACAACTTAAGAAGCTGGATGATCGATCCCGTATGCTGGTACATCTCGGAACAGAGCCGAGATCAAAGGCCTATAGGCTCCTCGAGCCCACAACACAACTGATAATTATCAGGAGGGACGTGGTTTTTGCAGAGAATAAAAATTGGAACTGGAAAAACACCAGCAATCGTGAAGACAATGAAACTAGGGAGTTCGCGATCGTTTTTGGAGAGTTTGGAAACAGAGGGAGAGAACGAGATCACGAACAACTTGTTGAACAAGAAAGGGTCGATGAAGGAGAGAAAAACAGAGTTGCAGCTACTAATGAACAAGAAACAGAGGAAGAAGAAAGAGAAGACGATATAGAAGAAGAAGAAACACAATCAATCAACGATGAACCATGCAGTTACGCTGAGGCAAGAGAGTTACAAGTCTGGATCGATGCCTGCGATGATGAGATAAAATCAATCATCAAAAACAAGACATGGGAGCTAGTTGATCTTCCAATTGGAGCAAAAGCCATTGGTCTTAAATAGATATTTAAAATCAAGAGAAATGCAGATGGAACAACTAACAAATACAAAGCCAGATTAGTAGCAAAAGGGTACATTCAAAGGCATGGTGTGGACTTTGAGGAGGTGTTCGCACCTGTAGCTCGTATGGAAACGGTGAGGTTACTAATTGCTCTAGCTGCTGCGAAAGGATGGGAAGTGCATCACCTAGACGTTAAAACCGCGTTCTTGTACGGGGACTTAAAGGAGGAGGTATACGTAGCTCAACCTGAAGGGTTCGTAACAAAAGGAAAGGAGACCAAGGTTTACAAACTACACAAAGCACTATATGGACTACGACAAGCTCCTCAGGCATGGAACGAGAAACTCAATAAGGTACTAGGGGAACTGAACTTCGAGAAATGTTCCAAAGAACCTGCACTTTACCGAAGACAACACAACAACGAGCTACTTCTTATCGCAGTCTACGTGGACGATCTACTAGTATCTGGCTCATGTCTGGAACTGATAACAGAATTCAAGTGAGGAATGTCAAAGAACTTCGAGATGAGCGACTTAGGTAAACTCACATACTACCTCGGGATTCAATTAAATCAACACAAGCAAGGAATCGCGTTGTGCCAAGAGAGATATGCTAAGAAACAGAGGAAGAAGACAGAGAAGACGATATAGAAGAAGAAGAAACACGACCTTTAAGAAGATCTGCGAGGGAAAGTAAGAAACCTGGTTACCTCGATGACTACATCCTGTTAGCCGAGCTCGAGGGAGAACGTTTACTGCTATCAATCAATGATGAACCATGGAGTTACGCTGAGGCAAGAGAGTTACAAGTCTGGATCGATGGCTGCGATGATGAGATAAAATCAATCATCAAAAACAAGACATGGGAGCTAGTTAATCTTCCAATTGGAGCAAAAACCATTGGTCTTAAATGGATATTTAAAATTAAGAGAAATGCAGATGGAACCATTAACAAATACAAAGCCAGATTAGTAGCAAAAGGGTACATTCAAAGGCATGGTGTGAATTTTGAGGAGGTGTTCGCACCTGTAGCTCTTATGGAAACGGTGAGGTTACTAATTGCTCTAGCTACTGCGAAAGGATGGGAAGTGCATCACCTAGACGTTAAAACCGCGTTCTTGTACGGGGACTTAAAGGAGGAGGTATACGTAGCTCAACCTGAAGGGTTCGTAACAAAAGGAAAGGAGACCAAGGTTTACAAACTACACAAAGCACTATATGGACTACGACAAGCTCCTCGGGCATGGAACAAGAAACTCAATAAGGTACTAGGGGAACTGAACTTCGAGAAATGTTCCAAAGAACCTTCACTTTACCGAAGACAACACAACAACGAGCTACTTCTTATCGCAGTCTACGTGGACGATCTACTAGTAACTGGCTCATGTCTGGAACTGATAGCAGAATTCAAGAGAGGAATGTCAAAAGAATTCGAGATGAGCGACTTAGGTAAACTCACATACTACCTTGGGATTCAAGTAAATCAACACAAGCAAGGAATCACGTTGTGCCAAGAGAGATATGCTAAGAAAATACTTGTAGAAACGGGTATGGAGAGTTGCAATGCGGCTCAGGTGCCTATGGAGCCGGGTTTGAATCTGTCATAATCTTTGGAAAAGAAGAACATCGACGAGAAAGATTATAGAAGGATCATCGGATGTCTAAGGTACTTATTGCACACTCGTCCAGACCTGTCATATGCCGTTGGAGTCTTGAGCAGATATATGCAACTTCCCAAACAATCACACGGAACAGCCATGAAGCAAATCTTAAGATATCTGCAAGGAACTCTCGCGTATGGATTGGTTTTTCAACGTGAATCAAACACCAAACTGGTTGGTTATAGTGATAGCAGTCATAACGTGGATTAAGATGATGGGAGAAGTACCTCAGGACACATCTTCTATTACGCAGAGAGTCCTGTGTCGTGGTGTTCTACCAAGCAGGACACAGTTGCTTTGAGTTCGTGTGAAGCCGAGTTCATGGCTGCGACTGAGGCAGCCAAACAAGCTATATGGCTACAAGAACTTCTCGGAGAGATTATAGGACAAACAAATGAGAGAGTGACGATCTTGATTGACAATAAATCTGCTTTAGCTCTCACGAAGAACCATGTATTTCATGGACGAAGCAAACGTATCCATCGACGGTTTCACTTCATTAAAGAATGTGTGGAGAACGGGCTTATCAACGTGAGGCATGTACCTGGAGTAGAGCAAAGAGCTGACATCCTTACAAAAGCCCTTGGACGGTTGAAAGATAGGGAAATGAGAGAGCTAGTTGGAGTTAAAGACCTATTAAGAATGAACTTCAAGTTTAAGGGGGAGATTGTTGAAAGTAAACTTGAAGTTAACTTGGTTTCCAAGTTATTATGAGAAAAGGAAATATGTCTTATTTAGGTGACCTAAATAAGTTGAGATTAGGAGTTTTTATTTACCTATATAAGGAGATGTCGACTTGTGACACAACTTAAGATTTGAGAGAGATTGAGATTTGTGAGCTTAAGGTTTTGAGATAGTTTTTCCTTAAGATTAATAAAGAGCGAATCTTTATATTTTGGTTCTTAAATCTTAATCACAATATCAAATACCCAAACATGTCAGTTTTTTTGTTTCATCAACAAAATCAGGTGCTGTTGGACGATAATTTGATGAAGCTGATTGCATCCCAAGAAACAAATTAAAAGCACAACCGAGTTTTAAGAAAAGCAGAACTGGAAATATAGAATTCATGATATGGAAAGTACAAGCAAATATATATATGCAATGTTCCCTAGGCCAAGTACCTAAACATGTTAGGATTCTCCCTGTTCCTCTCCAAATAGTCTCTGGATATTAAATCCTCAATACGTATTTTAATTGCTTGAACATCGGGCTAAGTTGCTCGACACACTCAGAAACAAGTTGTTGATGTCCCAATGCTTTCTTTCTCTTCATGATCTTGACAATGGCAGCATCAATTGCATAGCGTCTATCTTTATCGACATCTTCAATGACTTTCTTCCTGTCATCAACATGAGGGAGAGGGATCTTTACTCTGCACATTCTAGCGGTGAATTTGGAGTTGAACTCAAAAACATCAGTCCTGGAAACACTCTCTGTGGCTGCTTGCTCCTTGATAAGAATCTTGTATTTACCACATGACAAGGAATAAAGCAACAACACTAAAACTTCATGGCTTACATTCAGTTGAGTTTGGATGTCATTGTAGCTCAATTTGTCTTTTGCGTTGAAAAGTAGAAGCACAACAGCCTGGTGAGTAGACACAATCAATTCAATGGGCTTTTCATCAAACATTCCAATGACGTGACAAGTTCCTAGTGTATGGATCCATGTAAGTTTCCTTCCTTTAGTTCTCGTTTCATAAAATTCATTGAAAACTTCAACACACTTGGCCATATCACTAGGTAGATTAATGCCAAAAGTTTTGTAACTTGGCCAAATACCGGTGGTAAGAAGCGTGACGGTCAAACCAATCCCTGGTTTTGCAACAGGGTTATTGGCTACATACTCCTTGAAGCTGTTTTGGTTTTCTCTTGACAATGTCAAATCAGTCACCATTCTCTCCATCTTAAAAGTAAACTGTCCACCATGTTGTTGCTCGAGCTTTGTAAGGATACTTCTCTCTTGATCATCACTAACACCGCGATTCAACAAGAGCCTAAGGGCCAGCTTCTTCCTGTAAAACTCCGCAAAAATATCTTTTTCTTCACTTACATAAGCAAGGAACATGACCACCTTCTCAATATCTTCGTCACTCAGCTCCTCAGTTCCCCATTTTTTCAAGATAATTCTGTCGCAAAACGTTGCCAGTAATTCATCATTTCCAGCGAGTGCCGTTTTCAAAGCCTTGTGAAAGAGGGTGTGTTTCTCGAGACACTCAGTGACCATGCATTTTTCATGTAACTCAATTACTTTTCTGATAAGAACCTGTTCCTTGGCATTAATAGTTGTGTCTGTGACATGCTGCTTGAATATCTTTGCAAGAGTCCCCAAGCCGATTTTGTTTTCTGAGTGCGTTTTTTCTAGAATCTGATTTTCATGAACAACAAACAACTCATGTTTTACTACCTTAACCAGACTTGGCTCACTGCTAGAGTGAAGGTAATGACTCACTCTCTCCTTCTCCTTTTTTAGACACTCTTCAGATTTGAAAATATAATCATTTATAGAATCCTCTTGAATCCAACTTGATGCCTTGCGAGAATAGTAAGACGCTGTATCTTTAAGCATAAAGCTCTCAAAATCTTGCTTGTATCTTTCCATTCCAATCTCTACGTAAAACTCTAATACTCCTTTCATTATCTTCCTATCAATATCCTCACCATCTCGCTCTTTATTGACAAGTGCTAGTACAGCTTCTCTAACCTTGCATTGTAGCTTGTCATAAACCAGGTCACGGAAGCAGCCCATGCCAACTTTTTCAATTGATAGGAGTGATCTTTCAATAGTGAAGCGACGGTCAAGATAATGGAAGATATAAGATAGGTGTCTAATCAACTTTTTATGGTTAGACCATCTTTCAACCAGCTCTCGCAGCAGCATATATTCATCGCCAAGCTTCTCAATGAGAGCAGGCAAGATTGTTGAGTTTATATGTTCCTCCATTGTCTCACAATACTTTTGATAAAGCTGGTGCGAGAAATCATTAGGAGGGGTGCACATGTTGTAGACAGTCGTGTAAAGATGTATAAAATGCGCAGCTGTAAGTTCTGGCACATGAAGACCTTCAGACTGCTGTTTCAGCGCAGTGATACCAATTTGTATATAGTCCCATCCTTGCTCAAACTCAATTATCTTACGCTCCATGAAGATTGAGAACTGCCTCAATACACGTTGACGATTCAACCCTAGAAAAACTGATATATAGGGAGGCATATGTGAACGTAAAACTGATGGGACAATTCTTTATATACAAAAAATCTTATTTCTAAAAAAAAAAAAAAAAAAAAATCTTATTTCTATAGATAACTAAAGGTAAGATATACCTAAACTCTAATTATTATATATGAATATCTAATTAATTCTTGTTTCTATAGATAACATGTAAACTTAATTAATTTAATTTATTATAACAATTGTAGAACCCCAAGTTGCTGATGTGAACACCTTAAGAAGAAAGGAAAATCCCTCATAATATATATGCTTTTAAATAAGTATTATTTGTTTCCATGGAATTTTAATTATAAATTTAATTCAATTTACATAAAATTCTTATATTATTTATAAACTAATTTAAGAAAATATAATATCATTACAACTCATAAACTAATTTGACAAAATATAAATATAAATACCATAATTTAAAACAAAAAGAAAAAATCGTCAATCTTATGTTATTACTTTGTAATCTTAATATGATTATGATCAATGCCATTGAAATTTGGAATACTTTCAATCATTTCATTAAGAGTATTAAATCAAAATAAATCTCTATACTATTATTTGAGAAACTAGTTTCCTACGTGTCGCATCATGCTAACTATTAGAAAATTGATTACAATGATACCTTTAATGAATTAATTTAATTGTTAATATATTTTATTTTACTTTCTTTTTTTTTAATATTTTTTCCAAATAACCTTATTATCATAAAAGTAAAATCTTCAATAATTACAATGAAAATCTTAATGAATTAATTTAATTATTAAAATTTTACTATTAATATTATTTATATAAATTTCTTTTTTTAATATTTGTTTCCATATCACCTTATAATCAAAAAGTAATATATCTCTTATAATTACAATGATAATCTTAATGAATTAATTTAATTATTAAAATGTCATCATTAATACATTTTATTTATTGTTTTTTGTTAATAATTGTTTCCAAATCACCTTATTATTTAAAGGAAATAAATTTCATATAAATATATATAGTATTTTCTATTTAAATCATGTAATTTAATAAAAACACTATCCTTTATATATTAAGTCCGAAATTTAATATTCACAAATTTATTTTATATAAATCAGAAAGAAATAGAAAATAAAACTAGTATCTTTAATATAAAAATCTAACAAGTTTTACAATTCAAACATATTATATAAGAAAAAGTATTACTATATATATATATGAAGGAATCTAATAACAAATACAAAATTTGACTTTCATTTTTGTTAATATTTGTTTCCAAATTACTTTATTGTCAAAAAGGCATTACTTTCACATAGACATATATATTATTTTATATTTAAACATACAATTTAAACAAATTCCTTTTTATATAATTCAAAAGTTAATTTAAAATAATATATTATTGAAAAAATGTTAACATAAAACGGACTATTATTTATATATATATATATATATATATATATATATAGGAAACCATTGTCAATCCCAAAAGTAACCCATGGTTTTTAAAACTTTCACTTGTCCTATTCGCCCGAGAAGTTCATATTATTCATAAATTGCGGTTACGTTTTTCTTTTCGAAAATACTTATTTTACTCAATCATCTTCATCTTCCTCTTTTCTCTACAACATTGAAATTATCATCAATATAGCACACTGAAAAAGCTACCATATGATTTTCGTAGGGTTTTCATAAACGTTATGTCAGCCGCAACTATAATACACCATCCCTCTATCATAGAGTTTTTCAGTACTATGATAAATGGACTTATTGTAGCGTTAACGTCAGCTATATGATAGTCATTTATTACATTTGATATGTGTTATGATGTACTTTTCGTGGCTTATTTTTAGTGTTGTAAAATATTTTATAATAGCATAGATATAAGGGAAATTGTCAAAAATACCACTTTCATTGTACCACTTTTCATGTTTAATTTAATCACTTTTACTCTTATTTTTTAAGTGGAAAAAACACACTTATAACCCTTGGGTTATTTAATATAAGACTTAGGGTTTAGAGTTGAGGGGTGGGGTAGGGTAGGGGTAGGGTTTAGGAATGTAAAATTTAGGATTCTAATTAATTTTTAAAACAACTACCTCTTAAAAAATGGTATTTTTAAAAATGTCTCTTTAATGAAGGTAAAAATGAAAAGTGGTACCAATAATGTGGTAAAGATGAAAATTTCCTGATATAATGTTATAACTAATAATAAAATAATTAAATTAATTGCTTAAAATTAAATAATCAATAATAAATGAAAAATTAAATTTAAATCGAAAATTCATTTATAACTAGGTGTTTTGTCTATGCATGCGGGCATAATCTTCTTACATATATTTTTTATATGCATCATTAATTCAAAAAATACCATAATAAGTTAGTGTTTTAAAAAATCATAATACAGTTTAAAAAATATTAAATTATTTATTTATATATTAAAATTTTATTAAAATATATATGCTTATTATTACTTTAAACTTTTTTAGAAACTAATGTAATACATGAATATTTTGAATCTTTTATATATATTACACTCATTAGTAACAAATAAATCTAAATTTACATTTTGATTATAAAAATATATTTTTTCATTAATATTTAGTTACACATCTGTTTGTTTCTTCATTTTAACTTAATAAAAATAAGGAATTAAAAGGATGTTTGTGAGAATATAGATAGACCCAGGATACCTCCAGATTAATCAAAAAAATTATGAAAAATATAAATAAAAACTAAAAAAATGAGACATTCTCAACTTTTATTTGTCCTATTAGGATTTTTGATCTTTTAACGACCACTTTTGGACATATTTTAACCTTTTATAGTAGAAAAATAGTATTTTTAATTTTTTAAAATTTCAAAAAAAAAAATGAGAACTACTGGAAACATAAGTAAGATTAGCTTTATGTTTTTTTCTTTAATATAAATTGTTTAACCATTTTTTATTTTATATCCCACCTAAGTATAGAATACTCATTTTGTCAGTCTATTTAGTTTAGAACACAAATATAAAGTATACTACAATGATCTAACTTGGTTATAAAACATAAACAAAATTTTCTTATTTATTCTGATCTTACTAGAATTTGGGGAAAATTAGAAAAATGGGACACTCTCAACTTTTATTTGTCATATTAGGAGTTTTGATCTTTTAGATCACTTTTGGACATGTTTAACCTTTTATAGTACAAAAATAGTATTTGAGCTTTCAAAAGTTTCAAAAAATATGAAAACTAATGGAACCATAAGTAAGACTATCTTTATGTTTTTTTTTTAAAAAACAAATTGTGTAACCATGTTTTATTTTATATTCTAACTAAGCATATAATACTCATTTTGACAGTCAATTTAGTTTAGAACACGAATATAAAGTACGTTACAATAATTTAACTTGGTTATAAAACATAAACAACTTTTTATATATTTATTCTACTCTTGCTAAAAGTTTTTCGATTGCATTATAGCTAGATATCAATGATCTACATCTACTTCGAATATGTGTTGTAAAGTTTACTCTATGACTTAACTTAACTTATTTATGTTTCATAACATGTTCTAACTATAACCTTTGAGTCTACTTTAGAAATAATATATATCTCACCTACTATTCATCGTAATAATCTATGTAGTTTATGTATTCCAACTAAATTTTGAAAAATGGAAGTCTCCATATTTTGGTTATTTTATTTCCAACATCTACCATAAATTTACAATAAATCTCGTACAATATATTTTTCCTTGTTTTCTGTCCCACAATAATTTTTTTGTTCCTTTTTAATAAAAAGAATAATACAAAATATTAAATTTTTTAATTAAGATTAATCAAAGGGTATAATGGTATTAAAGAAAATATATTATCTTATTTACCTAAATAATTGTGTAAAAGTCATATTGGGACAAATATAAGTTGAGAGTGTCTCATATTTTCAATTTTCCCTAAAATAAATTGGGGGCACTTTTACTAATTTCCACTAATCTATTAAGATTTTAATTAAATTAATTCAAATACTTGAGAAAAAAGTAGGGGGCACATGACCCCATACCCCGCAACATCTGTCCGTCCATGGTTCTAACCATTGATATATTTGACTCGCACCTCTAACATATATATTTAAAAAAAAAATCACAATAAAGTAGGATGAATGAAAACAATTTACAGTGTTATCTGCACTCACAACTATATTCTACGTTAGCAGGATTATGTAATCTACGGGGCAATCTTTCATTTTTTTTTAACACTGGTTAGTTATGCATTACAAACTATGAGAAATATTACATAGACGATATTACAGCCGACAATTCTACATGTTCTTAATGAGTTCTTAGACGAGAAATCTGGTTTCTATGTTTTAAACTCTATAAAAAGTACAATTCATACTATTTAACCAGATTAAATGAAACAGTAGAATCCAGTCTCTATGTTTTACATAACTTGTGATCATTATGTTTTTGATAAAATTAAATTTTTTTTCATGTGTATGTTTCTATAACTCTATTTTATTTATACTATTAAAGCATAATCCCTACAAGAGTTATGCCCTTACTTCTTTCATAATTACATTGTTATTCTATTAGTTATTTTTAATATAATTAATTAATATTCCTAAAACACTCCAATTCAGTAAGGAAATATTCCTAAATAATAGCTAATCAGTTTATTTAGTTATAAGATCCCAACAGATTTATTTAAACTGTTAAAATAAAATCAATGCAAAACATTTTAAATAAATTTATAATGTGGGTCTGAATAATTCAAAATTTTAGTTCACCTAAAATACTAATCATAATAAATTGTACACATAATTTTTATAATTATATTCAAACTTAGTAATAAGTTATATAAATTATATTTTCGTTATATTAAAATATTTAACTTAAAAGTTAATGCTACGCTTTGAAAGTGCGGCTCCAAATCTAGTTAGTTTATAAAAGCATAGCTCGGCAATGAGACACTTAACAACTAAACATTTAACATAAAAACAAACGAAAGGCTAAAATATGTATATAAATAACAATAACTATGAAGTTTGGAAAGAAGTCAATATCACTTAAGAAGGTCATCAGAACATCTCGGACCGGGAAAAAAGTCATTTATGTGGACCAAACACAAATATTACAACCACATATACATCTATAACAATAAAATAGACTTCTCTCTCTCCACAGCCTTCCACGTCATCTGTGAGATATGGGCATTTTTCGACACGTCATCATTCTTTTTTCACTCATTTAACGTTTTGTGTCTCGATGAATTATGTTGAAGGAGCTAAGTTTTGATTCTGAGAAATATATTGGGCTTTTATACTGCTTTACAAATAGGTCCAGATGTTAATAGGGTTTCTTCCTTCTCGGCAATGGAGTTGGAGAGCAAAAGCGTCATGCCTTTTCAGATCACACCATCGCTTAAGTCTCCTCTTCAACGTTTCAGTTTTTAGCATTAATACTCTCATTTATTGATGATTTCTCTTTAGTCTTCGCGAATGTCATAAAAACTTGCTTTTCCACAATCTTATTTGGAACATCTTCGGCTTCATGATTGTAAGGGCTTTGTATTGCTTATTTCTTTCTCTATGAGTTATGTTCGGTTCCACTCAGAAATAAATTACTTCTTAGCTTTCTTTTAAGTTAACGAGTTCGATACGATTTTGATTTAGTGGACATCCATTGAAAGACACTGTGAAAGGGAGGATGGAATCATATTTCTGGGTTCGTCAAAATCTGACTGAAGATGCCTTAGATTGAATCAATGATATTGTTTCCTCCATTGATGCTTCAGATGAATCCAAGTCGTGTCTTTTGTTCTGGAAGGCACACAAAGTCGCTGCTCTTGCGTAAAAATACGTGTCTTCTCAAAAAAGTATCCACATTATGCTGTAAATCTCCAATTGTTTGATCCATGGTACTGTGCAACATGTCAAACTAATTGAAGTCCTAAATCTGGTATTTACCCCTATATATTTGTTTTGTCATTTCTTTTTGAGTAAAGTTAAATCTTAGCTTGAGCAGTTTGTATTTTTGACTCAAGTGCCAACCAATCAGTATATGCTCCAAACCCATCAGATCTTGGAAAGATATTATACGTAGCATAACTTTCTGAAATGTAATCTCTTTCTGTTGAAATTCTATTCTCATTCTGGAAATCATTATGGTTTTACACCTAATACAGTTCTAAACTCCGGGTTTTTTTAGGAGATGCTTCTTAATATATATGCAGGTTACGCTGCTTGGGCTAGACAATTTAAATATGGTGAATAAGACATTGTCATCAATCATAAGATCTGTGTTTTTGCGTATGTATTTTGTTTTTTCAAAATGTCTATATCAATATTCTAAAATTCTTCCTCCATTCAACCTAAATGGAAATACACGCTTTATACATCAAGATTATTCGGGTACGTTCTTCTTTCTTTTGGCATCCGATTTGAATGTATGTTTAGGGAAGCTGATGAACGTAGACAAGTGATGCTTAGTCAAATATTGTCTTCCCACGTGCAAAAGAGAAGTAAGTCCCATCTAAAATGCTCTGGAATTTGTCTGTCTCCCCTTCCTTTGTTTCTTGTGACTATCATTAATATGATGATCTTCCACATTGTGGTATTTTCTATAGTTGCTCGAATTTCCCATGTGAAATCGTAGAATTCTAGAGGTGTTAAGGATGTTAATGAGACAGATATCTGAGAAGGTAAGGCATCTAGCAAGCACACTAAACTCACGGTACAGTCGGTCACACTATCCTCCAAAAACACAAGTTATTAAAGAAAAAATTGCTGCTCTTAGAGTTTAAGGATATCATTGAGTGTAAATTTGTTTTCAAACGTGTTTACAGATCCATAGGCGTTGTGTGGTGGACGACGATTAGGAAGAAGAAGATTATTATGTGCTTTGCATACCTATGGAGATCTCACAGTTGAGTTGGTGAGTTCACTGTCACATAGGTTTATTATGACTGAATCGTAATGGTCTTCCAAATGGTGGGATGAGATAAGAGAGTTATCGAAAACTGAAACTCTGTATTTTTTTTGGGGGAATTTCCTGTGTGAAACATCTCTATCTTCATCTTCATCTTTCTCATGATTTTCTCTCAATTATGTATTAAACTTCATCTTCATCTTTCTCATGATCTTCGTCTATACCATTTTAATTACTATGTATTTTACTTCAGCCTGATATGGTAATCTAGATAATACTTGATATATATGTACGGTTGATGTTCGGTGAATGGTTAAGCTCAGCTTCAGACTGATATGGTAATCAGATTTATAAAGTTTATGTATGTGCGATGTATTGGATTCTCTGTCTTCTACCTTTTTCTTACATTTTATAAACTCCTCAGCGATCACTTTTACTTTACAAAAATGAACCTCGAAATTTATTCAAACAATGAAACACTATTTACAGTAACGGTTTCTTTGTTTTAGAATGGGAATTGATTGTGTCAAAGACTTTGTTGAACACATAGTAAGATATGTTCAGACAAACTATTTTCTTAATCAATCTTTATTTGGGGTGCAGTATATTAACGCTGACGATATATTTTTTCTAGGATTGAAGTAGCTTGCTCCACAATCATATGATTACATATCATTTAGTTTAGACTAATCTTATAACATTGTTATTCACTCGATACTATTTATATTCATCGACTGACAAAAGTTAGTGATCATTTTATGATGTGAATCAGATTGCCTTCTATTTGAAGGGAAATGGAAAAAATATTTATACAAGATATGAATCACTTATGGAAACAAAGGAATAACTTCATCCACAACCAAGTCTTTATATCCCCTGCAGCAGTTTTTCAGGGAATTGATCGGGAAGTCAGTAACACAATTCTAAGCAGAAGACACAGGAGGCATTACAACCTTCTTTTGTCTCTTTGGCTTCGGTAACATGTCTCAAATAATGTGTGTAATCTCACTTATTCTTTCATTGCTCTACTCAGTTTTTCCTTTTTTTTGCCGTATTTTGTTAACAACTCCTTAGTAGAGTTTTTAGGTTTTCACTTATGTAACCTTTTCATATATTTGCATTTTAGAAAAAAAAATGAATTACATCATATTACTTTTGTTCTACCCCTTTAATATATAATATTTTGTTTTAAATTTTAAAATAGAACATCAGTTTATGTAAAATAATTATATTACAGTAATCCTATTTTTAAAATAAGATTTATTACAAAAATTAAAAACTTATAAATTTAAAAGTAGGGTTCCAATATTTGGGAAGGAGCCTAAGTACACACTTATTGTTTTTTTTTGACACTTATGTCTTCGAAACAAAGCATTTCATAAAATAATACTGTCTATTTTTCAAACAATATTCCCTAAAATTATGCAGATACTAACACAACATTATCGTACGTGTACGACAAATTGTCGACCTACATCCATCTTCTTTTTTCATTATAGTATATATTCATCGTCCAATACCCACAATCATTGTTTGAGATAACTCTTCAATTCCACTAAACTGAAAAATATAATCAAATAAAATCGAAGACAAAATATCAAAGAACGACTAATACAAATTCATATTAAGTGAAGCTCCAACTGTCGGGTTTAAATATGTCTATTAGTTAATTCAAAAAAAATTGTTAACAAACGGCCCTATATGCCCATATTCGAAATGATAAAACATAAAACAAAACAAGCATACCAAATGATAAAAGAAATATAATAAAACTTTTCAAACATAATATGATAAGATAGCTTTAAAAATAAATAACAATCACGAAACATTAAAATTAGTACTTCTACTATCGGTGATTATTTAAAACATCAGATATCACTTGACTGGGAACTAAGTCTAATCAAGTCTGACAGATTCTGAAAAAGAGTACAGAAATCACTTGAAGATTACAATGTTCCACTTAAGAGGACGTACGTAAACAATCTGGTGAGCATAAAGCCCACAATAAGTTGCAGCATTTCTCACATGGACAATCCATGCATCCATTGTTACTACTTTAAGCAGATGAAGCAGTTCATAAGTTCCATTTTAAATAGATGAAGCAATATAACTTACGATTTCATTCATGTAATATTTTTCCTAATTTAAAAATAATTCCTAATTTAATATTTAATAATTAATATTACATTCTTCAGACAGTTACCTCAAATAATACTATATTCATAACAAACATTTTACAAAATAAAACAAATTTATGTGAAGAATGGCTAATCAGAAATACTGTTTGATTTTTGTGGTGGTATGTGTGGCTATAAGAAGAATGGCTAATGTATTGCTCTGATATACTGTTCGATTTTTTATGAGAAAATAGGATTTTGTGTCAGGCGTAGATATCATGATCATAGCCTATGACTAGGTAGACTGCGAGCAATAAATGATATGATATTATGAAGATACGCTTTTTACATAAAGTGTATATAACTTTGGATTCATACCCCAAAATTTGCTATAAGTACATCCTTCTTCTTTCTCGTCTATACATCAGCATCAAATGTTCACCGGATGAAAAATAAAACCAAAGGGAACATTTTACATTCGCTGGTTGAATCAAGAGCTGGAGTTTTTTGTGAAGGTAATTTTAGGTTTCCAATATTAGGAAATATATTATTAATTGGGGACCACTTCAATTTTATTTAAAACCTGGGAATTAATGGAGGCCATCAGGGGATAATAACTCTATAGTAATAGTGAAATACTAACGTTTTAGTCTTGGACAGATGGGGCAACTAGTCCCTACACGAAGTGGTCAATGGGGAAAAACAGACGATGGTGAGTGGAGATTCAATGTAGATCCTTCTCAATTGGAACATTATATAGTTGCCAGAAACAATGAACAGCTCGACTCCTTCGCTTCTCTTATGCATGAAGAACTTGAGATTCCTTCAAAAACCCTGGTGGTGTTGACATAACGGCTACCTGAATCTATGCTGGAGTCAAATGACACAAAATATCCACCTCATAACATTCTCACGATGGCAGACGTGGAACTGATGATGAGTATACAAGAGACAGTGGTCGAAATCCCAGGGGGGGGGGGGGTGTATGGAGCTTTGATCAGGATCAAACAGTTTCTCCTCAAAATATATTTGTCCAGGAAAATGAACTCATCGAATATCTGAAGGCTCATGTAAGAGGTGTATTTAACCTTATGACCCAAACACCTCTTCTTGCTACGTTTCAACGACCGCCGTGGATGCTAGATCCAGACGGTGATACATGCCCACCTCACAACATAGTCACCAATGTTGACATAGAGATGCTGATGAGTGTCCACAAATGGAATACCGAGCCAAGACTGTGTAATGTTTGAAGCAGATGACGTCTCAAAGTACCAATTCATATGTAGAGATCCCTTCACAATCGGAGCTAGAAATTTTTTTGGAGACGATACCACCGAGGAAGAACACATGTCTGCGATGAACGGCATTATGCACCCAATTTTTTTGGTTGTCTTACTACCGCATATCAAGTGATATTATATATAATATATTGCATATTTAGTGAGAGGTCAGGAGGTACGATGTATCGAACAAGTCCGTACCGTGATTTACAATGAGGACAAGATGGTACTTTTTTCTGGAACAGCTGAATCTTAACTTAAGATCGAGATATTTGAATGAGACATATAGTACAATACATTGTAACCGGAGGTGCTAGATATCTAATTTCATCCTATATCTATACGACAATCCTAACCAGATATAACTAAAATTAACCAGATAAAGTTAGATTATCGTTGAAGCCTTAAATCACCAAGGAATAGTCAGAATTGAAACACTATAACATAGTGATGTGATCATGGGAAGCATAAAATTCTAGTCAACGATAAACATGTCATGGTCATATACTATATCAATTAGACATCAATTCAGAGATCTTCGACTAGGGCGAAAGCACGAGACCAGCTGAAGAATTTGGCGACCAAAATCCTTCAATTTCGGTCAAGTCAAGACATTCATGATTTTTGGTCAATTCAAAAAATTTCCTTGTTTTCATAAGTTGCTAATTTCTATGTTTGACTAGTCTTTTTGTATGCCAACATTTTGTATGCCTTGCCTATTATATAAAGACGATTTGATCAATGAAATAAAATAAGTTTTGATTGATAATATTTGGAAACATATGAGAGAGATTATCATGTTTGTTCCTTTTGAAACTATTCGATCTTTGGTGGATTCTGAGACCAACTAGCTTATCAAGTGAATTCTATCCTCATTTTTGGCGCCATTCGACCAACTGAAGGGTGTTATTTTAGTGTTTATACAGTTCAGATGTTGAGTTTAATATACTCCTCATAAGTTCTGTACTAAACTTATCATAAGGTTCCACCGTCTATCTTCTTATGGGATCGTCGATAATATCAGGCATTGGGTTTGATATACCTCTTGTTGGATCTACACGAGCCTTAGAAGCTTCGAATTATGCATCGCCAACCTTCGAGTGCCGATTCCCGGGAAGGATTTCTATCATTTGGTATCAGAGCACCACGCTGAAGTTCGGTACCAGTTTATTGTTGTTCATCATTCAGAACTCTTCATCTTCTGATCATGAATGAAAAGAGGGAGAGAAGACGATCTGGCACATCATTTGGAATCAAACGGGATTCTGAAGAGAAGGCAGCACGCAAAGCACACAGAGATCTGATGCAAGAGTGGAGGAAAAACAAACACACCGCTCAATTGATAGCAAAGAGAAAACGTGATCAAAAAAAGGAGGAAAGAAAAAGGCGACCTTGTTCTGTTTCTAATCCAAAGAGGCCAGACCGAGACAAGTGGAAACATTCTGATCATTGGCAGCCTGAAGGAGACAAAAGGTCTGATGCAAAACTTAGGGCATAACAAAACAAATGGTTCGATGCCAAAATTCAGCTCCAGGTTTAAGCAACAATTCAGCAGCATCTGGGTATCTCATCTTTTTCATGATTGGGTTCATAGCCAACAAATCCAAGATATCGTCAAACATGAGATACAACAAGTAGTCAATGCTTTTGTGCGAGATCAGATTCAATCAGCCAAAAAGGAAGCAAAGCGAAAACGCTTTGAAAAATGGATGAGTGCTTTCAAAAAGAAAATCCACCAAAGGATCATATCCTCACGTCCATCATCAGCCACACAACCATCACTTGAACAAGAGAAGCAAGGTGCAGTCATTACCATTCAAGATATCAAAAAGCCTGAACCAGAACCAGTTGTTGTTGCTGTTCAAGAAGATCAAGCAGCCACCCAGCTGAAACAAAATTAGAAAACAAAGGCTACAAGTGTGCTCATCCCTGACCAATCTGAGGCTGATGAAGGATTGATTAAAGGGACACCTATAAGGAAGAACCGCCGTTCATAACTGTCTTGGAAAAAGGTAATATCCATAAGTCCTTTACTTGCAGATTTCTGACCAAACCGATTGTTTGGATTAAGCACAGCCTTGTGGAACATCTGAGACATGTAAAGGAGGGCTACAAAACTTCATCTTTGAGCCAGGAATACAGTGTTTGTGTACAGAGGTAAATACCATACCTTGGCTAAAGAGACAACAAACTTGGAGCAACAAAATGTCGGTTCATTAATCCTTGAAGGAAAATCAGAATTGAGGTCAATTTTTTTTTGAAGAAAGGGAGGATGATGTAACCTTGAACAGCCTCATTGACCAATGTATGATCATCAGGAACACACCAGCTAAGCTACTAATCATGGTTTGGCTTAATGAGCATTTTAAAGGCCTTATCAGTATGATCCATGAAGTTTTGGACCGTGAGAAGACTTTGGCTTACATGTGGACATGTTGGGCTTATAAAATAGTGCTTTGATTTCTATTTAGTCCATGGAGGAAGCCAAAGAAAAAAAGACAGACCAAATGGAAACATATATTGTCTTGGCCCAATTCTCGACTATTCGGCCTACTTGGCCACTATTCGATCACTGATCACAACCTCCCTCACGTCCAGACACAACCAACATTCATCCATAAGCTACACAAGTCGTCCATGGGACAGCCAAAGAGACAGCGACCATACAAAGGGTCATATCGACCATATGAAGGGTTTCTCGATCACAACCTTCCAATTTCAGTCAAGTATTTCTTAATAAATAAGTTTTCAAGTTTCTAGGCTTGACTATACCTTTCATGTACCCCTGCCTACTATATAAATGCATGGCCGAATTTCTTATCAATCATTAACTTTTTAATAAAATCATCTTTTTTTTTATCTTGGTGAATCCTTTGTTCTTAACTGAACATTGTATTTCTGTTGTGAGGCGAGGGATCCTTATCAACAAATCCATCCATAGTTGTCTTGGTGTGTCATATCCAGGGGCTTTGAAGAGGGTAAATCAAAGGCCTTTCACATCCTTTGTATGATCCATCGATCTATCATCATCTATCCATCACCGAACCAACCAAAATCAGAGTGGTCGTTCCTCGGGTTTCATTAAGTGATATCAGAGCACACTTAAAGGTTTTGTATTCATTTATGCTATCCACCATTATAATCTATCTATCTTCTACAAAAAAGAGTTTTGTTATTTTTTTTCTACAATAATGCTTCATTATTTGTAAAGTATGTGTTCGAGTTTTTCTTTCTTTGGTGAGCAAGATTTGAGGACAAATCTTTTTTAAGTGAGGGAGTACGATGTGATCATGGGAAACATCAAATTGTAGTTAACAATAAACATGTCATGGTCATATAATATATCAATCTGACAGCAATTCAGAGACCGTCAACTAGGCGAAAGCACGAGACCAACCGAAGAGTTTTGCGACCAAAATCCTTCAATTTCGGTTAAGTCAAGACATTCATGATTTTTGGTAAATTCAAAGTATTTAGTCAAATCTCCTTTGTTTTTATAAGTTTCTAATTTCTATGTTTGACTAGTCTTTTTGTATGTCAACCTTTTGTATGTCTTGCCTATTATATAAAGACCATTTGATGAATGAAATAAAATAATTTTTGAGTGATAATATTTGGAAATCTGTGAGAGACATTCTCATGTTTTGTTCCTTTGGGAACTATTCGGTCTTTGGTGGATTCCGAGATCCACTGGCTTATCAAGTGAATTTCATCCTCATTTGTGGCGTCATTCTACTAACTGAAGGGTGTTGTTTTAGTGTTTAAACAATTCAGGTGTTGAGTTTAATATACTCCCCATTGGTTCTGCAATAAACTTAACCTAAGGATCCATCAGCTATCTTCCTTTTAGATCGTCGATAGTATCAAGCATTGAGTTTGATATACATTTTGTTGGATCTACACAAACCTTAGAAGCTTCGGATTATGCATCACCAACCTTCGAGTGCCGATTCCCGGGAGGGATTTCTATCACATAGGAACAAATAATCAATTTTATCTGGATAAAGAAGTGTAGATACGTAGTTAGACAACGATAACCCGATGAATTAACCTAATGATACCATGTAAACTTGACAAACTATAGGACATATATTTGTTAAGCTATAAAAGGCCATAAGACTTACATGAAAATGTTCCGAATAAGCAGGAGGGGTGGAGTATGGGTAATATTTTCCAGATGTCCCGGCCTTGCTTGTGTTGTCACACGGTGGGGTGGTATGTTCTGTCTGGAAAACATGCTTAAGATTGGCAATGGGAATTGAAGACGTTATTTCCTGTTTGAAAGCCTTAAGAATTTCCTTTACTGCTGAAACAACGGATGCTTGGTAGCTAATAGCAGAGGAGGACACCTCTTGAACAGATGCAAGCGCCAATGCAGCATTCCCATCAATCCTCTCTAACTCGAGTTTCATAATAGAACTCACGATGGAGATGATTTTGGATTCATCCAATACATATGTGATTTTTAGCTTTTGGGTTGACTGCTTCTTTCTCGCTGCTTCTCTTGGTTTTTCATGCATCCTCTCAACATTTAATTTGGTTGCGCCTCCTCCGAATATCTCCTTTGTGAAGACTTGGTTGAGAAAAATGAGTATTACCAGATTTTCTACTTTAACATCAGCCACTTCGTCAGCTCAATTAAGTAGGGACTCGTCGACATGACGAGCGGGATCTTGTGGAATGATGCTCCTTACAAGAACCTAAAATAAAATAAAAACATGTTCAGACCCACATACTTGGCTAAAACTTTACATGCGTCTTCAGTGATATACACCAAGTTGCAAGATGAAGAATTAGATACATTTGCCTCTTTTCTTCCTCATGAGCATGGCCGGGGCTCAACGTCTGCTTCTTTGTGTTGTATACCATACAATATGTATCTTCATCCTCACTCTCTGATTCGGAGGATGAGCATGCTTCTTGAACAACTTCAGTCAATGAGGTAACGACTTCAACAATGACAAGCTGAAGAGCTAGTGCAAAACCTTGAAGTGCGATTGTATTTTGCGAAAGGGAGATCTTGTCCCTTTTTATGCTTGTCATGAGCATGTTGAATGCTAGACGTCCCCATGGGAAAGCGAAAAAATCATCAATATCCCCCAAAAGGTCAGTGTGTTCTTTGAGCAGCTTCTGGGAAACATAATTTGCACTGTCAATTTCCAATGAAAATAGGAAAGCTAAGTAAACCTAACTTTCCCAGAGGTCCCGGATCTCTACTAAACCACACGTCAAGCAATCAAACAATGAGAACAAATGAAATAATAAATCGGTAAAAAACGAAAAGGGAACAAGATATCTTACTCCGAATTGAGTGAACGAGTGTTACAATAGGTAAAGCCTTGGCGATAAGAGCCGTCGGCGAGTTCCTAGTTCTAACCTTGTGAGAATTGATTAACCTAGTTGAATCGCAGCTCGAAAACAGTTTAACGTAAATATGCCTAATTTTCCCAAAGTGCTATGCTCTCCTCTGAGTAGAAAAAAATTGTGTCCCCACATCTTCAACCTCGACGACCTTATATAATCCTCCTAGAGGCGGTTTGCTATTTCCCTTTCTGCCCTCGGTCGAGTTTATTTCTTCACGGGAATATTCCATTTTTCTTCGATCTTAGCTGTTATCTTTGGAAAATTCACATTTATCTTCCAAACTTAACATTTATCTTTTCCTGCAAAATAAAATATAGACCGTCATAACAATTGGGCTTGATTTCGTGTAAAACCGAGAGTGGTCGTTTAGCCGTGTTTTAGACATTCTCGGGCTGTTTTTCCACTTAAGCGTTTTTACAATTTATCAAAAGAGTGCTTCCGAAACGACATCGATTCTGAAGAAAGTTCAGATTTCTCGTATAGTGGAAGGCAACTTTAGGTGTTTAGTTAACCGTTGCTGTTTTACACGATCATTTCAAACTTTATACGAGGAAACGAGTTCTTGCGGTATTTAAATCGTAAAGTTCCAACGGTAGCTCCAATCGAGACGAAACAAAAGCGATTTTGATCGGATCTCGAAGGAGGAAGCTACGTGGGAGGGAAGAAGACGGATTGGTTGATCCAACTTGCCGATCAGGCGAGTTGGGCTGTTTGTTTGGTCTAACTCGCCCCCGAGGTGAGTTGGACTTCTTGTTCGGTCCAACTCGCCCTCGAAGCGAGTTAGACTTCTCGCTCGGTCCAACTCGCCCCCGAGGCGATTTGGACTGCTCGTTTGGTCCAACTCGCCTTGGGGGCGAGTTGGACTGCTCGTTCGGTCGAACTCGCCTCGGGGGTGAGTTGAACTGCGCATTTGGTCCAGCTCTCCCCAAGGTGAGTTGGCGCCTCGGGATCAAGTTAGACTGCCTGTTTCGTTGTTTCAAATCTCGGGACCCGTTTGTTCGAGGCTTCGAGTAACCTTTCTAGAGGACTTATTGTATTAATCCTTTTCAGAATTCATACGAAACTCAATTTCGGTTCTCCCGCTCTTTTTTTTTTAATTACTATCTCTTTCTTTTATATAGAAACATTTTTTGGGAAGTGTCAGTTATTGATTTCGTCGTAACAGATTTTGACCCCAACAGTTAGCCCCCCTAGGTTGTTAGAATCATGATGTTCTTGCGAGCAGTTAGGCATGTTTAGGTAAGTTAGGCAGAATTTAATGACTGAATGTCCGAAGGTAAATAGTGAGTTTTCTTGCCTATAAGTATGTGGAGTAAGGTTTCAAATTCTTTATTTGCTCATTTCCACACAAAAAAATTCTAATGTAGAAAGATCCTTTCTCTCCCTTTCTCCTTTTGGTGTTTTTATCATGTCTTCAACAAGAAGGGCTTCTGGTTCTAGCTCTCAACATAGCGATGTTGAGCCAAAGTGGAGTTTCAGGCACACTCGGTCGATCCCGAAGAGGCCGATGCGTAATGGGCAGCCAGGGGCAAAGTAAAGCCTTCTAGGCCCAAAACGTGGGTTCCTCCTCTGTTTCGTGCCAACCCTGTAGCTGGTTGGTCGAGCCAGAGCTGTCCCAATGGGCTCGCTGCCATTCAGAGCTTCTGCAACATTCCGAAGTTGGTGGAGTTTCGTCTTCCAATAACTGGGGAGCTCGCCGAGTCTCCGCCTGATGGTTATTGTACGTGTTATGAGTCGTACTTAATGCAATGCCACTTACGGTTTCCTATCCCAGAAGTTATCATGTGGCTCTTCAATCGTTTCGAGTTGTCGATTGGTCAGCGTTTGCAACATCTTGTTGGGATTTTGGTGCTGAGTTACAAACGGGGTATGACCCTTGATGTCAACCATCTTAAAGGCCTGCTGATGCTTCGGGGTAATTCGGCCATAGTACAACTGAGTCCTCAGCGAAAAATGGTGATCATAACGGGATACGTGTCGAACTACCACTCTTGGAAAAAGCATTTCTTCTTTGTCGGTGTCGACAGTGCATCCCTGGAAGAGAATTGCATTCCCATATTTATGACCAGATGGGACCGGAAAGGTACTCCCGATCAGATATACGCCAGTTTCGGTTTTGATGATATTTGATTTGATTAATCCTCTTCCCCCGACTCTGGATGGCTTGGACACCGTCAAAGATTTACTCTATGGTGGCCCATTCTTTTGGGCCTTGTTCCCTCCAAAACGGGTTGGTCACGCTGTTGCTCTTCACCGTTCTCTGTTTCATCCGGATCTACCGGTCGAAGAAGGGAGTCGAGCATGGACGGGTTCTTTTCGTATGAGGCTCCAGAAGAGAGGGAAAGGCCGAGGCTTCGCAAAGACAAACGCGTTATTGTTGATGATGACGTGGTCAACAGGCATGGCTCTCCAACTGACAACATACTTAGAGATTATCTCAATAGTCAAGTAGGTGGAAGTACTGGCGACCAGATTGATCTTGATAAGTTGCTTGACTTCGACTTTCCCTCAACCGAGGGCAAGTCCAGTGAGGTACCGGAGTTTACCAAAGCGTCGAGGATGGTCAATGAGGGTAAGTTCTTGTCCTTAAGCATTTTGTTTTATGGCCAAACTTTTCTTGACTTTGAGAGTTTCTGCAGGGCATCCATATGATGAAGCGAGTCTCTGATGCAAGAAACCAAGAGGCTCTCATGGATCAATTCAGGGCCGATACAGCTGATAAGGAGATCGCCCGTCCGAAAGGCGAGCTGGAGAATTATTGTAGTGAGAGAGAGTCGAAGGTTCGTCGAGCCTATAAGCGAGGAAAGAAAAAGGTTGCTGAGGTTATGAGGAACCATCGTGATAGGTTCTCATGCAAGTTTAAGGAGCTCAAGGGGAGTTACCAGGCTCTTGGGGATTATCGCGAGTGTCGCGGTACTGTGGGCGGACTGCATCTTACGCAAGTCCCTGATTATTTGTTTGATGTTAAGTATGCGAGGCAGACTAGGCATATGAACAACACCAACATGGACTTTACGATTCCTCAGATTGAGGAGAGGATTTGGGAGCAATGGGATCCGATTCTCGTTTCGTCCGACATGGTGGAACCCAAGACGGGAGCTCCCGATGAGACGGGTGAAGCGAACCAGCCGATGGCTCTTCTGAATGTCAATGACTACTTGACTGGGAGGTCGATGTCTGGGTACTTTGGCCTCGTCAATTGATGTTAAGGTTTGCTGTGACTTATTGGGAAAGTGTTCGCTTGCCTTGTAATATTAATCAGTTAGTTCTTTATCTCTGGCCAAGTGTGGCCGTGTTTCATGTAGTTGGGATTGGCCATGTGTGGCTTTTGAATCCCTGCTTCTTTGCAGCTTTTCTATGAATAAACTTAGGCTTTTTACTTGAAAAGGAATTTAAGTACATTAGTTTTTTTGTTAAGTTTAGAGGGAAGAATACGAGTTGTACTCACTCCTAGCTCTTTATGCGGATCATCTTATTCATTGCTCGGTCGAGATGTTTGAGAAGTTTTCAAAGTTCGAGAGAGACTAAATTGGACGAAGAGACATGCTTTTACGATCTCGCATTTTTTTGATATCATGCCTTGAGACGTTAGAGACCAGTGAGTTCGGTTTAGGGTAAGACCTAGGTTTACTTTCGGTTTGAAGCTTTGCGATGACTAATCGGCTTTCTTTTTGCCTGTTGCGATTTTAACCTGACTCCGTTCCGATTTAAAGTCCATGATTGGTTCTCGGCTTTTACAAATTATGTGGTCGGAATCGAGCATCTCTCCGGAGACCATTTTTAAGTCGTCCGAAAGTGCTGACAAAAATTTCGGATCAGATTTCTTTTATAGCTTGCTATTATCCTAATCTAATGTACGAGGATCAATCCCTTAGGACAGATCTAAATGCGTTTTTATAGGACAGCTAAAGAGCTCGGCATGTCCAATTGATGAGTGTTTGAAATTTATAGTCGCGGACGGACTGGGAGCCTGCTTTCGAAGATCTATGCGACATCTCGCTTATTTTTTCGAAAATATACTTTGTATTTAATGATGTTTCGATTATCTGGGATCGTGGGTCGAAGTCGACGGCATGACCAAGATATGTTCGTGAAGGGGTTTTGGTGGTCGGCAGGATCTATTGATCCCGACGGTGCTTTAGTCAATGTGATGAAGTTGTCCGTTTCGAGACGGGGCGATTTTCGTGAAGTTTCGTTTCTGGGTTTGCGCAATAATCGTTTTGCTCGTATCTGGATGTTTTCCGAAAGAATTACAAGATGTTTTCTTTGAGATAAGAGAAATTTTACGAGATTTTAATGAAGTCTTTATTGCCTAAAAAGTTTCAAAAATATTGAGTACAAGGCAAATATTTTAGAATTCAGGAATATATGAGTATTAGTATATGTACACACTACCCCCCCCCCCTTTGGAGAGGGGAATAGCTGAACTCGTCCTTCGTCAAGATACCTACGTAACCTTTTCGTGGATCAAGCCATCTCGTAGTCCTGCTGTTTGTGCGAGTGTGTTTACTCGTTTGCTGTGTTTCCGTCGATCGCGTTAGTTGCAGGATTGACGTCTTCTGCCGGGTCTGAGTCCTCCCGTTGGGTTAAAGCGTTGGGATATGAAACTTGTTGTTCTTTGGCCATTGCTTGAGTTGACGATTATGGATCGTCTTCTTCTGAAGCGTTTTCAGTTGGTGCCTGGATTAGCTTTGCCCGTTTGGGCTTCACCATTGCGGTGGGTCGTGATTTACTTTGCTTATGTTCGGCCAGGAGGCAACATCTCGACTGTTTTTGGCATCCCCAGATTGCAGTTATTCCGTTGTGAGTCGGGAACTTGACGCTTAGGTGATAAGTCGAAGGGACTGCCGTCATGGCGTTTAGCCAACGCGTGCCCATAATGGCGTTGTAGATGGTCGGGTGGTCGACGACTGCGAATTCAATGATCATGGTAACTTCTTTTGCCGTGATGGATAATTTGATCGATCGGAGGGTCATTGACGTTGTGCCTGAGAAATCGGTCAACGACTTGGGCGAAGGTACAACTTCTCCTAGCTCGACGTTCATCCTTTTGAGAGTATCGCGGAAGATTACTTTGACCGTGCTGCCTGTATCGATGAGAACTCTGGCGACCTCGAGATCTCTTATCACGAGATCGATGACGAGTTGATCGCAGTGGGGCTGGTCGATCCTGCCGGCCCCTTCTTCTTCAAAAGTGATTGCCTCTTTTGGGATATCCCAGGATGCAGACCAGTTGGACGAATTTACGCTCGTCTCGGCCGTACACTGATAAGCTTTGATGGCTGAGACGGTGTCGTCACAATATTGTGATCCCTCGATGATCTTGTTTACTCTGTTACGGTTATTGTCGTTACCCTTCTCGTCATGCCTTCTTCTGCGCTTTTTCCCGATTGGTCCCTTGGGAAGAGTTCCCTGTTTGAGGAGCCTTATCATTTTTCGGGGGATGGTCTGAATCACGGACGAGGTCTTTCACATTGGAAACTTTGGGAAGTTCTCCCGCGAGTAGTTTCGTGGCCAATCTGGCCCCAAGAACTTTTGCAGTTGTTGGTTGAGTGCCCGCGGGCTTGATGAAAGTCGCATAAGACGTTCTCGTCGTAATTTGGATTCGGGTCCATGTGTTACCCGTCATCCGGCCTTGCTCCGATCCGGAGTTGATGGCGTAGTTATGTACTCCCTAGGTCTCTTCTTCCTCGTGATGGACATTCTGGTCGTTGCGAAGGTTTTTCTTTTTTTGACTTCTGATCCGACCCCGAATCCCTCGAAGACGTCCTAGACGTTTTATGCTTTCGCGACAAGACCTTCCTCTCCTCTTTGATGATTATGTAGTTTGTCGCTTTGTGGAGCGCTTCCTGGATCTTACACGACTTCTCCAGAGTTATCCACTTCCTAAACTGTGACTTGTACCAGATCGTCTTTCGGAGCGCGTCTATGGCCACTTTGTCACCTATTCCGCTGACTTTCGCCATAACAGTCTTGAACCGTTTTATGAAGCATGGAGAGATTCGTCCTCTCCCTGGGATAGGCTCCAGAGGTCGACATCAGAGGTTTATCAATCTATGAACATAGAGTACTGCTTGAGAAACTCCGAGGCGAGTTAGCGCAAACTTCTGAAAGAAAGGAAAGCTAGTCTTGAGTGTGATCTACCCATATAGCTTCGCCAATTGGGAGGTTTCTCCAATGAACCAAAAAATTTGTGACGTCTCTCTCTCTCTTCGTCTTGTACCTTGCACATGGAGATGATCTCTCAGGTTCGAGTGAAAAAGTCCCATTCTTAAGAAGTGTTGGCAGCTGCACCGTAACAGGGTCATCTTCTCCAATACATTTTTTAGCAAGGTGGCATGGAAGACCGGATGAATTTTAGCCCATGCTGGTAACGTGAGCCGGTAGGCCACATGTCCAATGAGTTTCTCAATTTGAAAAGGTCTAAAGTACCGATTAGCCAACATCTTTGAAGATCTCTTGAAGACCGATTTTTGATGATATGGTTGCAAGCGTAAGAAACCCAATCATCAACATAGAACTCGACATCCCAACGTTTGCGATCAGCCATCTGTTTCATCTTGTTACTAGAATCTTCAAGATGGCGCTTGATCTCATTCAACAGCTCATCTCGTGTTTGCAATTGTTCAACGATTTCTTCAACAAGAGTGGAACCAACTTCATACCTTGGTAATAATGCATGAGGTCAGTCGTATAGTGGAATGGTCTGGTCCCTGTGCTATCATGGAAGCTAGTGTTGTACCAGTACTCCTCCTAAGGAAAGAATGAGCTCTACTGTTTAGGTTTGTGCTCGACGAAACATCGCATGAACTAGCGATGCACCAATTAACCACCTCTGTTTGGCCATCAGTTTGAGGGTGGTAAGCAGAAGACACTCAAAGTGTTGTACCCTGCATTTTCCATAGTTCTTTCCAAAAGGCGCCGAGAAAGATTAGATCCCAATCACTGAGTATCTCATTAGGTAATGCATGGAGTTTGAAGATGTTGTCTATAAACTTTGCATCAACCACCGATGTTGTGTATGGGTGAGAAAAAGGAATCAAGTGTGCATACTTGGTTAAGCGATTGATACATGCTCAAATAACCTTAGAGCTACTGATTACTTTCTCAAATAAGTGGGTTGGCGGTAGTACTTAAGGATAAAATCCACATTGACTCTAAGATTACAACATAGATTTATTGTTTTGTAATAAAATTAGACAAAGATTAATAAGCAGTAAAGTAGTTGCAAGATTTGTTAGTAGGTTTTATCAAAAGGGAAATAAATTAGACTTAAGGAAATTCTTAGGTAGGATAAAGATGTAACTAAGTAATTTACCAGGGGTTTATATAAGTATAGCTTTGAACTCAAACTTAGGTTGATCGATTGTTAATCCTTACTGGAGCGTCGATCGATGGTCACGATGTACCGTCGATCGATGCTTCTTCTAACATATTCAGCAACAAGGTTTGGTAAGTTCTCTAACCTATTTGATCAACTCTCGTATGCATCTAGTAATTTAGATCATCTAAATTTTGGATCAGGTAATTGACAAAGCTTTCACTTGAGCCAATCAATCATAAGATCTAGGTTTTAAGTGATCAGTCTAAATCCTACCAATAAGAACAATCTAGATGAGAAACTAGTTAAATATCCCAAATAGCAATGCAAAATCACCAATTCATAGACTATCTTAGAAGAGCCCTACATCAAAGAGTTAAGATACTCAGACACAACTATAAAGAACATAATAAAAAGCTTATGTTAACATAGTAGCTAAATAATCTCATCGCATTACATAAGGTAAATATTGTATAAGTGCTCGGTTTTCTGCAATTTTTTCCATTACTTTGTGTAAATAACCCAATCCAGAGCGAGCTGGTTCTCCCGGAAATGCGTTGGGGCGCTGAAGTTGACTGGACATCTAGGGTTATGAATAAATTGCATATAATAAATAGAGTAATGAAACAAGGAGTTTAAGATCTTCTTTATTAATGATGAGTACAATTCTCTCTCCAATCCTAGCTCTCTCTCTCTACGGAGTAACAATGGTGTTTTTGTTTTAAAAGAGGTGTGTAAAGATTTAGGGTTACAAAAATAATATAACCCTATAAATAGTGTAAAATGTAGCCAGGGACTTGTCTTGCAAATATTAGAACTTTTGGGTAAGATTTTTAATTTCTTCAAATCATCATAAAATCCTAGGCAATTGCGCCGTGGATCGATAGTAAACGATAAAAACAATTTCCAACTTCTGGTTTTCAGGAGAGCTTCTTCAAAGCTCCAAAGTGATCCAAAAATCTAAGTTCGTCCAATAAGTACCTAGATCCGTAAAAACTCCAAAACAATATAATATATATATCATGAGTAAAAAAGGTAAAATCCATGACATATCAACTCTCCCTGACTTCTCATTTTGCTTGTCCTCAAGCGACACAAAGGTAAACCCATGGAAGAAGTTTGAAAAACAAGGATCGCACAAAATCTTTATCTTATCATTTTTACCTCTACTATGATGCAATCACATCAAACAAGTGTCAATCTTAAAGAAACTTTATACACCTTATCCTCGTATAGCATCCAAATCCATTCTACCAACAACTTACCAAATACTAGCTTGACTTACCCCTCTACTAACCTCATTTCTTGCATAAAATAAAAGTGCGGGCTTTACATTGGGAGTATCGATCAGATGACACATGAACTCTTACCCCTGCAAGTATCTGAACACACATGCAGTTTTCTTCGATCCCTTTCTTCTCTCTTCCTCTCTTCTTTGAATCTCTTTATATTATTTTATAAGTCTAAGTAATCAATGATGCTGACACAGTTCATCTTGTTCATCTTTCTTTTTCTTTTCTTTTACAAAGTGTAGGCGAATAGTGGGGTCACAAGTATTTTACCTACCCTTTTCTTCCAGAGTGTGTGATCATTCCTTTCTGAATAAAAATAATGGGGTCACAAAAAAATTTTCCTACCTCTCTGCATCTTTTAGGAAATCATATTATTCTTTTATTTTTATAGATGCCAAAGAGAGAGAGAGAAGAGAACAAGAAGCACACAGACTTTTACGTTCCAGACTTATAGGAGAAATCTCATCCAATGTATGCCAAAATCCAAAGCAAGGAAATAAGTCAAATTAGGTTGGAGGTTAGCTTTGGTTCCTTCAAACTTTCTAAGAAAATGTGATATAGTGCAGGATGATCCACTTTGGTATCTCTAGTACTCTCTGAAATCAACAAGTCTAGAATGGTGTTATAGAATGGTTAGATCATAAGTAAAAATTAAATATGATCATAATCCCCTTCTTGGCTCAATAAAACTCAATAAACACATAAGAATAAAACTTCAAAATAAAAAGCAATATCAGTAAACCTCCCCAGACTTAAATAACACTGTCCCCAGTGTTATCCCGTCTTGGTTAGGTGGGAAAAAAGACTTAAGTAAAAGTATTGAGGACAGTCAAAAATATCCGACTCTGTTACGAGTGTCGATCGATGGTAATGTTATGATGTCGACTAATGGTGATCGGTATCGACCGATGGTTGTGCTCCGTCATCGACCAATGTTAGTTCTCGACCTTCCTTTTTTGGTGGGTTGCCTCCAAATCAGTGCTTGTTTAAGGTCTTTATCTTGATAGAACGTTAAATCAGTTGGGCGTTGGTATACCCAAACACACGGTCTGAGAGCGCAGGATTTCCGCTTTTGCCCAGTAGTGCTTTACTCTTTGTCCATTTACTGCAAACTCTTCGTTTTTTGAGTTTATGAGTACTATAGCTCCATATGGTGTGAATTCTTTGATAGTGAAGGGTCCTAACGAACGAGAACGTAATTTCCCAGGAAATAACGATAAATGGGAGGTGTACAGAAGTACCTGGTCATTAGGTTTGAAATGCCTTGATATGATTTTTTTACAATGATAAGCTTTTTTCTTTCCTTTTACAATTTTGAGTTCTCATAAGCGTGATATCTGATCTCGTCCAACTCGTTAAGTTGTATTAACCTCCTTTCTGCAGATGATTTTGCATCAAATTTTATCATCTTTGTCCCCCAAGCTGCCTTGTGTTCTAGTTCTGTGTGGAGATGACAAACTTTCCCATAAATTAATTGAAATGGGCTAGTTCCAAGTGGTGTTTTAAACGCAGTCCGGGTAGCCCAAAGCGCGTCATCCAAAATTGGAGACCAATCCTTCCGGGTCGATCCTACCATTTTTTAAAAGATTTCTTTGATCTGGCGGTTAGAAAGTTCTACTTGTCCGCTGGTTTAAGAATGGGAAGGTGTAGCAACTCGGTGGTGTACTCTGTGTTTCTTGAGAAGTTTTTCAAACAGTTTGTTGATAAAGTGGGTAGCTCTGTCACTTATAACTCTATTTTTGGGACTCCGAATCTAGGAAAAATGATGTTTTTGAAAAGCTTAACGACTACATCAGCATCGTTTTTTGGAGGTGCTATAGCTTCAAACCATTTCGATACATAGTCCACAACAACTAAAATGTATTTATTTCCTTTAGAAGAAGAAAAAGGACCCATAAAGTCTATACCCCCAACAATTAAACATTTCTACTTCAAGTATGAAGTTTTGATCCATTTCATGTCTTTTGCTAATTTTTCCTCTTCTTTGGCGAGGGTCACACTGTGCTATGTATACTAAAATGTCTTTAAACATAGTCGGCCACCAAAAGCCTGCCTGGAGATTCTTTGATACTGTCTTGAACCTAGCGAAATGGTCAGCATAATCTGATCCATGACAGTGATATAGAATGTTTGGGACTTTAATTTCCTCAACACATCGTCTATATATGCCATATGAACAATGTTTATAGAAGTAAGGTTTGTCGCAGTAATATGTTCGGATTTCTCTTAGGAATTTCTTTTTGTGATATCCTTTAAAGACTTCAGGTTCTATATCAGCCACAAGATAGTTCACTATGTCGGCGTACCATGGTCTATCATTGATAGTCGTGTTCAGTGCGCACACCCCCAACTTAAAATTTGATCACCGGGAGAAGCCTGGTTGAATTTTGAAGGTGTACAAGCAACTTTGATTGTAATTTCGATTATAACCTCATTGATTTCCGTGTCTATGTATACCTCATCTATGGCATCCATCAAGGTTTTATTAGGAACGTCGATCGATGCTTCTTCAGATGCTAGACGTGCATTTCCAATAAGTGTTAAGTATGCTTTGGAGAAATTTTTGGTGGGAAGGAAATCATCGATAGGAACATCATCATCTACTATGCTTCTCGAAAAGTGATCGCAACTCTGTTTTCCACTCTTTTCTTATCCTTGATTCTATGTCAAATTCTTGTAAGAGTAGAATCCATCTTAAAAGTTGCGATTTAGCATCTTTGTTTTGCATTAAGTACTTCAAAGCAGTCTGGTCGGTGTGGACAACTACTTCAAAACTAATTAGATATGAATGAAAAAAATTCAAAAGCATACACCACAACCAATAACTCTTTTTCTGTTGTTGCATAATTTATTTTGTGCATCGTCGAGAGTTCTACTAGCGTGTCCTTTTTTCTACCCAACTATTGCACCTACTGCGAAATAACTAGTGCTGCTCATTATTTCAAAAGGAAATTCCAGTCTGTTGCTCATACAATTGGGGAAGTAACGAAGGCAGATTTGATTTCTTGAAAGCTTTTAGACATTCGGGTGTGAAATCGAATTTGACTTCTTTGCATAGGAGGGTTGTACGGGGTCTAGCGATTTTATTGAAATCTGTAATGAATCTCCTATAGAATTCTGCGTGTCCTAAGAACTTCTAACGTCTTTTACGTTTTTGGGTGGTGGCAGACCTGTCATCACTTCGATTTTGATTCTATACACCTCTATACCGACTGCTGAAACTTTGTTTCCTAAAACAATTCCGATTTTGACCATGAAATAACATTTTTGCCAATTAAGGACTAGGCTTTTCTCCTTGCATGTGGCTACCAATTTTCAGAGGTTATTAAGCCATGTATTGAAATCTGGTCTGTATATGGAGAAATTGCCAATGGAAATTTCCATGAAATCTTCAATCATGTCGGTAAAATTAGACATCATGAATCTCTAGAAGGTAGCATGAGCATTACAAAGGCCAAAGGGCATCCTGCGATATGCAGGCGTTCCATATGAACATGTGAAAGTAGTCTTCACTTGGTGATACGGGTGAATGGGGATCTGGAAAATCTTGAATACCCATCGAGGAAACAATAGTATTGATGGCTTGCAAGCCTTTCTAACATCTAGTCTATAAAAGGTAAGGGAAATGATCCTTTCTGGTGGTGGCATTCAGTTTCCTGTAATCGATACACATCATTTGTCCATTTACAATTTGCATAGGGACTAATTGATCCTTGTTCTTTTTCACCACCGTGATTCTTCCTTTCTTAGGAATTGCATACACTAGACTAACCTAGTTGCTATCTCAAATTGGATAAATGACACTTTTTCCAGAAGTTTCAAAATTTTCTTTTTTTTTTACTATTTTTTTCAAGTTAGGATTTACCCTCCTCTGGTGTTCGATAGATGATTTCAATTTGACATCCATGTGTATCCTATTTATATATGCATACATAAGTCTGGTGAAATTCTTGGAATGTCATCGAAGGAGTATCCAACAGCCTTGCGATATTTCCTCAGCTTACTCAGCAATAAGGTGTGTTCCCCACCACTCAAGTTGACAATAATAGGATAAGAATTATCATAGAGAAAAGCATATTAAGTCCATCTGGAAGTTGTTTAAGCTCAAATTTTGGGGTTTTTTCTGAAGTCCAGTCATCTGATTCGGAATGGTGTCGATCGATGGTCGCCTCTGGGTATCTATCGATTGTTGCAAAAATTGTTCTCATTAATGTCGACATTCATTACTTCTTTGCTTGCGTTTATTAATCTCACACATTCACCTGATCTGTCATCCAATTGAAAAACGTCTCCTTCATGGCATGTAAGAGCTATTCCTGAGGGGTCATCAGAACACATCTCCATAAACGATTCTTCAGCTATTTCAGAGAGGTGATATGTATGGTAGGTATGATTGTCGATCACAGGTTTATTGATTATTTTCTCCATGTCAAGAACCATTGGTAGATTTCCTATGTTTATACATATACGTCCTTCTCTGACATCAATGATTATTCTGTTTGTGGCCAGGAATGGTCGACCTAGTATAAGGGGTCATTTGGTTTTTGCCTGTATTTTAACACGATAAAGTTTGTATGTGTATGACACTCGTTTATTAATATAGGCACATCTTCAAGGATACCTTTCAGAGTCCTATTGGATCTATCAGCTAAAAGGAGGGTTATCCTGGTGCGTTTGAACTTATTGAACCTGAGGGAAATTGCTACGGAATAAGGCATTATATTTACACTAGAGCCTAAGTCACAGAGAGATCTCTGGAATCTTTCATTGTGGATGTTGCAATCTAGAACAAAACTGCCAGGGTCCGGGAGTTTAATTGGACTTTCTCCTCAGATAACATAACTTACTTCCTCAGATCGATCTCGTCAACTTAGAAGAGCAGCTACTGATACTATAGATGTTTTAACTTCAATTAAGTGTCTCTCCTTCGTGGATGTGATTTGTTCAATCCCTTCAATGTCGAATTTTTCGAAGGTTTTCCCTAAAGCTTACAGTGTTAGATTGGTGAAGAAAATAAATCATAAGTAAAATTTAACAAGAAAGAACGGTCGTACCTGATTTCTGATAAGAGCGTCGATCAACACATTTAAGTGGCAATCGATGCTCGTGAGGTAATGTCGACCGACACTGGACGGTTGACGATTGATGCTGGTGTATCAACCCATCTTCCTTGGATCTCTTTTTAGATGAACACTGACAGTACTACAATGTCTTTCGATGATTCTACTATATTGTCAGATATTGTACATCTTTTTTTTACTGGAATAAACATATCCTAAAATTAGTAAAAAACGAAATTAAACTAACTAAATACTTACCTAATAGTGGGTTGCCTCCCAATCAATGCTTGTTTTCAGTCATTAGCCTCACTTTTATAGATCTGATTCTGTCTGAATAAGAATGATAATTACCTCCAAAAAAAGTTTCAATGTCTCTCTTCTCCATTTTATTGATGCAGTTTATAAAAGCTCTGGAACTTCCCATCTGTCTCTCAGCTCTTGATCACATAGCACCATGACCTTGTTAAAAGGCTATAGACCTCCTCTGCAGCACACTTTATATTCAAGACTTTCTTCATGACATCACGAAGGAACTAGTGATTAGAAATTTGCATCTACATTATTTTTATTTTTCTTCTTACTAAACCTTCCCCCTGACTTAAGCTTTTCAGTCTCAGTTTGTTCTGAAATTTGGAGGGTATCAACCGACACCAGAGGAGTGTCGATCGATGCTGATGCTGGTTCTCCAGTCTCGCAATTTGAATCATGTATAGGTACTAGATCTTCAGACAGCTCTATGCATGACATAAACTCCTCGCTTTTGTTCTTCTCCACATGATTCTAGACGACAGTTTCGTCAATAATAGTCAGACACATCTTATTCTTCTTTAGAACAAAAACTGACCCCACTGTAGCCATGAAGGCTCTTCTATAAAGAGAAGATTTCCAACCTGACTTGATCTCCACGATATGAAAATTCATGTAGACAATGCATTCCCCTATCTCTACTTTAACATTCTTGATCATGCTGTCTGAGTTTTCATTATCCATGAAGGTGACATCTTTAATCCTAACAATTCATAAGTGTATTTGGCCATGATGCTGACCGCAGATCCAGTGTCACAGAGGGGTATGGGATGTTGGAGTCATGTATATAGCACGAAATCAGAAATTTCTCAGGATCTTGTTCCTTTTCCAGTGTCTTCTTGGATTTACGACTGACCTTATTAAACATGAGCTCAATGTCATTATTTGTCTCTCTGCTCTCTCTGAAGAAATTACTAAGTTTATACTGATGATACACATCCTTGAAAGATATATCTTTATGAACCCTCTTCACTCTCTTATAAAATCCAACAATTTTAGCTTTGTTAGCTTCTCTCCTTAGGTGTTTGGGAACATAGAATTTCCTAGATTTCACTCTCATCTCTGTAATTCTTTCTTTCATTGCTTGCTGATCCATAGTGTGTCTATCTACATTGGTGTGTGTCGTTTAACACTCAACGAAAGAAGAGTCAGCTTGGGTCATTTGCTCTAGCTCTGGTGCATTTACATGTTGTTAATTGGTGTTCCTTGTTGGCTTTGTTAATGTATGAGATGGGTGTTGAGTTGCATCAACGTGGTGTGCATCAATGCTTGGTAAACGCACTTGATATGTCATAGGTGAAAATGGGTGTTGATCGGCGAATTTGGAATGTCGCTTGATCACCATCTCTCAGGATCCTACGGAATCTTCAAGGGGTGTCGATCGATGCTCAGCTAATGGTGTCAATTTAAAAGCCCCTTTCTTGGAGCTTTTGTTGCTTCACAACTTATGCAGTCTAAAACATCTGGGAGTCTAGCTCCAAGGCTTCAAATTTTCCATTCAGCTCTTTATAGAAAAATCCAATCTCAAATTTAACTATGCACTCATCTTCTACTGAATATATAGGACTCATTCCATCATAAATTTCACCCTCTAAATATGGCCCTGAAAAACCCGTTTCATTGATGTGATTCTCATACTCCTCTACGACATGTTCCACCATAAAGATTTCATGTACAGAGCCAATTTCGGCCTTGACCTCAACGATCTTGTCACCAACCATTGCAGCTGATTTAAACTTGTGCATATCCATAATTTTGGTATTGTTGTTAGACATCAAGTTGTCAGTAAGCCTCATATCTTCCTCTAGGGTCCTGGTCTTGAAGTTTCCTTCGCTTGCACCATCCAACATTATATGATATCGCAAATCAATACCCCTGCAGAAGATTCACAACAGCTGAACCCCTGCAGAAGTCTTGTTGGTATTTTCTAAACCTGTCCCAAGAGCTTCTGAATGCTTCAGTAGGTCCTGAGAGAATGTAGATATTTTATTCCTCAGCTCTTCAGGCTTTCCACCATCAAATAATTCGGGTGAGAAAGGTCTTGAAACCATTTTAGGTAGTGAGAGATCCTGATGGTAGGAGCTTCAGCCAATCAATTGCATTCCCATAAAGAGAATATTTGAACAACTTGCAGAGGATGTAGTCTTTGGTTCCTTCGTTCTCCTCGATCCTAGACATAAAATCTTTGAGTGCTTCAAATTGGTCCATAGGATTTTTATTAGGAAGGCCATGAAAAGGGTACTGACCCACATAAGAGAAATATGAGGGTTTTATATCAACCGCATGGCTTGCTGAAGGCTTAATCACATGCATGTTAGCATAGAACTGGCTAGGCTTTATCCATTCTGCTATCGTTATTTTTCGAAGAAATATATCATTCTTAGTAGCAACAAATGTCTTAGGGATCACAACCTCCTGTGCATCTATATTCTGACCTGTTGCATCTATATTCGATCAATGTTATATGAGTGTCGTTCAACACTAGAAGAGAGGTGTCGATCTCTGCTTGGAGGATGTCGCTCGATGCTAAGCTCTTATAGTTACGGATCATACGTTCTAACTCAGCTAGCACCTGGTTTGAGAAGTCCAAGATCTCTTTCCCTTGTACCTTATGGTCCTAAGATGTATGTACATGAAATACAAGAAAAGAAAAATTAGTAACTAAAAACAAAAACCTAGACAAAATCCTACACCTAATCTAATGGTGATCAGAGTCCCCGACAAAGGCTCCAAATTTGATATGCTCAAATTAACCTTCAAGCTACTCTCACAAATAAGAGGTTCTGTGTAGTACTTAAATATCAGATCCACAAAGACTCTATCTTCCACACAATAAACTTGAGTTTCAGATCAAGCTAGGCAAACAATAATAAAACAATAAACAAAGCAATAAATAGGTAAAACAGTTGTAAACGATAAGGAAGAAGTGCTAGATCTAGGGATTTATTAATCAACATATTCAAAACACAAATCAAGGATGTTAAGGGTTTAATTAGGTTCAATTCTAGAACTCGAATTCAATAAGCAAGTATTACAGCTCTCGCATGCAATTACTACCAAATGTCTAAATCATGTCATTCCAACTCTCGTATGTGAATTCATGAAGAGTGTCGGTCGATACCAATGGTTGAGTATCAATCGATATTTCTTTAGACAAGCATTAATGTTCATATTGATAATGTTCAACTAAAACCCATAACAACTCTCGTATGCGCCTAGGTATCTAATCCAATAGGGTTCAGGTTCTGTTAATTGATTGCACTCTCGTGCCTCTCAATTTCCCTATGATTCTAGGTTCAGATAACCAGTCACACTCTTGTGCTATTCCAATTACACTAGATTTTAATATTACAAGCTACTCTGGTGTAGAAATCTATGACTAATCCTAGCAATCCTATGACTATCTGTTTGACATTAAGAGCATGAAATTCCTAAATTTAATAAGATGATTATTCATACATAAAAGCAATAACACAAATAGTTTGAATAAAAAAAAGATAAAGAAATATAATTGAAATCAATGATAAACCAAAGGAGTTCCAAGAGAAATCTGAAGAACTTTCTGTCTACTCTCCAACAATAAACTAAGAATAAAAGAAAGCGTAGGCGTCAACAATGGCTTAGAAAACTATAAACACTAGGTATAAAGTCATCCAAGGGCAATTTTGTAATTTGTGTTGACTTATGGGTTTAAGCCTGTCTTTAATTAAGTAAGGCCTGTCTTCTCACATCAGTGTTGAGCGACACTAAGGGTGTAGTTTCGATCTACACTCCTTCATATCTTCGACAACTTCCTCTCGCGAGTCAAGCATACCACTCTTCAGTAAAACAAGCATAACTTTAGATTTAACCGTCAAGTGGACCTCAAACTGGTGGCATTGGGAAGATAACTCAAATCTCTATCTTGTGTGAACATATGAGTTAAATCTGCTATACATCTCAAACATTTCTAGAATCTCCATAATTCTCCAAAATGTACATGAACCTGAAAACACTCTAAAACAGACTCAAGACACGTAAAAAGACTCTAAAAAGGAATATACCATGGTCTAAAAGTGGTAAAAACGATGGTATATCACAAAGATATGAAAATCATCATCAAACTCGTGTAACAGGACTCTCGTAACATCATTCAAAAGCTGGAGTTCTGGTTTGTCGAGTTTGCGGTGGAAGGGTCTATCGCTGGTTACCATAAGAATTGACGTTTGTGTTGCGAGTCTGTTTCCACAGTCTTTCCTAATGTATCTGGTCATCTCTTAGGGGATCCAAATTGATAATCTCCATTAAAGTCTTAGGTTTGAAGATGTGAATTACATTAGAGATGTTGGTGTTGAGGCCTCCCATAAATAATCCGACTAACGCTTTCTCTGACCATCCCTCGACTTTGTTTTGTAACCTTTCCAATTCACGCTGGAACTCAAGTTTACTCCATCAAGTGGACCAAATTCAGTCCAGAGTTCAATTTCAAACTTCTCCCACGTTTTTTTATTTGGATTGATACCCGAGCTTTAGAGAGTGCTTGCCACCACTGATTTTCCTATTATGATAGGTGATATGAAGCAAAGATCACTCTTTGGTCTATAGGCATATCATGATAGGAAACGTATTGCTTAGCCTTGCTCATCCATTCAGAAGGATCTCCACTGTGGAATTTTGGAAATTCAAGTTTAATATTATGTGGAGGCCGCCAAGTTTGAGTCGCATATGGATAAACAATATCTTCATGTTGAGCCACTGGGTTTGTGTTTCATTTTGACGGCTCTGACGTGAATATTCAGATCCCCCTTCACGGATACGGGACACCAACTTGCATTTATCCCATAGATTCCTCTAGTGATCGCTGAAAATTTGTTCCACGCCACGAAACTTATCGTTGATCCATGTTGATAGTTGTTGAAGCTTTTCATGCACTAACTCAAGACTTGCTTCAAGGTCATCAAGTCTCTCTTTGTTGTTCACCATCTCTACCTCCGATGTAAGTAGAGATCTTTTTCGTAACTTTTTGTTTTTATATTTCTGGATGGAATGATGTGTTAGTGGAAAGGAGAAACATTTTTGCTCTTTCGACTTTGATTCGCAGAAAATACCCGTCACCAAGAACGTGCTCATATACCAATTTTTCAAAGGCTCTCAGCTGAGGATAAGACACAAGATTGTTAGGTAGTTAGGACTACTACCTATGTGTTTTTCTTTTCATTTATTAAATTTAAAAGAGTTTGGAGTCGTTGACTTCTACAAAACATGAATCATGGAAAACATGGAGTCACAACTCCCAACAAACGGGTACATGAAAAAAAGTGTTGAACTAATTCCTAAAGACTAGTTCTTTTATTTGTATAAGCAAAGACTAAGAAATAAAGAAGCCAATTGACCTCTTTAATTTGAATACTTCTTGTTTGGAAACATTTGGCAGTTTAACTTTCTTCCTGCCACTTCTATGTGTGTCTTCTTCACCTTAGTGTTGTTATGGCTTGATGGAAGAGGAGGTGAGTGAAGAAGGATATGAGAAGTGATTTTGGTGGTGACGAGGGTTAGAGATTCAGAGGGGCTTGATAGAAGAGGAGGTGACAAGGTTCACTCGAAGGTGTAAAAAGGATAATGGTGGTGATCGATTGTCCAGTCTTCTCTCTCCTCTCTCTCTCTCTCTATCTCTCTCTCTCAAACACGGAATCTGTTCAGATCTCTGAAACTAATTTTTTGGATAAAGAACAATTAATCTCAAACGTTGATTCAATATCATAAGGGTTCAAATAGTGATCCCTACCATAAAAAAGTAAACCAATAGAAAAAAGGGTGGGAATAGATAAAAGAGTGATTTTAGACATTGGATCTAAATCAATCAATGGCCCACACAAAAAACAATACAAGTTGTGTTTTTATTTATTTGTAGTTATTATAAAAATTATCTAAACTTTAAATAATTTGATATCATAATTTAATATTTGAAATCTAAATATTGTATTTGAACTTTGTAGTTGTGTGATTAACTAAAATATTTTAAATTAAGATTTATTGTTTTATGAAATAGGTTAATATGTGGTTTACGGTTTAGGATTAAGATTTAGAATTAAGTATATGGTTTAAGTTTTATAATATATTAGGAGTTTAGTTTAAAATTCATATTATAAATTTGAAAATATTGTTAGAGTTTAAGTTTGAGGTTTAGGGTATTAGATTTAGGGTGTAGATTTACGATTTAGTGTTTGAGGTATGGAATTTAAATTTGAGAATAAATTTTAGATGATTAAATTTTGAGCTTAAATTTAGGATTGAAGTTATATTATGAAAATATTGAAGTTTTAAAGTTTATGTTTAGGAGTTGAGGTGTACACCCTAAAACCTAAACTTTAAACAAAACCCTTAAAACTTAATCATTTTCGTATTTTAATCTCAAATCTTAAGTTTAAATTCAAATTTTAATATTTTTATTTCTTTTTTCTTTTTTTTTTGTCATCAACTTATTACAGACTCTATGATTTTATAAACCAAATTGGTAGTTCCACATTCATGTGAAGTACAAAGGAAGATTGCTTTCGCGTGCCGCGTGCAAGGCTGTCCGCCTTTGAATTATGTGCTCGTGAAATATGGATGACTTCTGAACTGTGAAAGCTCTCTCTCAGTGCCTTAATGTCATCTAGATAAGCTGCAAATTCCAGCCATTCCTGAGGCTCCGATGCCATTTTCACCAACTGAGAACAATCCTTAGCAAAGGTTACATTAATCTGTCTTAAGTTTCTCATGCACTCCATTGCCCATATTAAAGCCTCTATTTCCGAATGGAGCGGTGAGTGAGCATGTCTTGTATTCATGGCGCCCAATAAGCTATCAAATCCTTCCAGTGTGCTACACCATTCTTGTCCTGAGAAAGACTCATTTTCTTTCCATGATCCATCTGTGAAACACCATCTGCCCAGAATACGGGGAAAAATCTCCTCCCTCTCATATCCCGTCGTTGGTAGATGTTGTGTATGCAGGACTTGTGCCTCATTCCACAGAACTGCTTCAGTCTCCGCTAATTTAAGAGTGTCTCTTGGATCAATGTCCAAATTACTAAAAACTTTACCATTCCTATCTTTCCAAATGTACCATAAATCCATGCAAACTGGTGTTCCTTCATGGGCGGTGATATTTTCCAAAATAGGTAGTCCAAGTTTGTGAACAACGACTGTGTCGGAAATGAATTTGGGTTCGTTGGGATGGGGGAGAGTGCCCAAACTTGGACCGCTGGCAGACATTCAAAGAAGACGTGATTAATTGTCTCTTCTGATTCTCCGCATCTATCACATCTTATATCACCTTTAATACCACGAGCTTCTAAATTTTTCCAAACTGCAATGCACCCAGACACCAATTGCCAAAGAAAATGTTTCATTTTAGGGGGCAGCGAACCTTCCAGCAGTAAGCCTTAAGAGGGGATACCGATGGTCCAAATTCAGTTGGCAGGCACACCCTCTCCGGGTAAATGCGTTCACCCTGATATCCCGATTTAACCGTATATTTTCTAGTCTTTGTGAAATGCCAACCATCTCGATCCACTCCTGGTGTTCTGCTCAGTGGGACGCTTTCAATCAGTTTCGCATCCTGAGGATCTATGAGAGACCTGATTACCTCCAGGTTCGACATCCTTGATTGTGAATGAATAAGGGAATCTACTGTGAGATATGGGTAAATGTCATGATTATTTTTATTTGTTGGTCTCGGGCGAGTGAATGGGAGCCAATGATCATTCTATATTGAGATGGACGTTCCTGATCCCACCCGTTTGATTAGTCCTTTGCTAACCAGAGATCTAGCAGAGACCAAACTCCGCCACCCATAGGATGGTGAGTAAGATCTAATCGGTTCCAAGGGAGATGCATTCCTGAAATATCGTCTTTTGAAAACTCTAGAGAATATAGCATCTGGTTTTTCTATCAGCCTTCAAAATTGCTTTCTTAGCATTGTTGTATTAAAGTCATACATGTCCTTAAAGCCCATCATCCATCCTCTTTTGTAATGCAAAGTTTATCCCAAGATTTCCAGTGCATGCCTCTTGTGGAAGTCCCTGGGCTCCACCAGAACTGTGCTACTGCACTCATTAACTTCTTAATTGTCGTTTTGGGGATCCTAAAGCATGGCATTACATGATTAAGTAGTGCAGTTACCACTGACTTAATAATCACTTCATTTCCCCTTTCGAGAAGAATTTAAAGGTCCATCCATTAACTCTATTATTTAACCTTTCATGTACAAAGCTAAAGACATGAGTTTTTGAACCGCCTAAGCTCTCAGGCATTCCGGGGTAGGTTCCCATACCTCCTACATTTTGTATTCCTAGTATATCCCGTAATTCCTGCCTTGTGGATTACACGATCCAGTGACCAAACTGGACCAAGGATTTGTTGAAATTTATCTGCTGACCTGATACCTCTTCATAATCTTTTAAGATTCTAATGATAGCCTGACACTCTTCCTTTCGTGCTTGACAAAAGAAGATACTGTCATCTGCAAATAGTAAGTGTGACACCGGAGGGCAAGCTCTAGCCACTTTCATTCTAGTAATCTGTTTGTTCCTTTCTGCTCTCCTCAAATTAGCAATAAGTGCATCCGTACATATAATAAATAAATATGCTGATAGCGGATCCCCATGCCTTAGTCCTATGTGTGGTTTAAAAGTTTTCTTTGGTTGACCATTAAGTAGTACTCTATACTGTACTGAAGAAATACATTTCGTGATTAGATTAATCCAGTGTGGGTCAAACCCAGGTTTTGCAAGAGATTCCTTATGAACTCACATTCCACCCAATCATAAACCTTGCTCATGTCCATCTTGATCACCATATATTTATTTTGGCAGGACTTATTTGCTCTCCGGCCGTGAAACATTTCATGGGTAATTAAATTTATTTTCAAATATTTATACTAAACCTCAAACCATAAACTATATATACCTATATCATTCCCCCAAATGAATCATATACCCTAAGCAACTCACTAATTATCTTAAAACTCTATTTTATCATTTAATTTCAAATCCTATATTTGATCTAAAACTCTAATCTTAAATCTTATATCTAATTAAACCCAAAACACTATACTCCAAATCCTATAATTATATATAAATATTAAATTTATTTAAATAGGTAACTTATAAATATAAATGATAATTTGATTTATAAAATAGATATTTTTGATGAAATGTTAAATTTATTAAGCAATCACAAAAAAATATTACAAATCAAAATTTTGAACATAATTCTTTTGTTAATCTTCCTCCTTTTTCATTGGATAAAATATATTGATAAATTATAAACAGCAAATTGATTTATAACAAAAAAATATTTTTTGAAAAAAGAAAACAAAGGAGATGAGAAAGATAATAAAATTGCAAAGAATTAGATCATGATTTAGCTTACTCGGGAAGCTTAATGCAGGTAGTTGACAGGAAATCTAATTCACTTTTAGTTATGTTAAGTATATCATGAACGCCCACCAACTCATGACACTCATACCTTAATGGTTCAACGTAATGATAGCATACATAAACTGGTTGCAGGTCTCTTTTGCATAACTAAGCAAAAGTGTGATCTTTTATCTGCCTAACTGTTGCTTATAAACGAAAAAAAAAAAATGGAGAACCCCTGTCTGGTGCTCTCTCTTCCGGTCTGCTCCATGTGCCTCTCACCGCCAGTGATAAGCCTCCATTCCACCCATCCCTCCTGACCTTTCCCCCTCTTCCTTGTCCTTAACCCACTACCCCCCCCCCCTCTTTTTCTTCTTCCTCACCCAAATTTTCCTCTGCTACTAGACCTGCAAACTACTGAAATTCAACCACAAACTACTGATGTCGAAATGACACAGCAAACTACTGAAATTCCTGTCTCAGAAAACCCAAAAACTCTTAAACCTAGATCTGATTTTGCTGTTCATGAACAGTTCAAAATCCTTCATCTCAAATCTTCTTCTCCTATCCAAACTAATAAAGCCTCAAACACTTCTTCCACTAATCCCCCACCACTAAATAAAATTCTTAATGTCGATCACATCCTAACTTTACCGTCTGCTCAGTTGGACACTGTTATGTTGGATTAATCTTCAACTACAGCCGCTCCTCCTATCGATTGAAACTCTAAGCTTCTCGAACATGCTATTCAGACTCAACAACCCAAAGATACAACTCCACCTATTCCTAGTGTTGCCAAACTTTCAAATCTCGCTGAAAAAATCAGAAGAAATGAAGATAAGTCACTGGTGCGTCTAGCTCCAACGACTATAGCTGAAAATGGAAGGCCTTGAGTTCTCATACCTGATGTTGTGTTCTAAAAAAGTGGGAGATTCATGAAGATTTCATATTGTGCTACTTTAATGGAAGGCCTCCACCATTCAAGCGTGTTCAGAATGTTCTCAACCATATGTGGGGCAAAGGAAAACATGTTGAGATTCACAACAATCCTCTCACTCGTTTAATGTTGGTATGTATCCCTAGTGATTATCTCATGCAAAAATATTAGAGAAAGGGATATGGTATGTGGGAGATTCAATGTTTTACACAGCGCAATGGTCATCTGCTCATTCAACAACTCCTTCTCATGTGGACTATATTCCAATCTGGGACACCTCTATGGAGTTCCTCTTGACATGAGGCACCAGGAAGGTCTTACTTTAGTTGCAGGCCTGGTAGGTGACCCTAAGGAAACAAATGACTTTACCAAAAACATTGTTAGTCTCACCATATCTCATGTGAAAGTTGTTGTTGACCTCACTAAGCCTTCTCCAGAGGTGGTGGAGTTCTCTAGGCAGAGTGGTGAAGTGGTTGAGATCTTAGTTACTTACTCTTGGCTCCCTCCTAAATGTGCTCATTGTAAAGAGCTAGGGCATATCTCTAAAAAAAAAGTCTCTTGCTCCCCTCTCCTGAAAAGCAACAAGTGCCTGCAAAGGAGAAAGCAAAATCTGGTTTAGGGAAAACTATGTAACATAGCTCTATTGAACAATTTAATGAAAATGATCTTATCAGTGACGATTTTGTAACCACTTCAACTACTGCAAAGGATGTTGTTACTGCTCCTTTGATTGTTGATATTGCTTCAAATTTCGTGGATACTGTTCCAGCTATCGGGACCTTTAATTTAGCTACTACTTCTCTTCCTGCTAATCTAGTTTCCTCAAATCTTTTGTTCCCCTTTCTACTCCTTCAGGATCTCTGCATTCCTCTCCTTTTGTTCCCAGTAAAAAACTATTTCTCCTACTCTAAGTCACCCTCTTTATTCTCATATTCCCTTTAAAGTTATCCTTCCGGTTTTACCTGCTAATCAATAGACTCCTAAGCCTTCTCTTAAACGATCTAGTTCTGATCCTAGTTTAAGTATTTCTCCTCCACATTGTTCTTTTGTGCATGTTGTTAATCTTTATGTTGATGGGATTTCTTCCCATTTTCCTCTCATCAATACTTCCAATTTAAATTCATTTTCTATAGTTCTCAAAGAGGCATCCTATAATCAAGGAGTGCCTCCTCTTTCTTTTTAATGTGTAGTAAACTATTTATTTTGGAATACCCATGGACTTAACGATCCGAACAAGCATCGGCCTTTTTGTCAATGACTCAGCTGCCATAAACCCTTTTTGGTGCTATTATTGAAACCCATATTAAAGAGCCTAACCTTGAACCTCTTATGTTCTCTATTTGCGGTAGTTGGAAGTTTATAACTAATCACTCAGAAGATGAAGGCTGTATAATCATTGTTATCTGGAAAGATTTGGTCACTGTAACACTTATTGCACTGATTAGTCATTCATTTACGTGCGAGGTCAGCCTGCCCAATGCTCAACCTTTTGTGTTCACTACAGTGTATCATCCAACACTAGGGAAGATCGAGTGGATTTATGGGTTCATCTTCTTATTATTCAGCAGACTTTATCTCTTGACACTACGCCATGGATAATAGGAGGAGACTTCAATCAAATTATGCACCATGGCAAGCATTCTTCTCCTCATGTGTAACTCCCTTGATGCCTCCATGATATAATTTCAAGATTGCCTTACTCAGTTGGGTTTCTTTGATTTGTTCTATCAAGGCCCTCATTTCACTTGGAGTAATAAACGCCCAGAGACCCCTATTGCGAAGAAGTTGGACCGACTACTAGTAAATTGTTCACTATGCTTTCCCTAACGCCACAACTTCCTTCCTTCCCGTCCTTATCTCTGACAATAATCCATGTCTCCTAGACCTGTCTCATTCCCTTCCTGTAGCTGGAACCAAACCCTTTAAATTCTTCAATTATTTAACCAAGCACCATGACTTCTCACTGGTGGTTTCTGAGGCTTGGAAACCGGCCGGAAGTGTAGCCATGACACTTGCGGATCTCTATTGGAAGCAAAAGTGTATCAGAAAGGACATAAACCGCCTAAATAGAGAGAATTTTTCACAAATACAAAAAATGTGTGAGGCTAACAGTTTGCATCCTACTGCGCTGGCGAAATCCCTTCAAAATCCAACGACCCAGAACTTCCAAGAAGAACGAGACCTACTTGAAACATGGTCCTTTCTGAGGATTATTGAAGAAGTTTACTTTAGACAGAAGCCACAAGTAAATTGGTTGAAAGAAGGAGACCAAAACACTACTTACTTCTTCAGAATGTTTCGGAGTCGAGTCAGCTATAACTCTATCAGGTCGTTCATGATGCAAAATTGAGAACTTGTCATTGACCTTATGGCAATGAGTCTGATGGAGATCAATCATTTTAAAACCTTTCTTGGACCCCATCAACAGAGTCATCTCCTCTTTCTTACCTCCTTCGCTTGGTTCCATTCCTTCACTCAGTTCAAGCTTCAACCAACAGCCCAAGAGCTTATGTATTCCATTCCCTCGGCTGGTGAGATCACTTATGTCCTGCTTAAGCTTAATCCTAACAAGGCTCCTAGTCCGGATGGCTTAACTTTAGGGTTTTATAAAGAGGCTTCGAATGTGGTGGATCCTGAGGTTGTGGCAGGTATCCAACACTTCTTCCACTCCTCTCTTTTTTTTTTTGCCGGCTGCAACTAATGCTACCATACTATCTTTGGTCCCGAAGTGCCCTAGAGCATCTTTAGTTTTCGAGTTCCATCCAATAGCTTGCTTAAATACCATCTAAAAGGTTATTTCAAGACTGCTAGTGAGAAGACTTAATCATATTCTTCTGCCCTTAATTGTTCGAAATCAAACGACAGTTGTAAAGGACATACTTCTTTTAGAGAATACAATTCTTTCGGGTGAAATAGCCAATGGGTACCACAAAGCACAAGATCCTAAGCGCATCACTGGACATCGCTAAAGCCTTCGACACTTTTTCCTGGGATTTCTTGTCAAACAGCTTAAAAAGCATTGATGTTCCATCTCAGTTCTTGAAGAGGCTTAAAGCTTCTATTTGTACCCCCAACGTCACCATTGGATATAATGGATCTGTTCACGGTTATTTCAAAGGGAGTAGGGGTCTAAGGCAAGGGGATCCTATTTCCCCTTACCTGTTTGTAATTGCTAAGAATGGCCTCTCCCTCACGCTAAACAAGGTTGCAGCTGACTTCAAGTTTGATTACCACCATAAGTGTTGAAATGTAAAGCTCACACATCTGTTTTGCAGATGATCTCTTAGTATTTAAGGATGGATCCCTTTCATCTATACAGGCAGTGCCTGGAGTTCTAAAAGATTTGAAAATCGATATGGGTTAGCTGTCAGTGTGCAGAAATCTTCATTCTCCGCTCCAGGTATGCCCCAGACTGAGTTAGAAACAATTCCAGCTTCAACTAGAATGCCAATATGAGTACTACCTATTTGTTAACTTGGAGTTCCCTTATCCACCACCAAGCTGTCACTTGCGAACCGTGAAGGTCTTCTACAACAAATAAAGACTCATCTATCATCGTGGAGTGGGAAATCACTGTCTTTTGTAGGGAGACTCTTGTTGATAAAAACTATCATTGCAGGTATCAACACCTTCTGGTGTTCTTCTTTCATTCTTCCTAAAGTTGTTATAAAAAGAATCAACTCTCTCTACGGATTATTTCTGTGGAAAGGGGACCTTGAAAGCCACCATACAACTAAAGTTTCATGGGATACAGTGAAAAAAGAGCAGGAACATGGAGGAGTGGGTATAAAAGATCTCTACACATAGAACAGAGCGTGTACACTGAAACTAATCCCCTATATATTAATCATGGAGCATTATAACTTTTAAGTGTAGCCACGTGTCATCACCAGAATGACTTTCAAAATCCTTAAGAAAAAGTTGGTCCATCTAAATATAAATTATACTTTTATTAAATTAACATTCGTATTGATTAGTAGTGCATAGGAGGATACTTTACATTCTTTCCTTAAATAAAAGCTACGGAATTACCTAATATGATTAACATATATGTGACAATTAATTTTTTGAATAATAAAGATTTGATAATATTTTTTATATCCTTTATCATTTTTGTTTAATTTATGTTATTAAAAATATTAAACAACCATATTAACCATGTAATAAAAATCTAGATTTTTTTCTTATATGTTATATTTTGAATTTTTTCAAAACGACTATAAATCACTAAAACTTTTAAAACCCTTACAATGAAAATTTTCTGGGAACAATGTTTTTATTTTTAAATGTTATAACATTTAAGTGTGGCCACGTGTTATTATATATTTTAAGGATGATTCTTGGATTTTTTAAAAAATAAATGAGTATATCTAAATATAAATTATATTTTTATTAAATTAACTATCAAATTGATTAGCAATGCATAAAAATTATTCTTCATTTTTTTCCTTAAATAAAAGTTACGAAATTACTTAATATAATTAACATATATATAAAATTAATTATTTTGAATAATAAATATTTGATAATAGTTTTTGTATCCTCCATCATTTATTAATTTATATTATTAAAAAATAAAACAATCACATTAATTATATAATATAAAAATCTAGATTTTTTTCTTATATATTATATTTTGATTTTTTTTAAACGATTATAAATTAATAAAAATATTAAAAGTCTTACAATGAAAATTTGTGAACAATAGTTTTACCTGTTTTTTTATAAAAAATAAAAATGATAAAAAAATCATACATGTTATATAAATATGAAGTATCATTTAATATATATTCATATTATATATATACTGTAATTTTTTTTAAATTAAAATATATATCATATAAAAATACATACATGTTAGTTTTGATATTTCATTGAAAAGTTATTGTGATATGGAGATTTTAATTTTGAAATTCACATTAATTTATTAAAATGGTTATTAATTACTAAAACTATAAAAGTTCTCTCACTGTGTTTAATGTTTAAAATTTCAATTTAATATTTATATTAAAAGATATTATACATTTATGTCAATATTATTTAAATTTAATTATGTACTATGTAAAATAAATAAAATAATTGCTTTGATTTATATGCATACTGCAGTTTAATTATATACATAATATTTATTTGCTTATCAATTATTTAATATATTTATTATTTCATAATACATAATGAACAAAAAATAAATAATAATGTGTAAAAATGATTTGTATAAATAATGTTTCTCCCATATAATGTGCAGATCTCTGTTGATATATTGCAGTCTAAATCTTTTCTCAATCATTCGAAGCTCATTTATTTCGGGAAAGCTTGCGCGAAATTAAAACAAAGAAAAAAATATGAGTTAATAGAAACGCTATCATAAGCAGAAATATTGTAGATTAAACAAGAAATCACCCGTGAAAAGTCAAAAAAGTTGAAGATCAACCAAACCCTAATTCCCTTTTCGATTGCATGTCAACACTTTCAATTTTTGTCCTTAAATGATATTGAAATATATATATATATATATATATAATTTGAATATATATTTATTTATTTCAATATCATTTAAATTAATGTATATATCATATATAAAATACATAAAATGTTAATTTCAAAATTTACATTGAGTTGGAAGTCTCGGTTAATAAATATTCAATTAGTAAAAATAATATTTTTGTTACAACAAATATAAAATGTTAATACAATCATAATAGTACCAAGATTCAATAAATAAATATTCATATTAAAATATATTATATATCTATGTCAATATCATTTAATTTTAATTATATACTATATAAAATAAATAAATAATTTATTTTAATTTTTATCAACAAAAAATATTGTAAATAAAAAGAAAGTTATTTTTATTTATGTTCTTACTCAAATTTAATTATATACGTAATAGTTATTCGCTCTTCAATTATTCAATATATTTTAAAATTGTATAATATGTAAATTAACACAAATCAATAATAATATCTATAAATAATTTGTATAGATAATTAATATACATTCCGCGCAAGCACGGATCTCAAATGTTATTTAATCATATCATTTCAAAATACGATTTTTCATTTCGAAGTGAGATTGTGAATCATAACATTCAGATGATATCATTGAAGTTCAATGTAAATTAAATAGGTTTAAAAAATATCAACAAATATGACCTTATAATCAACCTTATATTGACGGTCCATGATTATACATTTGAAAACTTATGACATGGTTGGACGATCAAAGTTAATATTCAATGTTTATTAATATATACATTTCGCTCCGCGCATGCGCGCGGGTAATCACCTAGTTTGGTTATTGTTCATTCAATCTAGTTTCTGTATGGGGTAGCATGGTTCATAACCAAAATCCTAGCAGATAATCTAAGTAACTTCTGGGCTGCTAAACCTAATAGGCGGTACTCTTGGCTGACTAACAAGCTACTGAAGATGAGGAGTACATTGTTTGCCTGGTTTAAACTCCGAATAGGGAACAGCCAGACTTGTAAATTTTGGTCAGATAACTGGTATCCTGATGGTGCACTCTCTGATCTCATCCTAGAAGGAAGAGGAGGTCTTCTTAGAATTAGGAAAGAAGCGACGATTGCGGACTTATATAGAGATAGAGGTTGGTTGTTGCCTTCTCCTTGCTCTGATCTTCAACTTAACATCATTGCTTTCCTAACAAACATCACATTAACTGATGAGGAAGACTACTATGAATGGGAGTTAGATGGAACACTGATTACAAAATACTCTATTAGACTAGTCTATAGAAAACTGAGATGACCACACAAACACTACCTAAGTCGTTTGGATTTTGGGGGCTATACCAAAGCATAAGGTATTTGCTTGCTTGGTTGTTTGGAATAGATGCCCGACTCATGATCAACTTATAAGCTGGGGAATAGACACAACCGACACTTGTCTGCTATGTGCCGCTCATCTGGAGAGCAGAGATCACCTTTCTTCGACTGTAACTACACAAGGGATCTTTGTTCGAAGTTCTCTTCACGTCTGGGACTCACAACTTCACGGGATTGGCATGCATGCCTGCAACAGATGAAAAATATGAATGGAAACGAGTTAAGAAAATGCCTATTGCTCCTCTACCGGCAAGCGACTCTCTACTGGACTTGAATGGAACTAAACTCAGGACTGTTGGACATATAAAAAGAAACGATGAGCCGTAGCCCATATAAAAGAAAAAAAATAATAAGAAGGAGTGTTCTCCCACATCGGGGAGAAGCAACAGAAATGAGGCATATATATATATATGTTCTCACCCTTCTCTTGGTCCAAAGGCTCATGGGAAGAGAGGAGGCCCCCATGCGTGCGCCGCCGCCGCCGTCCGGCTCGAGCCCGGGCTCGGGCCTCTGGCCCAATAAGAAATTTCTTTTTTAGACCAAGTTAAGCTCAACGTTTTGCCATTTTATACCCAAAAAACAACATGCATTTTGTTTTAAAACGACAAGTAGTTTTGTATACAAAATAAAAAACGGCATGCCTTCTATCCCCTCGAGATAAAAAACGTGCAATAGTTGTTGCGGGAAGTGGCTTCTCGCTTTCTCTTTAAATAAACCTGACTCATCTTCTTCATTTCTCAAGTTTCTTTTCACAACGAAAACCATCAATCGTTATCCCACAGCGTAAGTCTAGAGAGTGTTCATAGATTATTAGTTCGTTAGGGACGTTCACGGATGAAGCGTGAATCGTCTATCATGGTTGTATCCTGGGATTCTTATTTGTACATGTCTGTCTCACTACGGAGCGAATATTAAGGGTTAAGGAAATAGATTCGTCTCGACTCCATGGTCTATTTCTTGAAAACGTTTTTTCTATTGGGTTTTCATTTCGTTTTTTTGAATCGTATATTTCATTAACATCGCTTTATTTATATAGTTTATGTCAATTCGATTTTCCGGCTTCTACAATCTTAACTCTTAATCGCTTCTATTTCATATAAGCTTTAATCGGATTGATCTTAATATGTTTTTATTAAAACGATTTCAAGGATTTCTAAAACATTATTTTTATTGTCGAAATAGTGTTTGCGATTTGCTTTACACATTTCCTCAAAACGTTTCTTTCTTATCAAAAACGGTTTGCGTTTTTCTCTGTAGCTCTATCTCGAAACGTTTTTTCTTACATGAATCATAAAAATGTTAAAAGAGAAAAAAATGATTCGTTTTCACAATAGCTCTGTAAAGCGAGCTGTTAAACAATCTACAAGTCTACACAAATGTCTTCTGCAAATGCTTTTAAGCGAGTTTACAAAATGTTTTTCAGACTTATATCGATATGATTTGGTTGTTTTGTAACGCTTTAAGCGATTTACTAAAAACACCAAAATGACAATCGATTTAAACTATTATTTATTGTAATAATATGTTATTTGATGATTGGAGTCTAATCCGTTTTCATGTTTTCTCAACAGAAAAATGACGGAAACTAATAACACCCCCATTGACACCACCATTGATACGCAAACTCCACTCAACACTGCTCAAACTGATGCAACCATAACAACTGCTGATGCAACATCAACAACCGCTGCAACAACGACACCTACCCTTCCAGTGGAAAATGTTGCTGACGAAACCACGCGCAGTAGCTTGTTCGGTGCTGGTCTCTATCAAACGGGTCCTATTCATGGAACCATAAGTGTTCCGGTTGCAGTTGCAACTCCTCCAACTATACCAAGCTTGTTCACTCAAAGTATAATGCCTGACAAGTTTGATAGCAAAGGCTTCAAAACGTGGCAAAAGAAGATGATGTTCTTCCTGAAAACAATGAAGCTGGATCAATTCACCCAGGAGGACAAACCCATTGTCCCTTATGGGATTGATGATGTGTACGCTCTTGCAACTATTGACAGTTGGGTGCAGTCCGACTTCATGTGCAAAGGATACATTTTGGGTCGCCTTATTAACCCTTTGTACCAAGTCTACTGTGAGATCCCCACATCGAAAGAGTTATGGAGATCACTGGACAAGAAGTACAGAGGTGGGGACACTAGCTTCCAGAAGTATGTGGTTGAAAAATTCCATGACTTCAAAATGGTGGATTCAAAACCCATCATGGATCAGGTGGAAGCGTTTCAGCTCATTTGCCATGAAATTGCTGCTGAAGAAATGTCCATCTGCGAGACATTCACAACTCTCAGCTTCATCCAAAAGCTTCCTCCAAACTAAACAGAATTCAAGAACTACTTGAAGGACAAAAAGAAGAAGATGGGACTTGAAGATCTCATTCAGAGGCTTCAGATGGAAGCCAGAAACCGAAATGATGACAAGTTTCTCCAAGCTAAAGAGCACACTGTCAACGTGGCTGAAATGAAAGGTAAAGGAAAGGCAATTGCTCGCTCTCCTACCAAGCCTTCCAAAACAGCTGCAATTTTGAGGGCTTCTGGTCCAAACTTCAAGAAGAAAGACATTGAGATCAATGTGAATGTGGAGAAATTCAAGGGAAAATGTCACTACTGCCACAAAGTTGGTCACGGGACTTTTGAGTGTCGCAGTAAGATCAGAGATGAGAAGGCTTAGGCGAATCTCACTGAAGAAGATCTCGTTGCAGTGGTGACTGAAGTCAATATGGTTGAAAGCAACAACCCTAAGGAATGGTGGTATGACACTGGTGCCACCTCCCATATTTGCACTGATAGGGCGATGTTCAGTACCTATCAGAAAAGCAAGACTCAGGAGAAGCTGTTCATAGGAAACACTGCAGTCTCCAAGATTGAAGGTCGCGGCAAGGTGATTCTGAAGATTACATCTGGACGTGAAGTCACTCTGCAGAATGTGAAGCATGTGCCTGACATGAGGAAGAACCTGGTCTCGGTAACCTTGCTCAGCAAGAATGGATTCGCCACAAGTCTTGAGGCGGACAAGCTCGTGATTAGGGAGAATAAAGTTTATTTAGGAAAGGGGTATGTTAAGGATGAACTGGTCAAAATGAATGTAATAACAGTCACTCCGAAAATTGTAGCTCCAAAAGTTTCAATGAATAAGAAAGAGCTAGTTGCTTATTTGGTTAAGTCTTTTAATATATGGCATGAAAAATTAGGCCATGTAAACTACAAAAACGATACAAAGATTAATGAATCAAAATTTAATCCCAAAATGCAAAACAAATAAACAAAAATGTGAAGTATGCGTACATGCTAAGCTCACAAAAACACTCTCACCTCGTGTTGAAAGAACTAACAAACCTCTAGATTTAATTCACACAGATTTATGTGACTTAAAAATACATACAAACTAGAAGTGGGAAAAGTACTTTGTGACCTTCATAGACGACTGAACAAAATATTGCTATGTATATTTATTACATAGCAAAGATGAAACCTTAGAAAAATTCAAAGAATTTAAATCGAGGTCGAAAATCAGCGTAAAACAACTATTAAAATAGTTAGAAGCGACAAAGGAGGCGAGTATAATGGTCCATTTAATGCTTTTTGTAAATAGCATGGAATAATTCATCAAACTACAGCTCCTTTCTCACTAGAATCTAATGGAGTTGTTGAACACAAAAATCGAACTCTAAAAGAGATGATGAATGCAATGTTGCAGGAATCTGGGTTACCCCAGAACATGTGGGGGGAAGCGTTGTTTACCATTAATTATATCCTCAACAAAATTCTATATAAAGTAACTAGCAAAACTCCATATGAACTATAGAAAGGTAATTTATTTTCGTATAAATACCTCAAAGTGTGGGGGTGCTTGGCAAAAGTTGCGGTACCTCCACCAAAAAGGTCACTACTGGACCTAAAACAATGGATTGTATCTTCATCGGGTATGCACATAATAATATTGCATATCGGTTACTGGTACATAAATCTGAAATACAGATATTCATGAAAAATGTTTTTCCATGTAAGGAAAAACAAGGTTCAAAACGAACTCGAGAAGAAAGAGAAGACGACAATGTTTCAGAAATTAAGACAAATGTTGACATTTCTATAAATGATATTTCAGAAAATGAAAAAGATGAACCTAGAAGGAGTAAAAGAACTTGAAAGGAAAAATCTTTTGGTGAAGATTTCTTAAAGGCATTTTTAGTAGAAAATGATCCAAAGACTTTGGCAGAAGCCATGGCTTCACCAGATGCTCCATTTTGGAACAAAGCTGTCAAATGTGAATTCGACTCTATCATGCAAAATTATACATGGTATATAACGGATTTACCACCTGGCTGTAATTAGGGAATAGATGGATAATGATACGAAAACTAAACCCTGATGGAACACCTGGTTTATACAAAGCTAGGCTTGTAGTTCAAGGATTTCGACAAAAAGAAGGCGTTGGCTACTTTGACACATATTCTGCAGTGACGAGAATAACCTCAATAAGGCTGATGATAGCAATCGCAGCTCTAAGAAACCTAGAAATCCATCAAATGGATGTAAAAACCGCCTTTCTAAATGGTGATTTAGAAGAGAAAATTTACATGAAACAACCTGAGGGTTTTGTTATTCCTGGACAGGAAAACAAAGTATGTCGACTTGTAAAGTCACTTTATGGGCTTAAACAAGCTCCTAAACAATGGCATGAAAAATTTGACAATGTAATGATGTCGAATGGTTTCAAAATTAACGAATGTGATAAATGCATATACTTCAAAACTACCAAAAATGCGTATGTTTTGCTATGTTTATATGTAGATGATATGCTCATTATTGGAAGCAATAAAGATATTATCAATCACACAAAAAACATGCTCAAAGGGAAATTTGAGATCAAAGATATGGGATTAGCATATGTTATTCTCGGGGTTAAAGTCACAAGAACTTTAAATGGAATTATCTTAACTCAATCTTACTATGCTCAAACAATATTAGATAGATTTAAAAACTAATAGTACGGCAAAAACTCCGTTAGATCCCCAAATGCACTTGACAAAGAATTCAGGTGAAGCGGTTTCACAAAACGAGTATGCACGAGTGATTGGAAGTCTCATGTACCTGACCAATTGTACTAGACCAGATCTAGCTCATGCAGAAATGTACTTAGTCGATATACAAGTAATCCAGGTCATACACACTAGAAAGGTATAACGAGAGTACTCAATTACTTGCGCTACACCAAAAATTTTGGGCTTCACTATGGTAAAGAACTAGCAGTTTTACAAGGATACAGTGATGCTAACTGGATATCAGATTCTAAAAACTCAAAATCCACAATTGGATACGTCTTTACACTATGAGGAGCAGCTATATCATGGAAATCTACCAAAAAATAGTGTTAGCCAGATCCACCATGGAATTTGAGTTCATTGCCTTAGACAAAGAAGCGGAAGAAGCTGAATGGCTTCGAAATGTTTTGGAAGATACTCCCTTGTGGGAGAATCCTGTACCAGCTATAAGAATACATTGTGATAGTCAATCAGCTATAACTCGGGCTCAGAATAATCTCTACAATAGCAAATCTCGTCACATCAGAAGACGACATAAGACCATTAGACAACTTATCTCAAATGGTGTAATCACAATAGATTATATCAAATCGGCTGACAACCTAGCGGATCCATTTACTAAAGGTTTGCCACGAGATATTGTCGCTAAATCATCAAAAGGAATGGGTTTAAAGCCTATAACGAATGAGGATGTTTTATTGCAACCCTACCTATCATGACTGGAGATCCCAAGATGTAGGGTCAAAGGGAAAACAAAATCAAACAGAATCTAACAAAAGCACTATGAGACAAAATAGTCTCTTCCCAACTCCTAAGATGATAAAAGTGCTAATGAAAGAAGGATAAGCATAAGCTTTTAAAGATTCCATAGCTTCTAAAGCGGAGTATTACTCAATACTCTTCATGGTCAATCACCTAATGAGTGTGAAATGAGGCTGTTTCTAGGAGAATGAATGTAAGACTATATTCTCTAAGTTCACTCATGAAAACCAGGAATAGTTCAGGGCCACAATGAAAACAATAGAGAACTAAGTTCTACGAGAAAATGAAGTTGTGTTATGCATGTTGTCTCGGTCTCCATAAAACATCGGTTGGTTCAAGACATCATGTTCACCTTCTGGTAAAGTAAGCCTGACAGATATTAACTATGAGTGGTTCAAGGCTTAAAAATGCCACCAACTCAAACAAGTGAAATTTTCTCAAGCACTCTCGATAAGTCTGTCTAGTCTAGTTAAGATTAGAATAATTATAGTTTTTAGATTCTATCGAGTCTGCATTTAGTCTGCATATGTTTAGAGTCATTTCTATTCATGTGGGGGATTGTTGGACATATAAAAAGAAATGATGGGCCGTAGCCCATATAAAGGAAAAAAAAGCAATAAGAAGGAGCGCTCTCCCACATCGGGGAGAAGCAACATAAATGAGACATATATATATGTTCTCAGCCTTCTCTTGGTCCAAAGGCTCAGGGGAAGAGAGGAGGCCCCCCACGCGCACGCCGCCGCCGCCGTCCGGCTCAGCTCGGCTAGACACGGCGTGGGCTTGGGCTTGGGCTTGGGCTTGGTTTTGGGCTTGGGCTTGGGTAGAGGGCCTCTGGCCCAATAAGAAGTTTCTTTTTTGGACCAAGTTAAGCTCAACGTTTTGCCATTTTATACCCAAAAAACAACATACATTTTGTTTTAAAGCGACAAGTAGTTTTGTATACAAAATAAAAAACGGCATGCATTATATCTTCTCGAGATATTTAAACGAGATATGACAGAGTCTTGGGGAATAAGTTTATGAACCTCAACTTCCCGTGATCTCCGCGAGATTCTCCCCCACGTGCAACAATTGTTGCGGGAAGTGGCTTCTCGCTTTCTCTTAAATAAACCTGACTCGTCTTCTTCATTTCTCAAGTTTTTTTCACAACGAAAACCATCAATCGTTATCCCAAAGTGTAAGTCTAGAGAGTGTTCGGAGATTATTAATTCGTTCGGGACGTTCACGGGTGAAGCGTGAATCGTCTATCATGATTGTATCTTGGGACTCTTATTCGTACATGTTCGTCTCACTACGGAGCGAATATTAAGAGTTAAGGAAAGAGATTCGTCTCGAATCCATGGTCTATTTCTTGAAAACGTTTTTTCTATTCGGTTTTCATTTCGTTTTTTCGAATCGTTTATTTCCTTAACATCGCTTTATTTATATTGTTTATGTCTATTCGATTTTCCGGCTTCTACAAGGACTTCATCGAGCCTCCTCTCGTACTGTCACTACTCTCCTCCCTCAGATCGATAGACAGGTTAAGGAGAAGATCCTGAGCCTCCGAGATACAAACCCTGCAACTTCTTCTCTTCTGCGGTTATGGTTTCAATTTACCGAACGATGAAGCACTCTCCTGTCTCTTGCGTCTTGGGTTTACTTTTGCTAATCTTCACTTTTGGTTGGTTTTTTTAACTAATTATTGGGTTTCATTGGGCTATGTTCCAAATTCAGAACTTAACCCATTGGGTCGTAAGCTTTTTTTTCTTTTAGTTTCTTGTTTATTGAAAGTGAGTTCAAAAAAACTGTTGCCTATAAGGCTCTTGCTTTGAATTGGCTTCATCAACTTCCTCGGGAAGATTATTTGTTCTCTGATCAAGAGATACAGTAGCATCTGTTCCAGTAGGGTATATTTCACAGCTTGAAGGTGGTTCCGTTGACAAGTTTGCGTCAAGTGGTTCTTCGTCCGGACCTTCTACACCAGATAAATAAGTAAATCATAACAGCATAGACTTATCTCACATAATAAATGTTTTTTTGTGTGCTCACTACTTATTATGCGTATGACCCGTCAACGAATTTTCCAAAAATGATATAACTTAGACTTGTAAGCTCATTACAGTCTTCCTTCTCAGAGTTAGCAAGAAGCGCTAAACATAAATCTCACAGGATCTAAGAATAATATTTTTTTTCAGATCTATTTCGTAAAGAAGACTTGTAAAAAGTCTTCTAGTTAATGCATAGTTTAGTTTTGCAAATTGACTTTATGTGTGTTTTTTACAGAATAGTCTAGCAGTTTTCCAACTTATATTTGTTAACAAAGAAATGAGTACACTTCTGTTCTCGAATATAAACATGTTAGTTTTGCAATTGACCAAATTTTATCAGAAATTTGACTTTTTATACGGGAAGTCTTCTTTATGTTACATGAAGTCTTCTTTATTGTTACATGAAGTCTTCTCATTGTCGCAAGAAGTATTTTTAGATTAGTTTTGCAACTGAAAATCAACAATCAACAATAAAACATTTAATATTAATTAGAAGACTACTGGAAGTCTTCTCGAATTTTATTCTATGTTTCTGGTTAAACCTCTAGTTAAGAAAAATACTTCTAAAGATTTTTTCCGCCAGAAGAATTCTCAAGAAATCTTCTATGAATAAGTCAAATATGATCAATTACAAAAGTAAGCTTCACAGATTTCGTGCGACAATGAGAAAAATTCATGTGATTGTCTATAAGTCTTATAAGAAAAAGTTAAATATTTTCTGAACTTTGGTCAATTGCAAAACTAATATGTTTACGAGAGAAGTATTATCTGGTATTTTAGAGAAATTTTCAAATCCAAAGCAAACCAATATTTACAAAAGAATACTTCTTAAGAAATTGGTTGTATGTCAATGTTTATTAACCTTCTTAAGAAGTCTTTCTTCGTAAATTTTCAATTGCAAAATGACTTAAATAGAAGACTTCTCTACGTCAATGTTTATTAAGCTTCCATTTTCTCCAAATTTAAAATGAATTTTTACGATTTTTTTGTTAATTCATATGTATTAGTCAATATTCGGGCTCCTAAATAGAATTAATAACTTAACTGATGATAATTATGAGGTTACAAACATTCATTTATTAATGTTTCTATTTGATATCTCATCTGCTCTTTGCAGACGATAATCTCTTTCTTTTGTAAGACACAAAAGGAGGAATTTCAAACCATTCACAAGATATTAAAGGAGCATGAGAAATTATCAGGTTAGTTAACAAACTTCCAAAAAATTTCTATTCAATTTGGATACAAGATAGAGAACCCATTCGCCAAGAATTACGAGATAATTTAGGCATCCAGAACATTGGTGGTAATGGATCTTATCTTGGAATGCCCAAGAGTTTGGCAGGATCAAAGACACAAATGTTTGTCTTCATCCAGGACATGCTAAATAATAAGGTTAATGGATGGACATTCAAGTTTTTCACTAATTGAGGTAAGGAGGTGATTATAAAATCGGTAGTTACATCGTTACCACATACTGTGATATCTTGTTTTCATTTGCCGAAGACGGTAACGAAGAAATTGATAAGTTTAGTAGCACAATCTTGGTGGAGTACGGGGGAAGCACAAAAGGCATGCATTGGAAGTCATGGGACAAATTATGTAACCATAAAGATGATGGAGGATTGATGTTTAAAGATCTAATGGTTTTCAATATGCCTATGCTTGGAAAGGAGTTTTGGCGATTATAGAAAAGCCAAACAATTTATTTCAAGAGTTTCTAAACGATGGTACTTCAGGAATGCATCACCCCTGAACCGGTTAGATCATACTCCCATCATATGGATAGCGCATTATTGTCTCTGCTAAATATCTGGTTAGCAAAGGAAAAATTAAATGGGTGTGATCAAGATCTTCTATCTCAATATAGAATGATCATTGGTTCCCAACCACTCGCCCGAGACCAGCAAATAGTAATCAACAAAACCTCTATCCTAACCTGATATATGGTATTTTTGACACTATGTACCTATGCTTTCTAAATTATTTCCAGGTCTTTATCGAGTCTTTCTAGTCTTTTTCGAGTCATTTCATGTCCATAGTAGATTTGGAGGCTCTTGGAGAGACACATGAAGAAAAGAATGCAAATTAGAGTTTTCATGTAGAGCAACCAGACAGAGCAGCCGAATGGATGATCCTGAACGGAGCAGCCACTCGGCTGCTCGAGATTATTAAGAACACTTCTAATATTTCGAGATTTTACCTAGGAATCCCCTTTTATCCTACAAACCTGAAAAAAATATCTTTTCTTATTCTTTTTCACAGACTACGTGATTTTAGACAGAGATTTTTAGAGAGAGAAAACTCGTAATCTTGTTAAGGGAGAAGGATCTCTACACACTCTTGAGAAGAATCCAAAACCTTATTTTTATTATTCCTTCAATCTATCATCAAGTTTTCTTCATCTCTTATATTTATGATCTATGTGGCTATGGCTGAGTAGTCGATTTGCTTAGTCTAAGGTGTTAGGAGATCGTAGATTCATGAGCTAAACACAAATAAGGATTGATGTTTTGATTGTCTCCAATCATAGTTAAAATTAATGTTGAGAATAAACTAACAACTTAGTCTCTGATTTTAGTTTGAATTTATTCATCAAAAGTGCTGTAGATTTCTAGAAAGAGCATAGATAGGCGATCTGTTCTTAACCAACGAAAGTCGATGTTAAGGCGGATTGTGAACATATCGAATCTGATCATAATTTTCTAGTGATTTAAACAAAATTTAGATATTGGGAATGCAGCGAAACAAAGGATAGATGCCATGAAAGTTGATCGATCTAGCTTGGTTATTAAAGTTCAAGACTTGCTGCGATTTGTTCCTTGAATATATGTTTGGTTAATGCTCGTTGATTTCCAACTATTCATCCTAGACGTAGCTCTTTTATAATCTGAAACCAAACTAATCCATCTATGTTGCTTGCTTTACTTTTTTTCTTATTTCTACACCACTAGATTTGTCTTACCTTAATATCGATCTCATAGAAACAAAGTGTAAGAACGGTCTTCTGGAATTGAATCCAAATACTACATCACACACACTATTAGCTTGTTGTAGTGAAACACAATTTTAATGTATCAAATTTTGGCGTCGTTGCGACGGGAACCATCTATTTACCTCTGTTTTTTTTCTGCTAGATATTTAGTCTAAGACTTCTTACTTATTTACATTTTTTCTTGCAGCTGACCAATAGACAAAATTGGAGTAATACATCATGAGCTTTAATCACGCTTAGTAATCAGGAGCTTGCAAGGTTGGAAAGAACAAACCGACAACAGCCAAGGCCAAATCACGCCACTATCGGCAATCACGGACATCAAGATGAACACGGTGCTGAGTTTCCAAGGATGCAACAAAAGATGCTCCAGATGCAGCAGACCTTCCAGCAGCAACAAGTTTTGCATTAAGCTACCCAAAAACAGGCTGCTTCGATTAAGCAGATAAACCTCGTGCGTTACTTCTCTACTACGCGCTCTGCCATTGCTCCACCAGCCTGTGCAAGGAAAGACTATGAGATCAAGCCTGCTATAATTTCACTAGTGAAAAGTAAAATCTTTCATGGAATGCATGCAGAAATTCCAATGGATCTCATTGAGAATTTTGAAGAGATTTGCAGTTTTACTCGTGCAAATGGAATGACACCTGATTTCATCAAGTGTATGTTGTTCCCATTCTCTCTCTCTGACATGGCTTCAAGATGGTTGAAGTAACTCCCAATTGGTTCTCTAACATCATGGGAACATGTCCGATCAGTCTTCTTGGGACATTTCTACACTAAGGAAAAAACGACTGCTCTGTGAAATGAGATTTCTTCATTCCAGCAGCATGTTGATGCAATAGAGTTGAGATGAAACTGTTGAGAGGAAACAAGAAACCCTTCCTAGAAACAGTGTGATGAGTCTTAAAGTTGGGCTCTGTAATGTAATAGATCTGAGATGTGAGAAAGCTAATGGAAAAGAAACGGAGCAATTGTTTGCTGGGACTGCTTTAGGCGCATAAGAGAGAACAAAGCACCCTACCAACTCTAAAGCGACTACTCTCAACAAAATTGTTGATACTCCACCAGTTCGAGTCTATGTTTCTAAGGTTCTCTATCGTGTTCCACCTAGACATCTGATGGATACCATTACTGTGGAGCAGGTGCCTGGATTCAGGAAGATGGTGAGAAGGCTTCCTAAAAAGATTTTCTAGGAAGGGATCGATACGAACATATACGACGGTTTTCTTTTATTATTTATATGCCTAATAAAAGAGTATCCTTTCCCAATATTAATAAGAAGGTTTTCTATAAAGCTGTCCCCACCAAATTTCCAACACTACATGCCTCATTCATCTCAGTGGTTTGTGGAGAGAAACTAAAAGTTTTTCCTAAGAAGGAGCTTGGTAATAAGAGTGAGATCAAAGAAGTCATGGATGGAGATCCTCACATTAATACATTGATGCAGCGCATCTTCTTAGTTACAGAGGTCGTTATGGGCTTTGGTTTTCATAAGGCTTTACTTGCGTTTTAAGTTTAGTTTTTCCTTTTATTATTAGGACTAAATAATAATAAACTCTCCTTTACAAGATGAGATTAGGACGTTTTAGAGTAGTTTATATAGCAAGACTTAATCGATGTACAAAGCACCTTACTTTTATTAATCAAACTTGCAATTGCAGTCAGATCTTTAAGCACTTAGAGAAGTACTGTAAACCTATTTTGACTTGTTGAGAGCATCACCAAGATCACAAGACCTTGTTTGAGTTGAGAGAATCAACAGCTCAAGAATCTATTGTCTCGCTACAGTTTCCTAGTTACTTAGCTTCCGCTCTCTATCAGTTGGTATCAGACAAGAAACGTTCTTGGATTTTCGATTCCGCATGCCACCAAAACAACACACAGCAACACCTACGAACCGCGAACCAGCGGAGATGTCTGAGTTTCAGAAAGCGTTGTTGGCTATGCAGGAGAATATTCAGAGTACGATACACACTTCGATTATGGAGATAGGAAATATGCTTAGCCAAAGACTCACCGCTAACAATCCGTTGTTTAACAATGGAGAATCAGAGGACAATGGCTAAGTACACTCAACCCCTTTGCAAGACATGGTCGCCGCCGTGCTCTACAGCGTCATGATCAATGAAAACGGGTTCAAATTGATCGATATCAACCACCCGACCAATGGTGGGAGTCTTCGTTCAAAGTATAGATTCTGAAATTCCATGGCAGAGCTCGTGGATAAACCCTACTTGATTGGATGGCTACAGTGGATGAGCTCTTGGAGTTCAAACAGATTCCGTCAAGGTTCTCTTACAGTACACGACTACGCGGAGGAGTTCTCTCTTCTTCCCACGCGAACCGATATCTACGACACTGCAGAACGAGAGGTTTGATTTCCCCAAGTGGTTGATCGTTTTTGTTCTTTGAATGTAGCTGCACGCCTATGTGCTTCTGCAAGTGTAGTAGGACATGCTTCTGTATAACAGAACAGAGTAGTTTACAACCTCAGCAAAAGAACCAACGGCTCCTGCTTCTCGTACGACAGCTCCAACAGAGGATACTAATTTGTATTCCTTTGTTGAAGTGTAACGCAAGTGTAGAGCCAGGACACCGTCAAACAGCATGTCCACAGTAAGCACGACGAGGCCTAGTTCTCGACGAGAAACATGACGAGACAGGACCAGTCTATGATTAATACGATGGGGATGAAAAACATGGTGAGGACATTCAACACACCCACGGTGACACTGGTCACTTTCTGTCTCTCACTGCTCTTGTCTCACAGCACGACGTCTAGACGACCAAGGGTTACGGACAAACATATTTCTTTCATCCTGCAAAATTCTTGGCCGTGTTTGCAGCTTTATTATTCACTCAAGGATTTGTCGCAATGTAATCTCTGAAGAAGCAGTAATCAAATTAGGCATTTTTATAGATCCACATCTAGCACCATACTCGTTAGGTTGGCTAACAGAAGGTGTCAATCTTTTCATTACACATCGGGCTCTCATTTTCTTCTTTATTAGATCACACTACAAGGACCGAAGCTATTGTGACATTGCTCCAATTGATATAAGTTACTTGTTGCTAGGGTGTCCGTGGGAATTTGATCGCAAAGTAATACATGATGGAGCTAAGAATACGTACAGTTTCCTTTGGGAAACGCACCATATCGTTCTTATTCGATCAAGAGAGACAACGAGTCAACCGTCACCAGCCCCTGCAATAATGCCTCCAGCTCTACTCTCACCACTACAACAACAATTAGCAGCATTAATTTGTTCTTACGCAGCATTTATTACGGAACTCCAAGTTGAAGGTGCTGTGTTTGCCTTATTGCCGTTGTCCGATCATAAAATTCTCACAACAACGCCCCACCTATCATTACTTCATGTTCTATCCGAATTTGAGGATCTGTTTCCAAAATTCTTTACCAAAAGGATTACCACCACACCTAGAGATTCAACATCATATCAATCTCGTCCCGGGTGCAACTTTACCCAACTGACCGCATTATCGGATGACCTCAAGTGAGCATGAAGAACTATGTCGCCAAGTTAAGGATCTTCTGCAAAGAGGTCATATCAAGAAAGTCCCAGTCCATGTGCTGTTCCTGTTCTTCTGATTCCCAAAAAAGATGGTTCGTGGCGTATGTGTGTCGATAGTAGAGCCATCAATAAGATCACAATACGTTACAGGTTTCCTATTCCTCGATTAGAAGATCTACAGGATAAGGTTGGGACAGCCAAAATATTCTCTAAAAGTGATCTCAAAAGTGGTTATCACCAAATCCGGATTTTCCCAGGAGATGAGTGGAAAAGGGCTTTCAAGACGCGAGAAGGAATTTCAAATGTTGTTAATGCCATTTGGTTTATCTAATGCACCGAGTAATTTTATGAGGATCATGAACCAAGCACTACGGCCTTTTGTTGGAACTTTGTCATGGTTTATTTTGATGACATTCTCTTCTTCAGTACATCACTCGCCGAGCATGAGGATCATATACGCAAGGTTTTAACTATGTTACGCAAGGAAAAACTTTTCTCTGCCAAACAGAAGTGTGAATTTGGCGTGTCAAATATTCTTTTCCTTGGCTATGTTGTGTCCGATGAAGGCGTAGCAGTAGAAACTTTGAATATTGAAGTCGTTCAGTCATGGTCAAATCCAAAAACAGTTTCAGAGGTTTGAAGCTTTTATGGATTGGCTTCTTTCTACCGCCGCTTCTAGAGCCACTTTAGGACCATCATGGTGCCAATAACATTGTGTATGTGTGAGGATAAATTCATGTGGTCACAAGAAGCGACAAATGCTTTTGAGAAGATCAAAGAAAAATTGAGTTTGGCCACAATCCTTGTTTTACCAGGATTTTCGCTAACTTTTGAGTTGCACTGTGATGCTTCTAAATTAGGAGTTGGCGTCGTCCTAAGTCAAAACGGCCGACTAGTGGCCTTCTACACCGAAAAAATTTCTGGAGCAAGGAGTCGGCAAAGTACTTATGACGTTGAAATCTACGCAATATTCCAACCTATTAAACATTGGGAACATTATTTGGTGCATCAGGAATTTATTTGTTTACAGATCAGGACACATTACGGCACTTGGACAGTCAGTCAAAGGTTTCAGCACGTCATGCCGCTTGGATAGCGTATCAACAACATTTCACCTTTGCCATTAGACATCAATCGAAGAAAACTAACCGATTTACAGATGCTCTCAGTCGCCGCCATTCGCTTATCACCACTATGCATACGAGGGTTCGTGGTTTTGCTGTGTTTGCTGATTTTTATCCATATGACCCATTATTTGTTCGAAATTTTTGAGAAGCAGAGCAATGAACTACAGAAGATTATACACTTCATGAAGGATTCTTGTTCAAGGGACTTTGTTTATGTGTACCAGAGTACAGCTTGCGACTACAGATTATTAGCGAGCTAAATATTGAAGTTCATGTGGGTAGGGACCGGACACTACAACTGGTTTCTTCTTCACATTTATGGCCTACACTTCGACCGGACATGGAGCGTTTTGTCGAACGATGGCGCATCTGTCAACAAGGAAAAGGGCGCACCTCTGATACCGGTCTCTATCTTCCATTACCCATTCCTACATAACCATGGACAGACATCAGCATGGACTTCTTTTTGGGATTACCACGCACACAACATGGCCACGATTCTATCTTCTCGTTGTTGACCGATTTTCAAAAATGGCACATTTTGTGGCCTGCAAAAACAACAACAGATGCAGTCAACGTCGCCATGCTTTTCTTCAGGGAAATATATCGGCTTCATGGATTGCCATCTTCGATTGTATCAGACATGGATACGAGATTCCTCAGTCACTTTTGGAGGTCTTTTTGGAAGTTGTTAGTACTTCACTCGGTATGAGCACCGCTTACCATCCACAAACCGATGGCCAAAAGTAAGTTAACAAGTCTTTAGGAAATCTCTTACGCTGTATTTTGGGCGACAACATCAAATCGTTGGACTCTAAGCTTTATCAAGCCGAGTTTGCGCACAATCACACGCTTAACCGGAGTCTCGGCTTTTGCACATTCAGTGTAGTTTATGGAGTCATTCGACGAGCTCCTGTGGACTTAACTACGTTTATTGACAAGACAAGACATCAAGGGGAGGCTATTGATTCCATCACTGACCTTCACACAGCACATCAAACTGCTAAGGAAAATTTAGAGACAGCAGCAGAAAAGTACAAGAAAGCAGCATATGTCAAGCGGAGGGAAGTTGTCTTTACACCTGGGGAACAGGTCTGGGTTTATTTGACAAAGGAGAGATTGTCATTGAGAGAATACAACAAGCTGAAATCTAAAAAGATTGGCCCAGTAGAGATCATCGAGTGTATTAACCCAAATGCCTATAGGGTAAAGCTTCTTGATGGTCTTAGAACGTCGGACGTCTTCAATGTCAAACACCTCTCGCATTTCCATGGTGATAACACCTCACGAGATTCGTGGTCGAATCCTCCATCTCCCGGGGAAACCTGATGCAGCGCATCTTCTTAGTTATGGACATCATTATTGGCTTTGGTTTTCATTAGGCTTTACTTGCATTTTAAGTTTAGTTTTTCCTTTTATTATTAGGACTATATAATAATAAACCCTCCTTCACAAGATGAGATTAGGACGTGTTAGCGTAGTTTATATAGCAAGACTTAATCGATGTACAAAGCACCTTATTTTTATTAATCAAATTTGTAATTGCAATCGGAAATTTAAGCACTTAGAGGAGTACTATAAACCTCTTTTGACTTGTTGAGAGCATCACCAAGATCAAAAGACCTTCTTGTTCGAGTTGAGAGTATCAACAGTTCAAGAATCTACGGTCTTGTTACAGTTTTCTAGTTACTTAGTTTCCGCTCTCTATCACTAATAAAAGAGTCTCATTCACCAATATTAATAAGAAGGTTTTCTATAAAGTTGTCCCCACAAAATGTCCCACACTACATGCCTCATTAATCTCAGTGGTTTGTGGAGAGAAGCTGCAAGTTTTTCCTAAGAAGGAGCTTGGTGATAAGATTGAGATCAAAGAAGTAATGGATGAAGATCCTCACATTGATACCAAGAAACTCAAGGGGAATGCGAAAGTGAAAGATAAAGTCCAGAGAAAAAAGATCAAGGGTGATCCTACAATAACTTTGATACCTCGAATGTGTGATGAGAACTCTATTGGGTATAAGGTAAAATGCAAAGAAACCTCTAAACCTTTCTCTAAAGTTGGAGTTATTCTCACACATAAGCTGAAGGAGAAAGCGGAAGCTACTATAAAAAGAGATGTTGAGCACAGCTTTGAAGCTGAATATGTCTAATTATGGAGATATTTTGGGAAAAAGCGCTCATGCTCAACCCTACTGAACCTTATCACCAAGTCTAGCTAATGACTTAAACCAATCTCTTGGTGGGAGGTAACCCACCGATAAGTGTAAATATCATGAAGATTTGTTTCTGCTTATTTTTTGTTTTAGTTTATTGAGTCTCAGGACAAAAATCAGAAAAACATGAGATACTTCAAAATCAGAAACGGAGCATCTATCCCTCCGAAAGGAGCTCCTGCTCCAAGGGGAGATATTACGATGGAGCACCTATATTTTGGTGGAGCGTCCGTTCAATTCAGGTAAGTATCTCGACGAAAAAAAAGTCAGGGGAGGGTCTTTGTTGTTTACTAACTCGTTGATCTCTTTTTTTTCTTTTGAGTCATTTTGAGTCAAACTTGTTGGAAATGAGGTCCTTATTTTTTGATGATCTTAACCACCCTTGTATTTTATTTATCATATACAATGATCTTAGCAGTGGACGAAAGACACACATGTGGACCTGGAACACCCAGACGTTATATCATTTTCTCCAGAAGATTTCGACTTGTCGAGGTTGCTCTGGAAAGATGTAACTCCATTTAACTTAAACATAATCTTGACTGTAATTCTTCTTGTATGGGCATTAGATCATGGACACGAGATTACACTCAGGACTTCTTGTTTTTTTTTACCCATCTTGCTGATCCTGAGTGGCTAGCTTATCTTTAGCTAGTTCCCACCTTGAACCCTAAGCATTTATTCCACCTTCATGCATTCTATTTTTCCAGTGTCATATGTGCAAATATGTGCAAAACGGTCGGAGAGTAAATGATCAACTCAGTCTCTCACTCGTTCTTTTTGCAGTACAAGCAATCAGCAGAAGAGAACATGCAGGCCAAAATAAAGTGACTTGTCCAAAACCTGTAAACAAGAAAGAAAGTGGAGAATCAAAAAAAATGGTGAGATCAGAACCACCAAAGGCATGACAACCATGTGAAATTACCTCATTTTTCATCACATCATCATCTTCAGACAAAAAAGAGAAAAAAAAAATAGAAAAAGAGGATGAAGAAGGAGAAGAAAGAACAAAGCAACAATGTCTCAGATTGGATGAAGATATCAGTGGGTGTCGAGTTTGACATTTGAAGAAATAGAGGATGTAAAACGAATGGGAGCTGTGGACATCAATGGATCCACCTCTCTTACATTTTTTTGCGATATCATGCATCCTCTACATCGAACACGCTCCACCATTAAATTAGCTTGTTTTATACCTCGCGTCGTTTACCCTGAATGATTCTTGTGACAAGAAGCTCATATCACTCTTAATTGAATGTAAGGAGTTTTGTCTGAAAAGCGTGGCTTTTGCAGGTTTGAGATATAGAGTATGGGTACGATTTGAAAAACAATAAATAGGGTTTCAGTAAGAGTGTGTTTTCCTAGTTTGTTGCTTGTATGGTTCAGAGATTTGTGGTTGAAGTATCGTTCTGGAAAATTTGAGAGTTCCTGCATTTTCAAACTTTTCTCCTTGCTCTTGGTACATAATTTTGTTTGAGGACAGACAAAGATATAAGTATGGGGGCATTGATATATGGTGTTTTGGCACAATGTACATATGCTTTCTAAATTGTTTCCAGGTCTTTATCGAGTCTTTCTAGTCCTTTTCGAGTTATTTCAGGTCCGAAGTAGGTTAGGAGGCTCTTGGAAGGATACATGAAGAAAAGAATGCAAATTGGAGTTTTCTTGCGGAGCAACCAGACAGAGCAGATGGGTGGATGGTCTGGAAAAAAGAAGCCACTCGGCTGCTCGAGATTTTTAAGAGAACTTCTAATATTACGAGATTTTACCTAGAGATCCCTCTTTTTCCTTCTAGGTACCACAAACGTGCAAAAATATATTTTCTTATTCGTCTTCATAAACTTGCTTCCCAAGTTTATCTTCTAGCCTTTTCTCCATGGTATAAACTTGCTCCTTTATTTTATCCCACGCTAGCTCAGCATCTTGCATCCACATGGTCTTCACCACTCCACATGCCTCCTGGTGTACTATCTGATGCACACTGCATCAGAAAATACTTCAGCGACTTCGTCAAGACATAAATCTCAGTTTATCCTTCTCCAGCTCAAGATCTTGCATCCACATGGTACCCACCACTCAGCATGCCTTTTTTATTAATGACTGATGCGGTCCAGCATCAGTGACTTCGTCACCTAGTTAGTCAAGTAAAACTATTGACATCCACAAGCTTTGGCTTGCATTTTCAAAACAAAGGCGCTATGCAATTGATGCTGCCATTGTCAAGATCATGAAGGGAAAGGAATGAATTTGGTCGTTATATCTGAGTGTGTCGAGGAACTAAGACAGACGTTCAAGCCTGATATTAAAGCGATTAAAATATGTATTGAGAATTTAGTAACCAGCGGCAATTTGGAGAGGGGAAATGATGCAGCAGCATCTAGGATATTGGCGCCAACATAACTACAATTTAAATAGTTTCCTTTTTCTTATGTGTTTTGGTTTTATTTCATAATTCTTTTTGCTAATAGGTTATGGATTTTAATGACGGCCTAAAGAGTCTTATATAAGGAACTCTCTTATCACTTTTGTAGGAAACGATTTGATTTAATAAAAGGCTTTTGCTTTATACCTTGTTCGATTTGATTCAATTCATCAAACAGGAAGTTGGTCTTGAGAAGCTATTGCAAGAAACTCTTGATTGATTCAAGAACAAGTCTCTAAGAATTTCTTTGATTCCTTTATCGACCGTTCAACCCAATTCATACGCTACACCAGGTTGGTATCAAAGCTTTGCTACGCTCCGAATCAAGCTAACCTTCTATGATGGTTCGAAAAACTTGTTCTCAACAACAAGTTGATGAAGATATCCTAGCTACTCAACAATCCGTCAACAATCTTCAACAACAAATCAAAGACCTCACCACTGCGGTTGCTGCGCTATCAGCTCAACACCTGAAACCTAGAAACTGCCACCGCCGACACGACCAACTCACTAACTCCGATGACTCAGATAATGGCTCAAATCCCTTCGCTCCACTCCGCCAACCCCGTCAACATCACAACAATTCCGATTCAGACTTGGAAGACGACAACAACAATTCAGCATGGAAAATTAGCTTCAAACTCGACTTCCCCGAATTTCATGGTACTATCGTGGCAGAATAACTTTTGGATTGGTTCGTAACCGTGGGTTCAAGCAAAATCCGCAAGATCAATGTGTACCATTATAGCTATTCGATTTCGTGATCGAGCAGCGGCTTGGTGATCACAAGTCAAGGCAACTCGATCTCGGGTTGGGTAAAACAAAAATTGTCTCATGGGATATGCTTAAAAGAGAGATGCGCAAACTTTTTACCCTATAACTACGGTATGTTAATGTTTCAAAATTTTCAAAACCTACGCCAACGATCTCGTACCGTGGATGAATATGCAACAAAATTCTTCAAGATGATCAATCATGTAGAAGTACGCGATAAAAAGGAACAACTAACTATGCGTTTCATTAGAGGACTACGTCAACAAATTCAATTTACCTTAAATCTTTTTCGACCACATTCGATCTCTGAGGCTCATCAACAAGCCATGACAGTGGAGGCTCAAACCAGAAACGGTTTTCAAGCATGGGGTTCCACCCGACCAAACAGACAGACCACGACCGCTCCTCCAACCGTGTCGACCGAAACAACTACGGCCAAAACTGAGACAGAAATTGTGCCCGTTAATTCCAATCAACAACCGTGAATTTGTATCAAGAACTTTAATAATGTCAAGTACTTTTGGAAAAATATTGTATACATGAATATATTTACCAACTTTTTCATTAATATCTCCTTAAATTTACAAAAGAATTTACAATTAAAAAAGTACACCTACAAATCATAAAACGACCATAAACAAAATTATTATAGATCATTTCTCTACAAAAACAAGTTTGGACTTCACTTAATATGAGAGAAGACTCCGTCAGAAGACTTCCGTGGAAATCTTCTAGTGCATTATTTGTTAGAAGACTTCCATGAAAGTTTTCAAAGTCGTCTCAAATCTAAAATATCTGCATATCCAAACAAAATAAATAAGTGAGAAAGACATGAGATAAAAATGAGAAATTAATATAAAGTTTGGTTTTTTATGAAAGTCTTACTTGAAAGTCTTCTAATAGAATACTTCCTAGAAGAATTTTATTCTAGATCCTAAATTTACTATTCGCCCAGAAGACTTCCGCGGAAGTCTTCTAGTGCATTATTTGTTGGAAGATTTCTGAGAAGACTTCCATGAAAGTCTTCCAAATCATCTCAGATCTAAAAAATCTGCATATCCAAACAAAATAAATCATGAGAAAGACATGAGATAAAAATGAGAAATAAATATAAATTTTTTTTATGAAAGACTTACTTGAAAGTCTTCTAATAGAATACTTCCTGGAAGACTTACTTGAAAGTCTTCTACACTCTAAATTTACTATTCGCCTAGAAGACTTCCGCGTAAGTCTTCTAGTGCATTATTTTTTAGAAGACTTCCATGAAAGTTTTCCAAGTCGTCTCAAATCTTAAAAACATGCATATCCAAAAGCATTCAATTGACTTCAAAACATTGAAAAACTTCAAAAATAAGGTAAGAACGTAAAGCAACAAAAAAAGTTTTCAAAAGTTAAGAGTTTTAAGCAACAAGAAATTACCAAATGAAAAAAAAAATTTATAGATCTACCTTTAAAAGAGTGGAAGATGAGAAGCATGTGATGAAAAACCTGCAAAAACAACATAAATAAGTGAGAAACATGAGATAAAAATGAGAAATTGATATAAAGTTTGGTTTTTTAAGTTCAAACAGATTAGAGAGAAGTTGGAGAGTTTAAGAATGAGAAAATTATATTTTGTTGCAGCCATTTGAGAAGAAGAGAGATTAATGTGTAAATATTTTTTTATATAAGAAGATAAAAATTCTAATAAATTAAATATTTTCAGTTCAGAAGACTTTCAAGTAAGTATTCTAATAGAATAACTCCTGGAAGACTTAATTGAAAGTCTTCTAGACCCTAAGTTTACTATTCGCCCAGAAGACTTCCATGGAAGTTTTCTTGCATTATTTGTTGGAAGACTTAAGTTACATATACCCTAAACTCAAAACAACTAACTAATTAGAAACAAACACTTTACAAAACTTAATTAAACTTTACAATCTAAATTTATATCACTTAAAATGTTTATAATTAGACGATTAAGATTTTTCTCAACCAAAATATTTCTTGCGAAATTATTAAATTATTATTAAGATCTAATACACTAGATCTTATGGAAAACTTGAGACTTCCACTAGAAAACTTATAAAATACTTATTGGAAGATTTAACAATAGACGGGAAACATAAATTCTTCTAAAATTTTAAGCGAGAAATGGTAGTTAAGTCTTCCAGTAAGTCTTCTAGTGCATTATATCTTCAAAAATTTAAGTCTTCCAAAACCCCAAATCAAATACATTACTAAATCACATACAAAAACTTTATTAAACTTAAAATAAACTTATAAAGTGTTTAATATATACGAAACTAAAGACATATAAGTCAAATTTAGTTTTTGAAAAAAAAATGAAGATACCACTATCTAACCCTAAAAACACATACAATACTATAACATAGTTACCAAACCCTAAACAAAAAAAATATCATGACTAGCCTACATTCACTCATCTATGTTGAAAACTATTCAATTTTAGCAAATCAAAATTTACATCATTTATAAATGTCTATAATTACAGTATTATGATTTTTTACTAATCAAACTATTTTTTAAAACATTTATAAATTAGTTTTTAGATCTACACCATGAAAAAATTTTCAGGGAAGTCTTCCCACTTGCATGATTATAATAGTAAACTACAATATTGTTTTTTTTGTTTTGTCATGAGGGGATGTTTGTAATTTCACTAGCCTTTTGAGTTACTTTTGAATTTGATTTGAGTTGGGATATACTTTTGCATTTAAATCAAGTTTTAAGTCATATTTGGCAAATCCCCCTTTTTAAAATGACTATAAATTACTATTACTTAAAAGTCTCACATTTTTAAATTTTGTGATTGAGAGTTTGACTATTTTGTTATAATAAAATGATCATAAAACATATGAATAAGATATCTTAATTAATAAATATTCAGATTATATATATATATATATATTATTTAAATTAAACTATAAATCATATAAAAATATTAGGTTAATTTTAAAATTTTCATTGAAAAATTATTGAGAACTTAATATTTTAATTTTGATATTTGCATTGAATATTTAAAAACAATATAAATTACTAAAACTATTAATAAACTTACATTGAAAATTTTGTGATTAATAGTATAAATGTTTTTTTGTTACAACAAAGGTTAATAAAATCATACGTGTATGACGTTTCAATTATATATATATATATATATATTATTTTTAAAAATTTAATTATATATCATACAAAATAAATAAAATTCCCTTTTATGGTTTTATTTACTAATAAAATCATTGTAAATAAATAAGAGTGATTTTTTTTATTATGTGCTTATTCTAATTTAATTATTTACATAATAGTTATTCATTTCTCTATTATTGAATAAATTATTATTTTATAATACATAAAATAAAAAATAATACGTAAAAATAATTTGTATACGTAATGTATATCCCGCGCAATGCGCAAATCTTAACCTATTTTTTCTATAAGGCTGAAATATGTAATTTATTCACGAAAAGCAGATCATCCATATTCACATTCAGCAATATTCTAACTTGTCATTCTACATTTTCATGGCTCACACAAGTAAATCAGTAACCCAAAGTTTTCAAACCCAAGGCTCTAAAAACCAGAGTTTTCTGATACTTGTGTGTTAGGAAAACACATAACACAATAACAGACTTAATAGTTCAACAACAGTGCTAACATCTAACGAGAAAAATATCTGGACGATGACAAAAATAAGTGAAACAAATATAAATGATACCAAAACTTCTTTTCCTAAAAACTGCAACGAAAAGCTATGTAAAAGCTCATTAACGATCAAACGACCATTGAAATGCAAATTCCAAAATTGAATCTCAACCTCATCGGTTCAAAAGGCATCCAAAGAATAACATACAAATCACAAAATATCCAAGTCTCTAAAACACGTCTTGTTGAGACACCTAGATCTTTCTTTTCTCTTTTGTTACTTTTTCTCCCTGTTATGCATACCACAAAAATTAGCTTAAGACTGTTTTTTATAATGTCTTATAACCTTACCAAACTCATGGATTAGTAGAAATGGCAGCTCAAAAAACCAAAATTAATTGATCTCGTCAATAGGAGGAACAAATATATATTCTTAGGATTGTTTTTTCTTTTGCAGATGAAAAGTCTTATGGTTTTGCAGGAATATAAGGTCTTTTGGTTAAACGCAAATGCCTTGATTATTATTACTGGATCCCAAAGATAGACTTCCATGATGTGAGAGGCAAAATGTGAGGCATGTTAAGGAACTTTACATCAGAGGAGATGGTGGTAAATGGTAATCGTGAGGCTTCCTTTCCCTCAGAATATAAAAATGATCAGAAGCAACATGTCTGTAAATTGAGAAATCAGTAGTGAAAAAGCTTTTTAAGCTTCAGAACTGAAAATGCATCATATCTTTCATGGTAACTTCTCTTTGAAAGTAAAGCTATTTATAAGAGGACAATACACAAGTGATTTTCCTAATCAGACCAAATTTAGATAACATTTATTACATAGAGAATATCAAGTACCCAAACATGTCAGTGTTTTGTTTCATCAACAAAATCAGGTGCTGTTTGACGATAATTTTATGAAGCTGATTGCATCCCAAGAAACAAACTAAAAGAACAACCGAGTTTTAAGAAAAGCAGAACTGAAAAGATAGAATTCATGATATGGAAAGTACAAGCAAATATATATATGCATTGTTCCCTAGGCCAAGTACCTAAACATGTTAGGATTCTCCCTGTCCCTCTCCAAATAGTCTCTGGATATTAAATCCTCAATACGTATTTTAATTGCTTTAATATCAGGCTTGAACATCAGGCTAAGTTGCTCGACACACTCAGAAACAAGTTGTTGATGTCCTAATGCTTTCTTTCTCTTCATGATCTTGACAATGGCAGCATCAATTGCATAGCGCCTATCTTTATCGACATCTTCAATGACTTTCTTCCTGTCATCAACATGAAGGAGAGGGATCTTTACTCTGCACATTCTAGCGGAGAATTTGGAGTTGAACTCAAAAACATCAGTCCTGGAAACACTCTCTGTGGCTGCTGGCTCCTTGATAAGAATCTTGTATTTACCACATGACAAGGAATAAAGCAACAACAGTAAAACTTCATGGCTTACATTCAGTTGAGTTTGGATGTCATTGTAGCTCAATTTGTCTTTTGCGTTGAAAAGTAGAAGCACAACAGCCTGGTGAGTAGACACAATCAATTCAATGGGCTTTTCATCAAACATTCCAATGACGTGACAAGTTCCTAGTGTATGGATCCATGTAAGTTTCCTTCCTTTAGTTCTCGTTTCATAAAATTCTTTGAAAACTTCAACACATTTGGCCATTTCACTAGGTAGATTAATGCCAAAAGTTTTGTAACTTGGCCAAATACCGGTGGTAAGAAGCGTGACGGTCAAACCAATCCCTGGTTTTGCAACAGGGTTATTGGCTACATACTCCTTGAAGCTGTTTTGGTTTTCTCTTGACAATGTCAAATCAGTCACCATTCTCTCCATCTTAAAAGTAAACTGTCCACCATGTTGTTGCTCGAGCTTTGTAAGGATACTTCTCTCTTGATCATCACTAACACCGCGATTCAACAAGAGCCTAAGGGCCAGCTTCTTCCTGTAAAACTCGGCAAAAATATCTTTTTCTTCACTTACATAAGCAAGGAACATGACCACCTTCTCAATATCTTCGTCACTCAGCTCCTCACTTCCCCATTTTTTCAAGATAATTCTGTCGCAAAACGTTGCCAGTAATTCATCATTTCCAGCGAGTGCCGTTTTCAAAGCCTTGTGAAAGAGGGTGTGTTTCTCGAGACACTCAGTGACCATGCATTTTTCATGTAACTCAATTACTTTTCTGATAAGAACCTGTTCCTTGGCATTAATAGTTGTGTCTGTGACATGCTGCTTGAATATCTTTGCAAGAGTCCCCAAGCCGATTTGGTTTTCTGAGTGCGTTTTTTCTAGAATCTGATTTTCATGAACAACAAACAATTCATGTTTTACTACCTTAACCAGACTTGGCTCACTGCTAGAGTGAAGGTAATGACTCACTCTCTCCTTCTCCTTTTTTAGACACTCTTTAGATTTGAAAATATAATCATGTATAGAATCTTCTTGAATCCAACTTGATGCCTTGCGAGAATAGTAAGATGTTGTATGTTTAAGCATAAAGATCTCAAAATCTTGCTTGTATCTTTCCATTCCAATCTCTACGTAAAACTCTAACACTCCTTTCATCAGCTTCCTATTAATATCCTCACCATCTCGCTCTTTATCGATTAGGGCTAGTACAGCTTCTCTAACCTTGCATTGTATTTTGTAATAAACCAGGTCACGGAAGCAGCGCACGGCAACTTTTTCAATTGATAGGAGTGATCTTTCAATAGTGAAGCGACGGTCAAGATAATGGAAGATATAAGATAGGTGTCTAATCAACTTTTTATGGTTAGACCATCTTTCAACCAGCTCTCGCAGCAGCATATATTCATCGCCAAGCTTCTCAATGAGAGCAGGCAAGATTGTTGAGTTTATATGTTCCTCCATTGTCTCACAATACTTTTGATAAAGCTGGTGCGAGAAATCATTAGGAGGGAGGGGTGCACATGTTGTAGACAGTCGTGTAAAGATGTATAAAATGCGCAGCTGTAAGTTCTGGCACATGAAGACCTTCAGACTGCTGTTTCAGCGCAGTGATACCAATTTGTATATAGTCCCATCCTTGCTCAAACTCAATTATCTTACGCTCCATGAAGATTGAGAACTGCCTCAATACACGTTGACGATTCAACCCTAGAAAAACTGATATATAGGGAGGCATATGTGAACGTAAAACTGATGGGACAATTCTTTATATACAAAAAATCTTATTTCTAAAAAAAAAAAAAAAAAAAAAATCTTATTTCTATAGATAACTAAAGGTAAGATATACCTAAACTCTAATTATTATATATGAATATCTAATTAATTCTTGTTTCTATAGATAACATGTAAACTTAATTAATTTAATTTATTATAACAATTGTAGAACCCCAAGTTGCTGATGTGAACACCTTAAGAAGAAAGGAAAATCCCTCATAATATATATGCTTTTAAATAAGTATTATTTGTTTCCATGGAATTTTAATTATAAATTTAATTCAATTTACATAAAATTCTTATATTATTTATAAACTAATTTAAGAAAATATAATATCATTACAACTCATAAACTAATTTGACAAAATATAAATATAAATACCATAATTTAAAACAAAAAGAAAAAATCGTCAATCTTATGTTATTACTTTGTAATCTTAATATGATTATGATCAATGCCATTGAAATTTGGAATACTTTCAATCATTTCATTAAGAGTATTAAATCAAAATAAATCTCTATACTATTATTTGAGAAACTAGTTTCCTACGTGTCGCATCATGCTAACTATTAGAAAATTGATTACAATGATACCTTTAATGAATTAATTTAATTGTTAATATATTTTATTTTACTTTCTTTTTTTTTAATATTTTTTCCAAATAACCTTATTATCATAAAAGTAAAATCTTCAATAATTACAATGAAAATCTTAATGAATTAATTTAATTATTAAAATTTTACTATTAATATTATTTATATAAATTTCTTTTTTTAATATTTGTTTCCATATCACCTTATAATCAAAAAGTAATATATCTCTTATAATTACAGATAATCTTAATGAATTAATTTAATTATTAAAATGTCATCATTAACACATTTTATTTAATTTTTCATTAATATTTGTTTCCAAATCACCTTATTATCTAAAGGAAATAAATTTCATATAAATATATATTATCTTATATCAAAATCATGTAATTTAATAAAAACAATATCCTTTATATATTAAGCCTGTAATTTAATATTCACGAATTTATTTTATATAAATCAGAAAGAAATAGAAAATAAAAATATTATCTTTAATATAAAAATCTAGCAAGTTTTACATTTCAAACATATTATATAAGAAAAATTATTACTCTATATATATAAATATATATATATATATGAAGGAATCTAATTACAAAAACAATATTTGACTTTCATTTTTGTTAATATTTGTTTCCAAATTACTTTATTGTCAAAAAGGTAATACTTTCACATAAACATATATATTATTTTATATTTAAAAATGCAATTTAAATAAAACAAATTCCTTTTTATATAACTCAAAAGTTAATTTAAAATAATATATTATTTAAAAAAGTTAACATAAAACGAATTATTATTTATATTAATATATATATATGAAACCATTGTCAATCCAAAAAGTAACCCAAGGTTTTTTAAAACTTTCACTTGTCCTATTCACCCGAGAAGTTCATATTATTCATAAATTGTCGTTATTTTTCTTTTTCAAAATACTTGTTTTATTCAATCATCTTCATCTTCCTCTTTTCTCTACAACATTGAAATTATCATCAATATAGCACACAGAAAATGCTACCATATGGTTTTCATAGTGTTTTCATAAACGTTATGTCATCCGCAGCTATAGTACACCCTCCCTCTATCATAGCGTTTTTCCAATACTATGATAAATGGATTTATTATAGCGTTAACCGCCAGCTATATGATAGTCATTTATAACATTTGATATGTGTTATGATGTACTTTTCGTGGCTTATTTTTAGTGTTGTAAAATATTTTATAATGACATAGATATAATGTTATACATAATAATAAAATAATTAAATTAATTGATTAAAATTAAATAATCAATAATAAATTAAAAATTAAATTTAAATCAAAAACTAATTTATAACTTGGTGTTTCGTCTATATGCATATGGGCATAATCTTCTTACATATATGCATCATTAATTCAAAAAATATCATAATAAGTTGGTGTTTTAAAAATTCGTAATAAAGTTTTAAAAAACATTAAATTATTATTTATATATTAAATTTTTATTTATTAAAATATATATGCTTATTATTACGTTAAACTTTTTTAGAAACTAATGTAATACATAAATATTTTGAAAGTTGTATATAGATTACACTCATTAGTAATAAATAAATCTAAATATTACATTTTGAATATAAAAATATTTTTTTCATTAATATTTAGTTACACATCTGTTTGTTTCTTCATTTTAACTTATAAAATAAGGAATTAAAAGGAGGTTTGTGAGAATATAGATAGACCCGGGATACCTCAAGGTTAATAAAAAATATGAAAAATAAAATATAAAAATTATAAAAATGGGAACTCTCAACTTTTATTTGTCATATTAGGATTTTTGATCTTTTAACGACCACTTTTGGACATGTTTTAACCTTTTATTGTAAAAAATAATATTTTTAATTTTTAAATATTTCAGAAAATATGAAAACTATTGGAAACATAAGTAAGACTATCTTTATGATTTTTTTCTTTAAAATAAATTGTGTAACCATTGTTTATTTTATATCCCACCTAAGCATAGAATACTCATTTTGTCAGTCTATTTAGTTTAGAACACGAATATAAAGTACACTACAATGATCTAACTTGGTTATAAAACATAAACAATTTTTTTTTATTTATTCTACTCTTACTAGAGTTTGGGGAAAATTGGAAAAAATGGACATTCTCAACTTTTATTTGTCATATTAGGATTTTTGATCTTTTAGATCACTTTTGGAGCTTTTAACCTTTTTTAGTAGAAAAAATAGTATTTGAACTTTCAAAAGTTTCAAAAATATGAAAAACTATTGGAACTATAAGTAAGACTATCTTTATGTTTTTTTTCTTTAAAATAAATTGTGTAACCATGTTTTATTTTAGGGTTATTTGCAAATTTGACTCAAAACTTAAAGTCAAACACAAAACTAACTTCTCCTTTTTTTGTCTTTTCTTTTGTCCAATTCACCCCATATGTTCACATTATTTACGAAAATGCCATTGAATTTTTTTTTGTTTTTCTTCTGAAAATGGTTTTTTTACTCTCTCAACCTCATCATCTTCAAGTATTTACAAGATTGCCATTGTCATCAATACCCCAACCACCATGAACAACCAATTTGAAGCTCTTAATGCACCTAAAATTGATTGACACTATCTATTTCTTAATTGTTATGAACTAAAAACAACATCTCTTTAACTTTGTCTCCATATTCATCCAAAAAACTTAAGTTTTTGATTCTAAAATTTTTATGCTTGGTAGAGCCATTCAAGCATATTATTCTTCGTGTGTTACTTTCGTTTGAGGTTCTGGGTGGTTGGAGAAGATTATGTGTGTTTAGGAAGTCATTTCACTAGTTAAAAGTATGAAATTGAATTTTTTTCAGATTTGTTCGCGTCGACGACTTACCCGTAAGTCGTCTGGCTGAAGAAGACTTACAGGTAAGTCTTCTAAGCAAACGGACGACATACTTATAAATCGTCCAGATTTGTTTGTTAAGAAAAAAATTCTAGACGACTTACAAGTAAGTCGTCTAGGATAAACTAGTTAGTTTTGCATTTGACCAAATTGTGTCAGATCTTTGACTTTTCCTAAACAACTTACTAGTAAGTCGTCTCTGGGAAATAAAAAATTCAAATATTTTATTAAAGCTAGACGACTTACCTGTAAGTCTTCTCAGGTTACTTTTGCAATTGGAAAATAAAACTTAAATATTTAACTTTTCCCAGACGACTTACTTGAAAGTCGTCTAGGTAGAGGACCTACCTGAAAGTCGTCCAGGATAAGCGAAGTCGTCCAGATTTTTTTCTGAGATTCTTGTCAAACCTTGCTTATCTCAGACGACTTTCAATTAAGTCTTCTACCTCTGCGACTTTAAATTAAGTCGTCTGGTGAAAGTTAAATATTTAAGTTTTATTTTCGAATTGCAAAATAACCTGAGAAGACTTACAAGTAAGTCGTCTAGCTTTAATAAAATATTGAAATATTTGATTTCCCAAAGACGATTTACTGGTAAGTCGTCCAGGAAAAATCAAATATCTGACACAATTCGGTCAAATAAAAAACTAACCCGTTTATCTTGGACGACTTACTTGTAAGTCGTCTAGAATTTTTTTCTTAACAAACAAATCCGGACGACTTATAAGTAAGTCGTCTCATTTTAAAGTCAATTGCAAAAATGACTTGTTTGGACGACCCAACCGTCAGTCGTCTGCGTCAATGTTTAGTGAACTCTCATTTTCTCTATGTTCACTAATATGTTTTATTTTGAATTTTTGCAGATGTTGCGTAAGTTACATGCAGTGTATGGAGAATGGTTTTTGAAAGATTCTTATTGGTTTTTGAACGATTCTTATTAGGATTTTGTGGTTGATAATTTCAAAGGAGCGAGACTATTTTTGTTGAGTGAAGGTTCGACACATGATGAACTTGTTGCAATGGTTCAAGAAGATTATAACCTGGACATGAGCACAAAATCTGTGGAGATAACCTACTTGTTACCAGCTGAAATGATGCAGGCTCCAGACATCCCTCCTATTCATGTTACAAGTGATATACAAGTTCGAAACTTGCTCGAGATAACCAAAACGCATGGAGTACGGCTTTGTGTATCAAGCCATAGCAAGGTGGAAACGGTTTCAGAGGAAAAGGAAGAAGAGGATGAAGATGATGAAGCTGATGAGTGTTTTGAAGATGATGATGATTTGGTTGAAGATGAAAATCATAATGGGGGAGAGGATGATGGGGAGGAGGATGATGGGGAGAAAGATGTTGATATCTCTATTATTTCTGAAGCGGACGAGAATGGTGAGGATTATAGTGTTTATGGAAAGGTTAAAGATGAGGATTTGGAAGAAGATGATGATATGTGTTTTGAAGAATTCAAAAAGAGTTATTATATTGAAGGAGAAGGATCGAATGGTAACAGTATCTACGTCAACCAGAGTTTTGTTAGCAAGGATGCACTGCTTTCAGAGCTGCGGTTGACAACAGTTAAGCGTAAGTTCTCCTTCAGAATATATAAGTCAACGAAAACTCTCTTTGTGGCAACCTGTCGGGTTAGTGGTTGTGGATGGAATATGAGAGCGAGTGTGAAACATGGAACAAACACGTTTTGGGTAACAAAGTATGTGGAAACACATACATGCTCAGTGGGAGATCAAATCGCTCAGCGGAGACACTGTACTCCGAAAGCAAATCCTTGAAGCCCAAGCAAATCCCAGCTCTTTAAATTTGATGAAAACTCCCAACTTTGACTCATTTAGCTCTTCATATTCGTCACCATGAAGAGCTTTCTTTAAAGCAGTATGCAACTTCGTACAATCCGTATGATACGAAATAGCTTTCATTGCTGGGGGCTCTTCCCCTAATGTATGTAACCTACTGTTGCGGCCAACAAACCAGTAGCTGATCCAGAGGTCAACCCAATCCCCTACTCAACCAGCCATGGCGCCAACCAGGATATATGTGCACTGAAAATGCCATATCTTTCAAACCAGGAGGGTTTTAATCATGAGGCCAATTTTCATGGATTCTACACTCAAGAAGGAGTCCAAAACATTTTGAATCGGACCAAAATATTCACTGTCCCAGGAGTTATGGGTTTTACAAAACAAAGGTTTGCCAGCCCATTCATCCGCGAATACTCGACTTTGGAAGAGGATCCAAGCCCAATGAAGAAGCGTCCTGACCCAAAACCCATAATAGGATTCAAGATGGATTTCTCAGCTTTCCAGAAATCCCAAGATCACGATATTTTGACAAGGGAATTGGAAGATATGCTCATTTTCCCTAAACCGGTCAAACCGAGCAGTTTAAGGAAAGATTGGACAATCTTTCGGTTCAATCACTTACCAGCCACCCAATTCCGATCAGAAGATTATATGATCATAACAAGACCCCCAGAAGAAATAATCAATGGTCCATAAGAGTTCTACAAATTCTTACCATGCACTAGAGGTCATAGGATCAGGAGGATCCTCATTAACTTCAACTTGCCATATTTGGAGTTCCTTGCATTCAAACCTCAACAGCTCTTTTCCCTTGAGCTTGTGCACGAAATAAGAAGACTCCAATCCATCCAGAAGGTTCCCAGGAAGCTCTCATATCCTATCAAACCGTCCAGATTTAAAGGGAATCAAGTCCCCCATTTATGGCTAAGCAAATCATTTCCAACAACCATAAAATCTCCCAAGATCACTCCTTTGAAGGCTAAACTTTGTTTTCAAGTTATTTTCTTTCCTAGTTAAGTTTATGACCGTTTGGTCTTGTCCAGAGTTGTCTTAGGTCGATCCTATAAAGCTCATTTCATATGTCTCATTGTAAAAACACACCATTTTGAAAGCAATAAGAGTTATTCAGTTTTTAGTTTTCTTAAAAACTATTGTCTTAAGTCTTTAGGGTTTGTGAGAAGCAGCTCCAAAGCATCACGACTTATCAAGCCTCCCTTCCATAGATTCTTGTGGCGTCCTCAATCCATCCTCACTTCCATCCCATTCGTTTGCCAAGCTTGAGAGTGATACACATCCAGCAAGCTTTGCTCCATCCCATCCACTTCGATCATCTCTTGATCAGGCTGAGAGTGACACACGTCCAGCAGCCTGATTCCATCCTATCTATCCTTTATCTCTGTCTATTTTCATTGTTTAGTTCATAGCATAAACCGCATCTCATTTGTTTTCCATTTGTTTCAGGTTTACAACAAGGATTCCAGCAATATCGATCTTTTGATCACAAACCGGTTGAACTGATTGGAACCTCAGTAGATCATTTGGACGACCCCCATTCTGGGATGTAACACCTACGGGGAAATTTTGGAATATCCATTTTTTTGTCTGCAAAACAATGAAAGACAACCATCTCAAACACACAACCATCCAGTATAACATTTTAATTATAAGTCTGGAAGACTTTCCAGACGACTTATAATTAAGTCGTCTGGAAAGTCTTCCAGCTGAAGACTTGTAATTAAGTCGTCTGGAAGACTTTCTAGACAACTTAATTATAAGTCTTCCAAGACTTCCAGTAGACATTTTTTAGAGCATACCTGAAAATTCGGAGAAGCCATAGTCGCCTTCGACACAGCGGTTATAAATCTGCCAAAATAGACAGTCAAAAAGAAATGCGGTGAGAACGGTTGTGAGAATGGTGGTGAGAACGATGGTGAGAATGGTGAACTTAAGAGACAACGTTTTAACTTACCTCGCTAGGGTTTACAGACACGCCTCTGACAGAAACGCCGCTAGGGTTTACAGACAAACGCCGCTAGGGTTTACAGACAAACGCCGCTAGGGTTTACAGACAAACGGCGCTAGGGTTTGAAATAGAGGAAGTGGCGGTGAGAAAGGTGGTGAGAACGACGGTGATAACGGCGGTGAGAACGGTCGTGAGAATGATGGATTAGAGAATCGTCGGAAATCGCCTCGAAATCGCCTCTTTGAGAGAAATGGCGTTTGGATTTCTGAATTTCGCGAAAAAGTAAACAAAAAAAAAATCTTATATATGCCCGGTAAATAATCCGGTTAGGTTTAAAAGTGCATTGGTAAAATGGTAAAATTAAAGGTTCAGTCCGGTTTGACCGTGCATCAGACGACTTACTAGTAAGTCGTCTACCGTAAATATATTCACGAGACGACTTACTAGTAAGTCGCCTCAGACCCTAAATTTAACCCCTAACTAAATTGACTAAATTAACTAACTAACGACGTTATAAAATCAAATTATACTTAAATAGTGTTTACTATACAAAGAAATAAACATACTTAGGTCAATTTTAAATTTTTCAAAAAAACATTTATGCTTTCCAAAATCTAACCCTAAGAACACATACAATACTACAACACATGTTGGCAAAACCTAAACCAAATAATATCATGACTCACTACTTTCACTCATCTATGTTGAAAACAATTAACCTTTATTATATATTAATTTATATCTCTTTAAACATACGTTAATTACATGATTTCAATTTTTCACTTATCAAAATATTTTTTACAAAATTTTAAAATTATTTTTAAGAAGTACTATACTAGACGACTTAATAGTAAGTCGTATCGTCTAGTCAGAAGACTTATGAGGGTTAGAAACGGAAAAAATTCCGTTTTTTTTTGTTCACAAGGGGATGATTGTAATTTCAATAGTCTTTTAGGTTGCTTTTGCATTTGATTCAAGTTTGGATTTATTTTTGCATTTCAAATCAAGTTTTGAATCATTTTTGGCAATTTTCCCTTTATTTTATATTCTACCTAAATATAGAATACTCATTTTGACACTCTATTTAGTTTAGAACAAGAATATAAAGTACATTACAATGATTTAACTTGGTTATAAAACATAAACAATTTTTTTATTTATTCTACTCTTGCTAGAATTTGTACGATTGCATTATAGCTAGATATCAATGATCTACATCTACTTCGAATATGTGTTGTAAATTTTATTCTATGGCGTAATTTAACTTATTTATGTTTCATAACATGTTCTAACAATAACCTTTGAGTCTACTTAAGAAATAATACATATCTCACATACTATTCATCGTAATAATTTACGTAGTTTATGTATTCCAACTAAATTTCGAAAAATGGAAGTTTTCATATTTTGGTTATTTTCTTTCCAACATCTACCATAAATCTACAGTAAATCTCGCACAATATATTTTCCATGTTTTCTCTTCCACAGTATTTCTTTTTTTTTTGTTTTTTAATAATAAAAAATAATTACAAAATATTAACTTTTTTAATTAAAATTAATCAAAGGGTATAATGGTATTAAAGAAAATATAATATCCTATTTACCTAAATAATCGTGTAAAAGTCTTATTTAGGACAAATATAAGTTGAAAGTGTCTCATTTTTCCATTTTTCCCTAAATAAATCGAGGACACTTTTACTAATTTCTACTAATCTATTAAGATTTTAATTAATTTAATTCAAATACTTGAGAAAAAAGTAAGGGGCACGTGACCCCATACCCTGCAACATATGTCCGTCACTGGGTCTAACCATTGATATATTTGAGTCGCACCTCTAATATTTACTTCTTCTTTTTTTTTTTAATTACACAATAAAGTAGGATGAATGAAAACAATTTATAGTCCAACAGCGTAATAGGTGGACTGCCCCCAAACAGTCAATACCTATTACATCTATTTACGAGACTGTGATTGTGTTATCTGCCCTTGCAACTATATTCTACGTTAGCAGGATTATGTAATCTACCTGGCAATCTTTCGTTTATAGCCAGTAGAATTTGAGTTCTGCCAAACTCGTAATCACAATGTTCTTTAAATCCCTCCAAAATATATTAGAATATTTTACAAATCTTAAAATTTCCATATGTTTTTTACAAAAAAAAAATTTCCATATGTTTTGTGTTTCTTAAGTAAAATTTTAAAAAATCCTATTCTACATGTTCTTAATGAGTTCTTAGACGAGAAATCTGGTTTCTATGTTTTAAACTCTATAAAAAGTACAATTCATACGATTTAACCAAAATTAAATGAAACAGTAGAATCCAGTCTCTATGTTTTACATAACTTGTGATCATTATGTTTTTTGATAAAACTAAAATTTTCATGTGTATATTTCTATAACTCTATTTCATTTATACTCATAATCCCTACAAGAATTATGCCCTTACTTATTTCATAATTACATGGGAAATTTTTAAAAATACCACTTTCTTTATACCACTTTTCACTTTTACCTTCATTAAAGAGACATTTTCATAAATATCATTTCTTTGAGACAAATTTTTTTAAAATTAATTAAAATCCTATATTTTACGTTCCTAAACCATACCCCACCCTACCCCCACCCCTCAACTCTAAACCATAAGTCTTATATTAATTAACCCAAAAGTTATAAGTGTGTTTTTCTCTCTTAAAAATGAGGGTAAAAGTGATTAAGGTAAAAGTGAAAAGTGGTACAAGGAAATGGTATTTTGACAATTTCCCTAATTACATTGTTATTTTACTGATTATTTTTTAATATAATTAATTAATATTCCTAAAACACTCCTATTCAATAAGGAAATGTTCCTAAATAATAGCTAATCAGTTTATTTAGTTGTAAGATCCCAACAGATTTATTTAAACTGTTAAAATAAAATCAATGCAAAACATTTTAAATAAATTTATAATGTGGGTCTGAATAATTCAAAATTTTAGGGGGTCTTATTGGATCTAGGATTTGAGAGGATTTCATTTTTTTCTCAAATCCCCTCTTATTGTATCTAACATTTATAAATTATATACGAAATTCATGCTTATTGGATTAGTCATTCGTATAAGTTCTCCTTAAATTCCAGCTTATTGAAAACTATGGATTTTGTCAACAAAATCCATCTAATGGAATTTTATGGGATTTGAATGATATTTTATAGTGTAAAAACAACGAATTGAAATACCACTTCAGATCATGGTATTTGAAACTTTTTTTTTAAAATAAAAAAATTTCCTTCACATTTATTAAAAACTGTTTGAAATGAAATAAAAATAAAAATTATTTGAAAATTATTTTTTAAAATCTTTTATAAAATTTTTATACTTCTTAAAATGATAATAATATCAAATGATAATAATTTTAAATAAATAAAAATATTATTTAAAATAAAAATACAATTTTTTTAAAAAAAAATCAGAAACTCTGAAATTTCCTTAAAACCTTATAAAACTTGTAACAATTTTTTTTAGGATTTACTCAAATCTCGGATTTTCTTAGATTTACTCAAATCTTGGATTTTCTTAAATGCTTAATTCAATAAACCCCCCTTAGTTCACCTAAAAGACTAATCATAATAAATTGTACACCTAATTTTTATAATTATACTCAAACTTATAAATAAATTATATTTTTGTTACATTAAAATATTTAACTTAGAAGTTAATGTCACGCTTTGAAAGTACGGGTCAAAATCTAGTTACTTTATAAAAGCATAGCTCGCTTCAATGAGACATTTAACAACTACACATTTAACAATGTACCCATATAACAACAAACGAAATGCTAAAATATGTATATAAATAACAATAACTAAGAAGTTTGGAAAGAAGTCAATATCACTTAAGAAGGGTCATCAGAACATCTCGGACCGGGAAAAAAAAGTCATTTACGTGGACCAAACACAAATATTACAACCACATATACATCATGTTTAAAGATCATGAACAATATTAAAGAATAGAGAAATCTTAAAGGTTTCAGTCTTCAACGATGATGTTCAAGTGCAATGAGGACGCAAAAAAAACTAAGCAAAAACTCAAAACTTTGATTAAAATTTTGAAGGAACAAAAAGGCAAATAGTGGTACCGTACAATCAAAAGCTCCAAGCTTGAGCTGCTCATGCTGGCTGCCTTTTGATTGATAATTATCTTTGTAGCTTGGACCTGACAGGGAAGTCACTAAACCTCCATAGATTTTGAGTTTACAATGAATATTATAATGAATATGAAGTGTGTGTTGTATTGATTACAAAGAAGAGTATATATACAAGAGATATTGACCTAACTTGCTAAGGATTAGGAACTAGATAGATAAGTACAAGTATATTATATGTCATTATCGTTAACTATGTAATATTATCTCTATACCCCCTCACGTTGGCGGGAGACGTCTTGAATCCCCAGCTTGGATAGCAAATAAGTAAACGTAGGAGATGGGCGAGCCTTTGTAAGAATGTCTGCTGGCTGCTCCTTCGTAGTAATGTGTTCAGTAGTAACCAACTTAGCTTGGACAGCGTCACAAACTTGATGACAGTCCCTTTCCACATGTTTAGTTCTTTCATGAAAAATAGGATACGCGGAAATGTAAATGGTGGACTTGCTGTCGCAGAATAAACGCATTGGCTCGTCGTGCTGAACTCCAAACGTATCAAGGACCTTTTTGACCCACTTCAGCTCACGCAAAGCAAATGCCATTGACCTATATTCTGCTTCAGCAGAAGAGGCGGAGACGACGTCTTGTTTCTTAGTCTTCTAAGTGACTGGAGAGTTTCCAAGGAGGACGACATATGCACTCAAAGAACGTCTAGTAAGAGAACAAGAACCCCAATCTGCGTCACAATAAGCTGTGACGCGTAGATAAGAATCAGAACGGAGAAGTATACCTTGTGAGAGGCAACCTGTAAGATAAAGAACGACGCGTAAAGCAGCGTCCCAATTTTCCTGTAATGGTTGCTGCATGAATTGAGAAAGTATGTGAACAGCATAGCACAATTCATGACGTGTAAGAGTCAGATAGATAAGTCTTCCAACTAGTCGACGATAAGCTTTAACATCAGACATCGGTGGACCATCGGCTTTGCCAAGCTTGTGATTAAGTTCTATTGGAACTAAAGACGGTTTACAGCAAAGTAGGCCAGTTTCAGTAACTATATCGAGTGCATACTTGCGTTGAGGGAGAAAAATTCCTTCGTCACTGCGAGCTACTTCAATACCAAGAAAGTATTTTAACTTGCCAAGATCCTTCATGTGATAGCACTTGCTGAGATAATTCTTGAACTTCTGGAAGGTAGACATGTCATTGCAGGCTATGACGAAGTCATCAACATAAATAAGAATATGCAAATTGATTGTTCCTCGAAGGAAGAAGTGAGAGTAGTCAGAACTACTTTGAACAAAACCGTAGGAGACCAAAGCATTGCTCAGTTTAGAAAACCAACATCTAGGAGCCTGTTTGAGGCTGTAGATAGATTTCCTAAGTCTGGCAACTTTAGTAGGATCAGAACCCTGGAAACCGGGTGGTAGTCGCATATAAACCTCTTCCTCTAAATCACCATGAAGAAAGGCATTATGGACATCCATTTGATGAACTTCCCATTTCTTTTCAGTAGCAATTTGAAGAAGAATTCGAACCGTAGAAGGCTTGGCAACAGGAGCAAAAGTTTCCTTATAATCGAGCCCTTCTTTCTGTTTGTTACCACAAGCGACTAAGCGAGATTTATTTCTTGAAACCTTGCGATTTAAATGATATTTGATCTTGTAAACCCACATGCTGTTGATGCATTTCTTTCCTGAAGGAAGAGTTGTCACCTCCCAAGTTTTGTTTTGTATATGGGCCGCGTGTTCTTCAACCATTGAATCGCGCCAAATATTATCACGAACTGACTTTTTATAAGATGATGGTTCGATATAAGTAGTAACAGCTGCAACAAACGCCTTATGGCTAGGCGAGAAAGTTACATCAGACAGATAATTTGAGAGTGGATATGGAGTAGTACTTGAGACCGTAGAAGAGAGACCATCATTGGAGGCAGATGAAGGAGTAGAGTGTGTATTATTATTAGTACGGACATTGTTAACAACGTAGTGTTTCAGAAGAACAGATGGTTGTCTTTGACGCAGTCCATGGCCAAGTAACTCAGGGAGACCCGGTGAATTGGCCTCAGTAGGTGGCGTAGAAATTGCCAACCGTGTAGGAGAAGAAGGTGTAGAGGAAGATGTATGAGCAGATTCTGCCACGGGATTGAGTGAAGCTGAGTCGGCTGTAGTAGGTGCAGAGGTCGTGGCAATATCCGAGTCTGGAGAAGAATTAGGTAATGTAGAGGGCAGAGACTCAGACAGAGGAAGTACTGACGAAGTCGGAGGTAAAGTTGCAGGAAGAAGCTAGTCTTCAAACGCCGTATCTGACTGAGTAGTCGGAGGAGTGACATGCTCTTGAGTAGGAAGACCTGGAAAATCATTTTCGAAGAGGGTGATGTCGCGGCTTGTAAGGAATTCATTAGTTTCCAGGTCATATAAGTTCCAAGCCTTCTTCCCATAAGGGTATCCCACAAAGAGACAACGACGAATACGAGGACAAAATTTATCTTTTGTGCGCGATCGTTTATGTGCATAGCACAAGCAACCGAACACTCGAAGGCTATTATATTGCGGTGAAGAACCATATAAGATCTCATAAGGAGACTTCCCTTGAAGTAGACGTGTAGGCGTCCTGTTGATCAGTTGAGCCGCTGTAAGAACACTCTGACCCCAAAACAAGACCGGGAGACGAGCTTGGAAAAACAGGCGCGTGCCACATTCAAGATGTGTTGATGTTTTCTCTCAACACGACCATTTTTTGAGGAGTATCAACGCATGACGTTCGAAGTTGAATTCCTTGTAGCCGAAAGTAGGGTTTTAGAACCATGAATTTTGTACCATTGTCGGTACGGACAGCCTTGACTGATTTTCCAAACTGACGTAAACTCATGGCGCAGAAATTTTGTATCAAGTTAGAAACCTCTGATTTTTCGAGCATCAAATGTACCCAAACAGCTCGCGAAAAATCATCAACTATGGTGAAGAAAGAAGCAGGAGTACGATATGGTCCCCAAACATCACAATAAATAAGTGAAAATGGTGCAGTAGCTTTATTAGAACTTTCTTTAAAACTATCTCGAGTTTGTTTGGCACGAAACAAATATCACACGGACTCGTGTGTTCAAAATCAAACTGAAAACTATCTAAAGCTGGTAAAGAAGATAACACTTTGTAGGAAGGTTGTCCAAGTCTTCGGTGTCAAAGGACTGAAGTAGACGACTTGTCTTTGCCAGTTCGATGAGCTCGAGCAAATGAAACACCCGTGAAATAATACACACCCTCTCGCTCTTCACCTACTCCAATCAGGGTCCTCGTAAAACGGTCCTGCAACACACAAAGAGTATCAGTAAAGATTTCAATACATCCCGTCTGTTTAAGTAGCTTAGAAACTGAGATCAAACTGCAATCGAAATCAGGAACATAAAGAACATCGAGTAAAGAGTAATCCGAGCTAAGTCGGAGTGTTCCAAATTGTGTGGCGTTGGAAGCACGCCCATCTGGGAATTTTACTGACGATGGAAGTATGTTGCGGATGTCATGTAATAGACTGATATCACCAGTCATATGATGAGAGGCCCCTGTATCAATAATAACATCTGACAATTTTGTTTTACCAGACATATTCTCTGATGGAGAGCTGAGACTGCTGATTTTGTAGAAGAGCAATGAGTGAAGCTATTTGATCCAAGGATGCTATAGCATTGGCAAAGAGTGCATTTGAAGAAGAACGAGTAGAATTGGTACGCCCACGACCCCAGCTTGAGTTATTATTTCGGCCACCACGACCTCGCTGATTCAAAAAGGTTTGTTGTGTGGTATGTTGTTGTTGTTGTTCGTTATACCAGTCTGGGTAACAGTGTAGAAGAAAACATTCAGAAGCCTCATGTCCTCGACGATTGCAATGAGTGCAAAACCGATTTGGATCACGACTTCGAGTTGTAGTATTTGTAGCAACAGAGATAACATGAGATTTTGTAGAAGTAGACTCGGTTTGAACAGAGAATCCGAGGATGTATTGCTTCAACTCGAACGATCGAGTGGTGATAAGAGTTTGTTCAGCTCTTATTACACGAGAATAGACTGAGTTGAGATCGGGTAGAGGATGCTCGTCAATGATTTACGCTCGTATAGAGGAAAACCAAGAAGCGTCAAGTCCAAATAAAAACTTGTGAACCTTGGCTTCTTCTCTTTGATGTTTGATCGATGTAGCAGCAGCACACGTACACGGTTGAGAAATCTGAAAGGTTTGTAACTCCTCCCATAGTTTTGAAAGACGACCATAGTACTGTAACACCGAATCACTGTTTTATTTGCAATTGGTAATCTCGTCTTGTAGAAGATGCTTGTGGACGCCATTTTAACGGAGAAACGTTGCTTAAGAGATTCCCAAAGTTGATATGCATCAGGAACATGTCTAACCGTAGAACGAACCGTGTGATCAATTGAGGTGCGTATCCATCCCACGATCATAGAATTAGCAGACATCCAACGAGCAAGATCTGGATTAGACAATGGTTTAGGGATTGATCCATCTATAAAACAATCTTCTGTTTGGCTTGTAGAGAATTCCAGAATTTGGTTGCCCATTCAGAGTAATTGTCTCCTATAAGAATCACATGCGTGATTAACGAACCCGGATTGTCAGAAGGATGTAGGGTATAAGGAGTTTCAGAGGTAGTAGAGGTCATAAGACCAGTAGGAGGAGTTGTAATGGATCCCGTAGAGGTATAAGTAACAGAACCCGTAGTAGTAGGAACATTAGAACTAGGAGTGTCCATGATCATCGAGACTTAGTCAATCACGAGTAGAAGTAGAAGTATTTGCAGAAGCAAAAGAAAAATCTAGGTAAAAGATCGATTTTACTCTGATACCATATAATGAATATGAAGTGTGTGTTGTATTGATTACAGAGAAGAGTATATATACAAGAGATATTGACCTAACTTGCTAAGGATTAGGAACTAGTAGATAAGTACAAGTATATTATATGTCATTATCACTAACTATGTAATATTATCCCTATAAATATTAATCTCTCAAATAAACATGCCCAACCCAGGGATCCAATTAGTGTGATTCATGTACATGAGAACTGGGAATAGATGAATTCAATCTATGGATAATACAAACTAAGGGAAAGAGAAGAAGAAAATACATTTACTAGGACATGTCTGAATTTACATGCTATCGATATTGCAATCAACTCTGTTGCAGAGAGAATATTCTCCGGACTGTGCAGCCAGGAGGAGGTGGTGATAAAGTCACAGTAACAAAAGGGGATTAGGGTTGTCGGGGAAGTACTAAGTAAAGTTTTTTTGGGTTAATGAGGTGAATATTCAAATTCTGTGTGGAAATTGGGTAAGTGTGCATTATTTTTATTAATTTGCGAACTGGTTGATCGGCATGCGTAAAATGATGGGATTAACCTCGACAAGCGACAACATACCTATTGTCTTTATAGCCAGTTATTTTTTTTTTTTGAAACAAACATTTATTTGATTTTGACAGCTCGAAATTTGCATGTTCGCATGCAGTTTGTCGTAACATACTCTTAATCATATATAACTTTCTTCCTGGCAACCATTGATTTGAGTCTTAGGTCGATTATTTAGAAAAGAAAAGGAATAAAGGTTGATGTTTGTTCTGTTCAGACCAAATTATCGAGAATACTAACAAAGCCGGATATTTGTCTCACAGAAGTGGAGATGGAAATGGGCTGCACCCTGAAAGCCTGTTAGCCATTACAATGGGTTTAAAGATTATAATGGGTTTTCTTCGTCGGCATATAATGGGTTTAATGCTCATAACATCGCTATATATAGCAACTTGCTTCATTAACACTTATACATGCCATTATTTTCTTCATCGTGTTCTGTGTAGGGTTGCTGCCATGAGTTAGCATGAGAACTCATTACAATCAATATCACGTTTTTCGAGTTTGTATATAGATTATGTACAACTTGAAAAAATAAACTTTAGAATGATAGTAATGAGTGTTCCCGATATCCCAATTAAGTGACTATAGTGGTGAGGAGGATAAAGAGACGGCTACTCACCAAATGTTAATTTATATATGCAATGGCGATCAGAATCCCAGTTATACAATTAGGAAGACTTTCTCGCACCTAAAAAGACATGATCTAGTCGGAATTAAAAAACAACAAAAAAGAAGCAATGGATTTGAGACTGAAAACGCTGAAGTATTGATTAAGGTTTAGTTTGGAGAGAGTGTGATTCATAGAAATGTGATAGTTGACAGTTAAATGTTGTAGGAAGAACAAAAAATAGAAATTGAATCGGAAACCGAAGCCGAGTAATCACCAATTCTAAAATTTGATATCCGATTTACCGTAAAATAATATAAACATTGAACAGGAGAAAGATATTGTGGTGGTATGTGTGGCTATAAGAAGAATGACTACTGTATTGCTCGGAGATACTGTTCGATTATTTATGAGAAAATAGGATTTTGTGTCAGGCGTAGATATCATGATCATAGCCTATGACTAGGTAGACTGAGCAATAAATGATATGATATTATGAAGATACGCTTTTTACATACAAGTGTATATATAACTTTGGATTCATACCCCAAAATTCGCTATAAATACATCCTTCTTCTTTCTCGTCTATACATCAGCATCAAATGTTCACCGAATGAAAAATAAAACCAAAGGGAACATTTTACATTCGCTGGTTGAATCAAGAGCTCGAGTTTTTTGTGAAGGTAGTTTTAGGTTTATTATATTAGAAAATATATTATTATTTGGGGACCCTTCAATTTTATTTAAAACATGGGAATTAATGGAGGCCATCATGGGATAATAACTCTATAGTAACAGTGAAATACTAATGTTTCATTCTTGGACAGATGGGGCAACTAGTCCCTACCGAAGTGGTCAATCGGAGAAAACAGACGATGGTGAGTGGAGATTCAATGGAGATCCTTCTGAACTGGAACACTATATAGTTGCCAGAAACAATGAACAGCTCCACTCCTTCGCTTCTCTTGTGCGTGAAGAACTTGAGATTCCTTCAAAAACCCCAATAGTGTTGACCTAACGGCTACCTGAATCTATGTTGGAGTCACATGACACAAAATCTCCACCTCATAACATTCTCACGACGGCAAACGTGGAACTGATGATGAGTATACAAGAGACAGTGGTCGAAATCCCAGCGGGGTGTATGGAGCTTTGATCAGGATCAAACAGTTTCGCCTCAAGTTATATTCATCCAGGAAAATGTACTCATCAAATCTCTGAAGGCTCATGTAAGAGGTGTATTTAACCTTACGACCCAAACACCCTTTCTTTCTATGTTTCAACTACCGTCGTGGATGTTAGAGCCAGACGGTGACACATGCCCACCTCACAACATAGTCACCAATGTTGACATAGAGATGCTGATGAGTGTCCACGAATGGAATACTGAGCCAAGACTGTGTAATGTTCGGAGCATAGGACGTCTCGAAGTACCAATTCATATGTAGAGATCCCTTCACAATCGGAGCTAGAACTTTTCTTGGAGACGGTACCACCGATGAACAACACATGTCTGCAATAAACGGCATTATGCACCCAAATTTTTTTGTTGTCTTACTACCACATATTAAGTTATATTATATATAATATATTGCAGATTTAGTGAGAGGTCAGGAGATACGATGTAGCGAACAAGTCCTCACCGAGATTTACAATGAGGACAAGATGGTACTTATTTATTGATTTTCCTTAGAAATTGAGAAAGTAAGGAATTCTGTAGACCTTAATTTCGGGGCTGCTGTTAGTGAAGATCACACTGTCCCTATGGTTAATCATCCTAGCATTACTGAGCAAAGGATGGGAAATGCAAATACCATACAAGGATTAGGAGGGTTTGGCCTCATCAACGAATCCTATAGTCTCACTATGTTTAGTTTAGTAAATACGGTTTTATATATATGCTACATTGCAAGACATATTATATTACATTTATATTATGTACATAAACACAAATATTTGGCCCTTGCACTCATAAAAATTGAAAATGTGTAGATATACCCAGCTATCCAAGTGGTGCAGCAATGATAAACAGACATCCTTCATCTATCTATGTTGCACTACAACAAATATGGCTTTTCATAGCATACGGGTAGGGCTATTATATGGTATTCATATCGGTTTCATAAATGCTATGAAATAAGACGCTATAATAGAGAACCTATATACGATAGCGTTTTAGAAGGACGCTATCGTAGAGTAGCCTATAATAGCACTTTCACTATGATGTACGACAGTAATTTATGACACATTGTTCGTGTTATAGAAAATTATATAACAATAGTTCCTTTTTGCTGTATAAAATTATTAAATAACAGTTTTTTTTTGTTATATTAATTTTTTTAACAACGTGTTTTGGTTGCTATAAATACTATTTTTCGTAGCCATGAAATATTTTTAACATAGCAGTGTTGTTGAGTTATGTATATATGAATTGTAGCTACTAATTTGCGCTACCAAGTTAGTGTATCATAACTTATTTTATATGCTATTTCGTGCACTGAAATAGCTGCTCGAAAAACACTAAATCGTTCACTTTAAATACACCAAATTCTCATAAGAAATAAACCAAATCTGAAATTTCATTTCTCCAAAATAGAAATACAGTGTCATAATTAAGTTCTAAAGTAACATAAGTCTAAAGCAAGAAAATAAGTTTAAAGATGAAACAAAAGTCGAAATTTGCAAAAGTACCAAATCTAAAGCAATGAAAGTAGTAGACCACAATTCTTACTCCATCTCCAAACCTCAAACGATGACAACTTTGTCTTCAGGCCATGCTATAGTGGTACCGATAGCATCCTCCATACACTCAATTGCAGACGTAGGCCTCCAAACCATTGCAACATTCACCTTGACAAGATCCACCCAAACACGAACAGCATTATTGCCCAATGGAACAAAATGCACCACCTGTTTTTGGTTGTTCGAAGACCAGCGTCCTTCTGCTAAACTACATTCTGACCGGTAAGGTCCAGGAGTTTGCACTTCTGACCTTCCTTCACAATCTGTATAAGAGAAATATGTAAGCATTAACAAACTTGATCACTTATACGACCACAACCTACTATAATACGCTTACCTTCTGAGAGCTTCGAAGAGAACTTAAAACTGGTTTTGAAATCTTAGCAGGAGCTGGTGGAGTGTGTACTTGTGAGTGCGTACGAGGAGAAGCTGTAGCTGGTGACTCCCCGATTACATTTTCGAACAAAACTCTGCTTACTGGCCATGCTACAAACGTCTTCAAACAGTCATGAAGGTTTGAGTGTTTTTCAGTTGGCCGCCAAAGAAATGTATCAGGTATGGTTACCTCATCTACAAACACTTTAACAGCATTTGGTCCAAGACGAAGGCCATCCACCAAGGCCTTGGGATCACGACTCTCCCAACGACCTTCAGCAACTGTTTCTTCATCATCTGTTAGCCAATGTAAAAGTTTGCACTTGTTCTTTTCTGTCGTCTCTGGACTCTGTCAAACAAGTAAATCCAACATAGGAAACACATTACTAGATTTAGAAAACATAAACGTAGCCTTGAAAAATAGATGAGGAATGAAAACCTTACATGAGGGGACTCCTCTTCAAGAACAAGAACAAAATCTTGAGGCCACGCAACAGTTTCTCCTACAGCCTGACCAATAGTGTACATTTTCGGTGCCGGTCTCCAAAGAAACCTTGACTGAATTAGGGCCCAATGGTACATTATTAACAAACTCTTGCGCATCAGAAGACATAAACCGGCCGTCAGCTACTTTGCATTCCTTGTCACACCAATCGTATAGAATACACTTAGGCTGCAATGTCCTTTTGTTTACACTCTACAAATATCAATCAAGACAACAGTTTCATTACCGTTCAAATTCAGCAAGAATAGCAATTTCTCTACTACTTACTGTTGGTGCTGAATTTTCACCCACTTCCGAGTCTGGACGCTGCAGTTGACATTAAAATTCGGTTAGCATTTTGCAAAAAAATACAGAACCAAAGTAAAGTTACTCTTTCACACTTACTCGACTATTCATTTTTGCTAGAGCTTCTTGTAATTCCTGGACCTGCTGCTTCAACTGAATTTGTGTATGTTGCATTTCAGTTACATACTTGTTCTTCACTTCGAAAAAAGCAAGTTTGCTCACACTCATTCCTCTACCCATTGCCCTCAAGCGTCCAGGATTGTCCGGTCCTAGGATCTGACTAAGAGTGTCTTCTTTTGGGTTTGATGATGATGCCCCTGGATCGTGAGACCGAATAATCTCATTCGCCTTTTCCTGAAATATTTTGTAGTTATGTTTAAGTAGTTTACCAATAATGTAAGACTCTTAAGCGAATAAGATAAAGAAGCAACTAAGTACTATTTTTTCAGCAGCATCCGTGTTTATTGCTGTTCCATCCTTTTTAGTTCGTGACTTGACCCACACATTCAGTCTCGTCACTTCAGCGGGATCTGAGCTCTCTTTTTTCTGCATAATGGTTCAGGGTCTATTAATATAATATCAAATTCATGTGTGAGGAATAGTATTAAACCAAATAAAAACACTTACTAAATCTTCTGCCAATCTAACCATTCCTTTACGGCTACATGTGTGAGGAATCTGCTGACGTCTTCTTTCCTTGTATGACTCGCTAACAGCCTATATATACAGAAGTGTTATCATGGTCAATATGAAAACGAAACTAAGTACATGTTCATACCATGAACTCTTTACTAGTCTTCTCTTTCACAAACTTCCTCCACTCTGCCGTTTGAACATTGTCTGGCTGTAACTTCATTCTCTCTGAGTGGTTATCAGCATTAATAATCTGATTAACCAAGCGTGATTTAGACGCCCTCCATAAGCATCCCATCTGTTTCATAACTGCCGCTTTCTCGTACTCACCATCCAGTTCAAACCGTAACTACAAAAAACAAGAAAATATAAGAGTATTAAGACCAAATAAATTTACAATATGAATGAATACAATTACCTTAACAGATTTCCATAGAACAGTCTTCCGATCGTCACCAATTTTTCTCCAATCATCTATGACCAAAGGAACATGTTCCCTTACCAATGGACCTAAGTAGGAAGACAGATTAACTGATCCTTCACCACAGGGTTCTCCAAATTCTATGAAATCCACTCTTATTCGTGCATTAGGATCTCTTGCAATATCTTTCATCTTCGTTGGTCCTCTGTGTTTCTTGATCTGTGGCTGAACCATATCAATACCTCATCACGAGCCTTAGCACCTTCGGAAACAATCCTGTCAGGTTCTTCTTCTCCACCTTCCTTATCACGTACTGATTCTTCAATCGGGATGTCATCAGGCTGTGATTCCTCAATCCTTGTCTCATGCTGCGTCTCATCAGGGTGAATGGTGGCAATGAATTCAGGCTCATCATCTTCTACAGCGGTCTTCCTTTTCTTTGATTTCTTATTCCCTTTACCCATTGTAATCCTACAATCAAACTCGAGTCAGACCAAATATTAATTCAAAGTCAAACGATCTCAACAATATTAATTCAAAGTCAAAGGCAAACGATCTCAACGAAATCAAACATGTAAAATTCCATATAATAAGTAATAAAACAAAATGTCATTCAAAACACAGAACGCCAAATCAACTATTCAAACGTATATTCCTTCACAATCATCTCTGACATTCTCAGCCTCATCTGGAATGTCTTCTAGACTCATATTCATATTAGACGGCAGTGGTCCTACATCTGCATCCCCATCTACCCCTTTCTCATCACTGTATCTTCTACATGGATCCTTCATAGCTACATACCAACTCGATTCATCATTTTCCCTTGAGTAAAATATCTGCTTAGCTTGAGATGCTAAAATGAATGGATCCTTGGCAAAGTTTATGTGGCTGTGATCAAAATTGACCAGTGTAAAGCCATCCTCTACCTTCACACTGTTACCTTTAACGGCCCACTGACACCTGAATATTGGGACGTAGAAGGCATTATAATCTACTAATATTATATCAACTACTCTCCCATAGTAGGATACAATGTCTACCACCTGCGCTGTGTCCCTAGCACTAGATCTACACATCGATGTTGCCTCATAGTAAACCCCACTATTCTGACTTAGCCTATGCACCGAAATTGTATGAAACCGTTGGCCATTCACTATGTAGCCTGTGTAAGCTTTGGCTATACTTCGAGGACCATAAGCCAGCCACTTCAGTGTCTCTTCCTCATGTTCTGAATCAATAGGTATCTAACAATTTATGGAAAAAATGTCAGCTAAAGCACACACTACAAGAAAACAAGAGCATACCGAGGGCAAAAATCGTCGGTATGTCGTTGGAATAAGCCTATTCCGACGACATACCGACGAAATAAGTCCTCGTAAAAAACTCCTCGTTATTTCATTTTTCCTTAGAAATCCGTCGGAAATTTCCGACGGAATTCGGAGGAACCATATTTCCGAGGACATTCCGAGGACGTACAGTTGTCGGAAAAGTCCTCGGAATATACCGAGGAAATAGAACCTCGGTACATTCCGAGCAATTTTCCGACGGAAAGATCCTCGGAAGGTCCAACGAAAGCTTCCGAGGAAATGTCCCTAGGAAATTATTCCGAGGAACGCCTCCCTCGGAATAGTTTCCGAGGGATTGTTCCTCGGAATATTTTCCGAGGGACATTTCCTCGGCATATTCCGAGGGAGGCTTTCCTCGGAATTCTTTAAAAAATATTTTTTTTTTTAAATCAAAATTTTTGAAATTTAATTTTGAAAATATAAAATTAAAATTAAAAACATATTAGATAACATTCAAAGTCATACAAATAAAAATAAAACATTCGGAGTTTTTGAAAAAAAAAAAACTACGGGTTTTGCACATTCGGGTCTTGCACGGTTGGGAACACCTTGTTCGGGTGCAACCTCCTCATCATCTCCATCATTTGCTCGTTCAGCCTCCGCTGTGCCTCAAAGCTCGCCTGTTGAGTCGCCATCTGGGTCTCCAACACAGATATGCGATCATCCTTGTCCTGCAACTGACCCATAAGTAATTCTTGATCAACAAAGGACGGTGGTACAACATAAGGCGGAGTCGACCGGGAGCGACGACCCAAACCGACCAAACGTCCTTTCTTCTTTGGAACCGACTGAAATAAAAAATAGCCAAATTTAAATAATAGAAAAAAAATGAATTGAACTTTTAAAAAAAAAAAGAACTAACCGATTCCACGATTTCGTTGATTCGAGCCAGGGGCAAGTTGGTCGAAGCCGTCGAATCGTCATCATCGGTTTGAAGCTGAGACACTTCGTCGTCCACCTGAGTGGAGATCAGGTTGACCACATCTCTCACTAGACCATCATCAATCTGGCCAGTCTTCTTGTTGGTATACGCCCTCTTCATTAGGGCGAGATCATCAACGGGGTCGCCATCATTTTCTTCCGTCTTGAAAAAAACATAAATAAACTAACATTATCAATTAGAAAAAAAAATTTAAATAATAGAATAAAAAGCGACTCAACATACCTTGCGATCCCCCAGAGTGGCCATAGATTGAGCACCCAGGTTATGCTTGAAGATGCCCTTCCCTTTACGCACACTCCTCCGGTTGGTGGAGTTGGTGGAAGAGGTTGTTTTTGTCTCTTCCTTAGCCCAATGCGCACACAACCCCTCCCAGACCGTGGGGTTCATCGACTTTGGGACCTTTTAATTAAAAAAAATTTGTTAAATAAATTAAAAAATATTTATATAAATTAAAAAATTGTTTAATAAATAAAAAATAACCTTGTTTATTTCCCACTTCTTCTTCCACTCGTGTATCTGCTTCCCATAGTTGTCCATAACTTTATGGACGAAGTGATCATAGATAAAGAGCGTATCATCGGCATCCCAGGTAAATTCTTGCTAAAAAAAATAGAATTAGTAGAAAATTTATATTAAAGATTAAAAATATAAGTAAAAAAATTGAATACATACCGCAAACTGACGTCGGTGAAAGTCGGATGTCCGTAGTCGAGGACCGAGTACATCATACGGTTGATCCACGCACTGATGCCATTAGAGGATGGTTGAACCTAATAAAAAAACAAATTATTAATGATGAATCAAATTATAATAAAAAATATATGTTTAATTACCATGTTTGACCCCGTTCACGTGGATACGAAGTGAGATAGGGAAGATTTTTACGACCGGGCTGTCGAACCAAATCCGCAACAATCATCACTCCCAGAGGACCATAAGGAGCAGGAGCGGGTGCAGGAGCGGGTGCAGGAGCGGGTGCAGGAGCAGGTGCAGGAGCGGGTGCATAAGCGGGTGCAGAAGTGGGAAATGGAGAGTTAGATGTATGGTAGGAGCTGTGGGGCGAAGCGGAACCCTGAAACTGGCTGGACGAAGCCCGAGACTGGCTCCCCGTCTTACCACGAGAACGACGCTGTCGAGCCGCGGTCGGATCATCATAAGACCTTTAAATTTAATAAAAACATATAAAATTAGTTCTAATAAATAGTTTAATAATTACAGAAAATAGTTTTAATAAAAAAATAGTTTTAATAAAAAATAGTTTTAATAAAAAAATAATTTTAATTAAAAAATAGTTTAATAATTACAAAAAATAGTTTTAATAAAAAAATAGTTTCCTCGGAATATCGTTTATTCAATTTTCGCGAAATGTTTGGCGGCTTGGTTTACCCGGGTAAGTAAAAATATTCTGAGGGAATAAAGTTCCTCGGAATACCCTCGGTAATTTCCGAGGGTATTCCGAGGAAAGAAAGTTTGTGGTTTCAAAACTTCGATTTTTTTTTGCCGTATTTCATTTCTTAGACAAAGGTAATACATACCATTGAGGATTATTTGTATAGGTGATCATAAACCATGAAATAACCAAAAATTCAAAAAAAAATTGTAAGTATTCTCTTTACCATTTGTTAAAATGTATAAGTGTTTCTCTTATATGTTGTGTGGTTTTCGTTCATGCAATTGTAAAAGGATCATGTTCTCGGGTAAAACACCAAAATTTAACTTCATCATCTAGTTAATACACTTAATGATGGTTATATACCTGTTATTCAAGCCTCAAGACGTTGTTTTCGGTTTAAATTCCCTTTTCCTCGGAATTCCCTCGGAATTTTCCGACGGAATTCCGAGGAATATTCGAAAAAAAACAAACCTTCCTCGGAATTCCCTCGGAAAATTCCGAGGGAATTCCGAGGAAGGGTGGTTAATCCTTAACCTCCTCGGCAACTCCTCGGTATTTTCCGAGGGAATTCCGAGGAAGTTAAGGGTTAACCAAACCCCTAAATAGGCAGGGTAAATTCCGACGGAATTCCGAGGAAAACATGTGTTCCCTCGGAATTTCCTCGGTATTATTGGAAAAAAAAAAGTCGATGCTAGTCTGTTTCTGAGTCATCATCACCAGATGAATCTGAATCTGGATCTTGGTGAAACTCTTCAATAACTGGTTCATCCTCTGCGTGAACGACGGCTTCCTCTGCGAAGTCGGTTAAATCGACTACAAGACCAACTCCAGCTAAATCATCTGTTGCACTTAAGTTGCCGGATGTGCTTGTTTGTAGTGGGTCTTCTATCTCAGAACTTCCATGAACTCTGCCTCTTGGGTTGAGTCTTGTAACAATAACCCATGGATCATCTCTGTTCCTTACCCGAGGGTACTTGATATAACAAACCTGTAACATTTAAAAAAGTCATTAGTAAAGTTACAAATTAATACACATGGTGATGAATCATTCTCAAAAATTATAAATCAATACCTGATCGGCCTGAGAAGCAAAAATAAAAGGATCATAATGTTGCAGCTTTCGCCTCGAATGTACTGATGTAACACAAAATGCATTTGTTCTCATACCTCGATCTGGAGTGTTGTCGTGCCAATCACAATAGAAAACAGTACAGCGCAATCCAACCATTCCCAAATACTTGATTTCCAAAATCTCCTGTATGTGTCCGTAGTATACATCATCTCCTGATGCAGAACAAATGCCAGCATCATAAGTCGTACTCGAACGTCTCCTCTTCTTAGTTGTGAATGCATATCCTCGAGTATAAAATCTCGGATATGACTTCACAACACAGCTTGGTCCAACGACCATCTCGCGTATCCAATCGTCAACTGTTTCACCTCTGGCCAAACTAGTAGACACCTATTAATAGCACATATATATGTTATATCAATAAATGTGAGTTAATATAAATATGTGATAAATGATATTTTAATTTGTTTAAATCACTCACATAAGTAAACATCCATCCAGCAAATTCTCTCTGCTTAATTTCTTCTAGTTCGTCCTCTGTGGCGTATCTATATTCGAATCGCTTTTCTGCCATGAAAATCCTGTACATATGTTGACAATAATGTAATTAAATAAGATTAAAATTTCAACTTGTAAAAATAAAAGTTTGTAAGCTAATTTATTTACCTCTCATATTGAAGAACGTCTTCGCAGTTGGTGAGCAAATATGTTTGCAAATGACTACGCTCCAGCTCAGTAAGCCGACGGTCCTTTGGTTTTCCGCTAAGTCGTCCAACGTCTGTGAAAATGTCTGGAACCATAACATGATATGTTGCCCGTTCGCCTCTATCATCATGCCGAGCAGGTCTTCTGTTTTTGGTCTGAACTTCTGCTGGAAAGTAGTACTCGGCAAAGTTTGAAGTTTCTTCATTGATCATTTGTGCGACTATAGAACCTTCCACCCTACTTAAATTTTTCACATTCTTCTTCAAATGGAACATATACCGCTCATACAAATACATCCATCTATACTGCACAGGACCACCAAGTTCCAATTCTCTTGCCAGGTGAATAACAAGATGCTCCATAACATAAAAAATGAGAGAGGAAATATCTTCTCAAGGTTGCACTGAATCACGGCTATGTTAGTCTTCAAATTTGCAATACCTTCAAGAGTCATTGATCTCGTGCATAAATCGCGGAAGAAACCACTTATCCCTGCAATTGCTTCATGAACCTTTCGTGGTAATAGTTCCTTGAAGGCAAACGGAAGGAGGCGCTGCATCATTACATGACAATCATGACTTTTCAAGCCAGTAAACTTTCCTTGCTTTCTGTCAATACAGTTACGCAAATTAGATGCGTAACCGTCTGGAAATTCCACATCGTTTGAAATCCAATCAAAGAACGCATCTTTTCCCTCTGCATCAAGTCGGTATATGGGAAAAGGAGCCCTACCATTCTCATCAACATGAAGTTCTGAACGAGCGCATATATCGACTAAATCTAGTCTTGACTTCAAATTATCCTTTGTTTTACCTTGAACATTAAGGATCGTGTTCATGAGATTGTCAAAAAAGTTCTTCTCAATATGCATGACATCTAAATTATGCCTTAGCAGATGATCCTCCCAGTATGGCAGATCCCAGAAAATACTTTGTTTGTGCCAGTTATGTAGGTCTCCAACAGCATCTACCGGAAAATGCTCATGTCCACCGACGTCTGGCGTCCTTGCTGCACCAAAATCTCTTAGTTGTGTCTTCAAACCTTTCCCACTAACTTCCTCAGGTGGACCATCAAACACCTGCTTGTTCTTCCTAAACAAAGTCTTACTCCGACGGTATGGATGATCAGGTGGTAGGAATCGTCTGTGACAGTCAAACCAACACGTTTTCCTTCCATTCTTTAGCTGGAAAGCATCTGTGTCATCTTGACAATATGGACATGATAGCCTCCCATGTGTTGTCCATCCAGATAACATACCATATGCTGGAAAATCACTTATTGTCCACATTAGTACTGCCCGCATTTTAAAGTTTTCTTTACACGAAACGTCGTATGTTTCAGCACCTTGAGCCCATAGTTGTTGCAACTCATATATTAGTGGCTGAAGAAACACATCAAGTGATCTCCTAGGGTGCTCTGGTCCGGGAACGAGAATGGAGAGAAATAAAAACTCTCGTCGCAAGCACAAGTTTGGGGGTAAGTTGTATGGTGTAAGAATGACTGGCCATAGAGAATATTGTCTTCCACTCTTGCCAAACGGGCTGAAACCATCAGTACATAATACAAGGTAGACATTTCTTCTCTCATATGCGAATTCAGGATATGTTGATTGGAAATGCTTCCAAGCTTTTGCATCTGAAGGATGTCTAATGTCACCATCTGTTGAATGCTCTGCATGCCATCTCATTGGTTGTGCTGTGCGTTCAGACATATACAACCTCTGCAACCTTTCCGTCAAAGACAAATACCACATCCTTTTATATGGCACTGGAACTCTTTCACTCGTATCTTTATAACGAGGCTTTCCACAAAATTTGCATGTACGCCGCTGTTCATCCGCCCTCCAATAAATCATGCAGTTATCGCTGCATACATCTATTACCTGATACGATAAACCAAGACCAGCTACGAGTTTCTGAACCTCGTAGTATGAACTAGGAGCTACATTATCCTCGGGTAGAATACCTTTTACAAAATCAGCAATCGCATCCACACAGTCTTCAGCCAAATTATAATATGTTTTAATGCCCATCAGTCTTGTAGCAGATGATAAAGCTGAATGACCATCTCTGCACCCTTCGTACAATGGTTGCTTTCCAGCATCCAACATACCATAAAATCTCCTAGCTTCAGCAGTGGGAAAATCTTCCCCTCTAAAATGATCATTTACCATCTGCTCAGTACCTACCCCATAATCTACTTCCGTTCTAATTGGATCTTCTAATCTAACCGCAGGCTGAGGTTCGCTAGTACTACCATGTTCATAATCAGTTTCTCCATGATGATACCAAATTTTGTAACTTCGTGTAAACCCATTCAAATATAAATGACTCCAAACATTCCACTCTTTAATAACCTTTCTATTTTTACAATTAGAGCAAGGACATCTTAACTTACCTGTTACTGCTTCCGGTTGTCGTTGAGCTAACCCCATGAATTCGGTTATACCTCGTTGGTATTCATCCGTAAGCAACCTGGTGTTCGGATCCAAATGAGGTCGATCGATCCAAGAACGAAAATAGTTTGAAGAAGACATGTTTTTACGAATAAAATTCGTGTGTAAAGAGAGTAAGAGGGAGGATGGAGATATGGAGTGAATGAGGAGAAGAGGAGTGTGTGTATTTATAGGAGAAATGCCCAGAGATACCGAGGGAATTCCGACGGAATTCCGAGGCCAAACGGCTATTCCGTCGGAATTTCCTCGGAATTCCCCAACGGCTCTCAAACGGCTCTCTAACGTCTATATTTCCGTCGGAATTCATCGGTTTTTTCCGAGGAGAGAAACTTTCCTCGGTATTCCATCAGAAAATTCCGACAGCTAGTGGTTTCCTCGGAATTTCCTCGGAATATTCCGAGGAAATTCCGAGGAAACATAAAATTTCGTTTCCTCGGAATGTCCTCGGAATTTTCCGAGGATTTCATTTTCCGTCGGAACGTCCGTCAGAATAACGCTGTTTTCTTGTAGTGACATGGTAATAATGTCAAAGGAAAATAAAAAATCATTCAGAACTTACTATATACAATTACACATGTACTAGATTGAAAGTTTGCACATACCTCCCAATAAGGCAATGTGAAAAATATTGAACGTTTCTTCCATCTAGATAATTCCTCTTCATCTTTCTCTACTAAGTCTTCATCTTCATCAGATTCACTGACTTCGTCCTTGTTATCAGATGGTATGTCAACTCGAGCAGCTCTCTTTTTCACACACGGTTTTCTATTACCAAAATCATTCTTGTAATTTCTCAGCTGAAATGAAACATTTCTTCCCGTGAGTATCCTTCCCTTTGTACCATGTTCAGTTTTCCCATCAAACCAACTCTTCTTTCCTCTGAAACTATGTAAGGGAGGCAAACTCTTCTTGTGTCACATAAATACAAATTTTCTGCTATTCTTCAGCCATAAACTATTTGTGTGCTTCCCGCATATAGGACAACCCATTTTACCCTTGACTTTACAACCAGCAAGATTCCCATATGCTGGGAAATCACTAATAGTCCAAAGAAGCATTGCCCTAAGCGTAAAAGTTGTCTTACTAACAGCATCATAAGTTAACTCCCCTAAGCACCACAGCTTATTTAAATCTTCTATAAGAGTTTCTAAGTATACATCTATACTATTACCCGGTTGATGCGGTCCTGGAATCAGCAGACTGAGCATGATGTTATCCTCCTTCATACATAGGTCAGGAGCCATGTTGTAATTAACCAATAACACTGGCCAACAACTGTAGCGGCTGTTCTTCATACTGAACGGATTAAACCCATCAGTTGAGAGCCCTAGTCGCAAGTTCCTCTCCTCTGCTGCGAACGATGGATACTTGTCATCCATTGACTTCCATGTAACAGAGTCCACTGGATGGCGCATTTTCCCATCTTTGCTCTTGTTATTGAAATGCCATCTCAATTCCTTTGCAAGTTGCTCTGATCTGAACATCCTTTTCAGACGAGGTATTAAGGGAAAGTATCTCAAAACCTTTTGTGGAACACGCTTTCTGAATTCACCAGTGTGCATGTTGGTCTTCCATCTAGACGCCTTGCATTTAGGGCAACTCTCTGCCTTCTTCAGCTTCTTTCTAAATAAGCTGCAGTCGTTCACGCAAGCATGAATCTTTTCATACCCCATATCAAAAGTTTTCAAAAACTTCTTGACATCATAAGTTGATGTTTGCAGCACATTGTCTTCAGGTAACATGTCTGGCAATGTTTGCAGTAAGTCATCAAAACTCTTGTCTGACCACCCATTCTGAGACTTAATCCTAAACAATGAAACTACAGCTAATAGCTTGCTATGACTTTCACACGTCGAATACAATGGGGTTTCAGCCTCTGCTAGTTTTGCCAAAAACTCATCTTCTTTCTTGTCCTCACCCTCAGTTGAGTCACTTAACTGAGTCCCCCTAATGGCTAAATCTTCATCTCAACATTTTGCTGCTTCATTTAAACTAAGGATCTCAGCATTCCAGAATCTATCTTTACCAGCCACTACAAGAACAGAGTCACCTTCTCCATGGTGAAACCAATCCGTGCGTACCTTGTAAGCGTCATCCATTCCATTTATAACCAAATGAGAGACAACCTCCTCACTTGTATGGCGATCTAGATTGCGGCATCGGGCGCATGGACATACTATCTTACCATTAACTCCTAACTTAGCACTAACAGCATTAACAAAATCCCGAGCACCTCTCTCATATGCAGAATCGAGTCTTAAGTTCATGTAAATCAAACGAAAAAAAAAGTTATGACAAGAATGCTTCAAATTCATAAACTGAACACACAAGTAATGAATATACCTGCATAAATGCACCCATGACTTGTCCAACATTGTTTGCAGTCCTCAATATCCGAAACCAACAACAAACAACATAAACAAACCACCCGAGTGTAAGCCAAACTGAAGACAAGGATGGAAGATCAAACAAAACCCTAAGCAATCACTTTTCTAATCTGGAAACAAGTTAAAGCACAATAGAGTAATAGTTACAAAGAACATATAAAGGCTAGTAAAAATTATACCTTTGAGACAAATCTCTAAACATGAACTAAGTAACTACACATTTCAACTTAAAAGAAACAGACTTGACATTCTATGTCAACAACAACAACGTCAAGTAACTTCAAGACAACATAAAAACCATTTTACAGTAGTATGAAAGGAAAAGGAGACAAGAGAAGAAGAAGAAGAGATTTCGATCTTGCCATACCTTCGGTAGAACAGTACTGTTGATCTGGAAAAGAGCTGTAACCAATGACGACGAAGACAAAGAAGCCGACCTAGAAGTCTACAAATACAGAAGTACGAATCTGAGAATCAATTATCAAAACTGTGACAAGGCTTCGAAACTACATGATTAGACAAACCTAATCGATGGTGAAAACAAAGATGAACACATGGGAGATTCATAGAGAACATCGACAACATAACTAATCACAACAATTAAAAAGATCAAAAACCTAAATTATCACTACACATGAATCTATCGATGGTAAGAACTCACTTTAAAGTGTAGATCTGGAATTGAAATCGGAGGTGAGGAGTGCGAGACCTTCTATGATGACGGCCGGCCAAATAGTGATTACGAATGGTGAGACAAGAGAAATCGATTCTGGGAGGGTACAGAGAGCATAGCTCGAGAGGAAGACGACGAGGGGAAAAATAAAGTTTTTTTTGTTAGTGCTATGAAAGATATTGCTTTGGTAAATGGCCGCGAACTCGCCTTTTTTCTTAAGTGTTGGCGCTAATTGTAAAAACTAGGGTGATTTGTGAGTCTTTAATTTTCATTTTCTGATTTTTTGGGCATAGCATAATTAAAATGCTATAAGATTGTTATCGAGACTTCCAACTACCTTTTAATAGCAGTTACGAAAAATGAGCTATCGTAATGTGCTATCAATACCCATATTTGTTGTAGTGTTGGGTGGGGAGGAGGTTTTGTTCCAAATGTGCAACCCCAGTTCTTTCCAACTTCTTAGTCAGGCGAAGATATAAGGACAAGATATTGGGAACATTTAATGGCTTCAAAGTACGCAGTCGAGCTCATAGAGAATCCATGGTGTTCCCCACTCGGAACACGTTGGCTACCCACACACCGATCTCAATTTTGGGAGCCCCAATACTCCAAATAGGCATCCACTTGTTTTTATGAGCGATGAGTCTTCCACATCATCATCAGGTGAGGGTAAAACGAGAAAGGTAATTGGAGGAGAGGGGAGCATCTGAAATGTTGGAAATGGGGATCCGTTAAGGGTTAAAATCTGCGTCCAAGGTAAGAATGACCAATAACTGATTTTTTATAAGATTGTAGAATTGAGGATAGGATCTGTGCAACATTAATATGATCATAATATAACTAAGGGGAAATGTGATTTTAAAACCGAAATTATAAGTAAGGAACTGGTCTTTATATTTAATATTTATTTAATCAATACATTTTACAAGGTGAGACCTCAACAATGGGGCTCAAGTCAAGTTGCAAAGAGAGCCAAATGCTGGAGAATCCGCAGCGACGCTTAACTATGATTTGGCTGGTCCTTCTACCGACTAGATATTATTTGTAAAGTGTTTTTGACATGTGTAATCACCACATTTAATTTTAAAAATAATTATATGGCATACTATAAAAAATGACATGGTTTACGATAAAATGTAATATGAACAATTATATTTAATGTTTATTTTATTTTTTAAACTTTTCAAAGTATAGTAATGACTCATATATTATCATTAAATAATATTTTTAAAATATACTAATAAGTGATATATCATAATAAAAATAAATATATTTAAATATAACATTAAATATGTTTACAAATTTCGAAATTTTATTTGTGACTATTTTTATAATTTTACAATTTTTATTACTAAAAAAAATTTCAAAATCTTATATAATTGTTTTTAAAAATATTATTTTTATTAATATCATTTGCTTTTTTTTATATCTACGAATTTTAGAAATTTTGTTTAGTTTTATCTTTATCTTCTGATAATTTTATAATTTTATATCTTTTTCACAATTTTATACAAATTGATTTAATATATCTTAATCGAAAGAAATAAATAAAAATATGTCTACGACTATAATTTTAAATATATACATATATATTCTTAAATATAATTTTAAATTAAATAATTTTTTATATTATATTATTTATATTATAAATTAACTATGTGTTGGATAAAATATTGATATAAAGTAACAAAATCTTAAATATTAACCAAATTTCACTTTAAAAATATTATTTAAATTAAAAAATTTATTGTGCACATAGTGCAAGAAAACACCTAATTTAGATATATTCGGAGTGGTAAATGAGATAGTGGAGGAGCTTACACCTGTTAAAGTTGAAGGGCATACCGGAGGGATAGGAAGATCTCGTTGAACTGAAGTTATAACTAGGGATACAATGACGCGTATCATTTAATATTTTGGTGGGAAGCAAAAGACGAGAGTGTTGTTTTTTTGGTGGGTCTGCGATCGGTACTTATTGTTTAAAGTTTGTTGTACAATGAAGCTTAAGTTAATGATAATGCATCAACTGTGTATAAATTTCCCTCGTTTGGTGAAGGTTGTTATGCTTTGAAGTCTAATGTGTAATATGACATAAGTTATGAAGAATGTATTTGGTAACTATGAAATTGTTCGTAAACCACATCCAAGGGCTACAAAAAAAAAATTGTCAGAAATTGATGTAATTGTCTAAAACCTTTTATGTGCCTAACTCTTGAAAAACCTTATTACCGACTATTGATAAGCAAATCCAGATATAAATGTGTTGTTATTTCAATCTACAATATATTGCCTACATATTCACCGGATGAAGAATGAATTACATGATAAATTCTAGAAAACATAAGATAGATGTGCTACAAATCCATTTAAAGTTTGCTTAACAGAAAAAGAGCAACGAGAACTGTATATTCTGGCACAATAAGAAACAACTAGAGGAAATAAGAAAGTTTGAGGAAGGTTATTCAGAGATGAATTATTAAACATAAAACGTCACTGCAGATGAAGGTGAAACATGCCTAAAGTTTCTCATGGAACTCATAAATCTAACAACGGCCCAATGTGCTTCATCGGTAATTACTGCAAGAGTAATACATCTACATGTTTCGGGTCCAAACAAAGCATGCGTCTGGATTAGCAATGATGCAGTGAGGGCAGCATCTGCTGAGTTGTTCTTTTGTGCGACACCTTTGATTCTTTCTAGATTTGGCAGATTACCTCCATCAACCTCTAGAAGACCACAATGGAGGGGGGACAATTCTAAGCCTCTTGCTTTTCCGACATGGCTGAGGGTCATCAATTTGGACCCTGCAGTGTTCATTGTCATTATCCCCCATCTCATCATCTACCACACGCACGCGCCGATGGTGGTTCATCTTGAGTCAAACCCAATGAGAACGTCAACATCTAATATGCTTCTCGAAAGGTTATCGGCAACTCTTTTTTTTCTCTTTTCTTATCTTTGAATTCTATGTCAAATTCTTATAAGAGTAGAATCAATCTTAAAAGTCGCGGTTTAGCATCTTTCTTTTGCATTAAGTACTTCAAAGCATCGTGGCCGATGTGGACAACTACTTTGAACCAATTAGATATGAACAAAAAATTTTAAAAGCATACACCACAACCAATAACTTTTTCTGTTGTTGCATAATTCCTTTGTGCATCGTCGAGAGTTATACTAGAGTAGTAGATGGCAGGTAGTTTTTGTCCTTTTTTCTACCCAAGTACTGCGCCTACTGCGAAATCACTGGTGACGCACATTATTTCAAATGGCAAATTCCAGTCTGGTGCTCATACAATTGGGACAGTAACAAGGGCTGATTTGATTTCTTGAAAGATTTTAGACATTCGGGCTAGATTTTTCTCCTCCCATCTGGCTAACAATTTGCAGAGGCTGTTAAAGCATGTTTTGAAATCTGGTTTGTATACAGAGTAATTGTCCATGAAAAACTTCCATGAAATCTACAATCATGTCTATAAAATTAGACATCATGCATCTCTGGAAAGTAGCATGAGCGTTACAAAGGCCAAAGGGCATCCTACGATATGCAAGCGTTCCATATGAACATGTGAAAGTAGTCTTCTCTTGGCCATCCGGGTGAATGGGATCTTGAAAATCCTAAATACCCATTGAGGAAACAGTAGTATTGATGGCTTGCGAGCCTTTCTAACATCTGATCTATAAAAATTAAGGGGAAATGATCCTTTCGCGTGGTGGCATTTAGTTTCCTGCAATCGATACACATCATGTGTTCAGTTACAATTTGCATTGTGATTAATTCATCCTTGTTATTTTTCACCACCGTGATTCTTCATTTCTTAGGAACTGCATGCACTAGACTACCCAATTGCTATATGAAATTGGGTAAATGACATATGTTTTCAGAAGTTTCAAAATTTTCTTTTTTTACTACTTCTTTCAAGTTAGGATTTAGCCTCCTCTGGTGTTCGATAGATAATTTTGATTCGTCATCCATGTGTATCCTATGCATACATAAGTCTGGTGAAATTCTTGGAATGTATCGAGGGAGTATCCAATAGCCTTTCGATATTTCCTCGACTTACTCAGCAATAAGGTGAGTTCCTCACCACTCAAGTTGACAATAATAGGATAAGAATTATCATAGAGGAAAGCATATTTAAGTCCAGTTGGAAGTTGTTTTAGCTTGAATTTTAGGTTTTTTTCTGAAGTCCCGTCATCTGATGCAGAATGGTGTTGATCAATAGTCGCCTCTGGGTATCTATCGATGGTTGACAAACAATCGTTATCATTAATGTCGACATTCATTACTTCTTTGTTTGCGTTTATTAATCTCACACATTCACCTGATCGATCATCCAATAAAAACGTCTCCTTCATGGCATGTAAGAGCTATGCATGAGGGGTCATCATAACACATCTCCATAAACGATTCGTCAGCTATTTCAGAGAGGTGATATGTATGGTAGGCATGACCACCGATCAAAGGTGTATTGATTTTCTCTGTGTCAAAAACCATTGGTAGATTTCCTATGTTTAGACATATACGTTCTTCTCTGACATCAATGATTACTCCGGTTGTGGCCAGGAATGACCGACCTAGTATAAGAGGGTCTTTTGGTTTCTGGCTGTATTTTAACACGATAAAGTCTGTAGGTATATGACACTCGTTTATTCATATAGGCACATCTTCAAGGATACCTTCTGGAGTCCTAGTGGATCTATGAGCTAAAAGGAGGGTTATCCTGGTGGGTTTGAACTTATTGAACCCGAGGGAAATTGCTACGGAATAAGGCATTATATTTACACTAGAGCCTAAGTCACAGAGAGATCTCTGGAATATTTCATTGTAGATGTTGCAATCCAGAACAAAACTGCTAGGGTCCGGGAGTTTGATCGGAGTTTCTCCACGGATAACATAACTTACTTCCTCAGAAACCATCATGACACTGTGCTCCATTGTTTGAAAACCTAGCGACATCGCATCTTTAACGTATTTTTTTATTGATGAAAAAATCTTCATGACATCGCTAAGTGGCATTTCGATGATTACCTTATCGAATGCTTTCTTGCATATGGCTCTGTCTAGTTCTCGTTTCGCTTTCATTTCATTTGGGGGATAGGGGGTTATATCCTGGTCGACTCTAATTTTCGTTGGTTTGGTAGATTTTGACAATTCATGATCGGGAGGGATGAATCGTCAATAGAAGTTTCGTTTAGGATATCGATCGATGCTTTTATCAACTCACAATTTGGTCTCAGCATCGCTTACGCTGAATGGCGATTCTTCTAATCCTTCAGCTTGGTCAGATTCCTTTACTTCTGGAAAAATGTCATCTTCAGTCCCGAGTGATATTGGTTGCAGGTCTTCTTCCCCGTCTTGCGTGACATCCACAAATTCATCCATTGTAATGCCTTCCTTCGTCCTTGGACTAAAGTTTTTTTCCGCTTCTCAACATAATGGCACTGGTTTGGCGTCGAGGGTTAGTGTCAGTCCTTCCAGGTATAAATCATTATTCTCTCCTTATAGATGCAGCGTCGTGAGCGACTGGGATGTCAATCTTCTTGATTTTTTCACTCAGGACTTCAAATTTATCCATTTCTGAGCATATTAAATCTAATTTCTCATTGACATCAGCGGCTACCTTTAGATATTCTATAAAAATTTGATTCATTTTTGACTTTGTACACTTTTCTCGCGTCTTTTGTTGGGATCAAAATCGGTTACAACAGAATCAACGTTAGAAACCTACTGGGAGAATGCGTTCTTTGTGTAAAAAAGAGATGTTGGGGTCAAAAACGGTACTCTCAAAATGAGAATCTAAAAATCATGTTTCCATACGAATGCAGTCTCGAAACCGTCTCAACAAAATTTTCCAGGCCAAAACTCGAAAGAAAGGAACAAGAACCGACCAACTCGCCCGAACAGCGAGTTAGAAAAGTCCAACTTGCTGTATGGGCGAGTTGGATGGCTCGGACTAACCAACTCGCCCGTACGGAAAGTTGGATGGAAAGGACCGACCAACTCGCCATACGGGCAAGTTGGACGGCTCGGACCAACAAACTAGCCCGTACAGCGAGTTGGATGACACAGACCAACCAACTCGCCGAATGGGCGAGTTAGGTGGCACGAGCAATCCGACTCGCTCGTTCAGCAAGTCGGATCAATAAATCCATTTTCACCTCGTCCTCATTAACTCTCTTTCAATACTTGATCGAACTTATCTTTGCTCTGTTTCGATCAGGATTAACATTGAAACTTTACCGAAAGAACTCGTTTTCTCGAGAAAGGATCATGTCGGTCATATGAGACAGTAACGGTTAAGTAAACACATCGAGGCATACAGACCCATACAAAAGATCTTAACTCTCGGATGATATCTTCTTAGCATTGCTCTTTCGATAAAATCGTAGAAACGCCTAAGTCAAAAAACGGCCCGATGAGGTCTAAATCTCGGCTAAAGGCCCACTCGCGATTTTATCCATTATCAAGCCCAAAATTTGTGACAGTTTATCTTTTATTTTGCAGGAAAGGATAAGTGTTAAGTTCGGAATACAAATGTCAGAATAGAAGGATAAATGTTAAGTTTCCGAAGATAATCATGAAGATCGAGGAAAAAAGGAATATTTCTGCGAAGCGATAAATTTGACCAAGGGCAGAAGGGGAAAGAGCAAAATTCCTCTGGAAGAGTATATAAGGACTTCAAGGGTGATGATGCAGAGGACACACAAAAATCTCCATTCAGAGCCAAAATAGCTTAGCACATAGAGCATTTAAGCAACTTTTCGTATTTGATATAAGGACTTCGAGGGTGATGATGCAGAGGACACACAAAAATCTCTATTCAGAGCCAAAATAGCTTAGCACTTAGAGCATTTAAGCAACTTTCCGTATTTTTTATTCGAGCTGCGACTCAACTAGGGTTTTGCAGTCTTAGGTTATTAGAACTAGGGCTCTTGCCGACAGCTCTCATAGTCGAGGCTCCTATCCTTTTGTAAACGCTCATACGCAAATTCGGAATAAGACATCTATTTGCTCTCTTGTCGATTCTTACTTTGTTTTTCTTTATTTACTTCGTATTCTGACTGATTGGCATGTGGTTTAGCAGATATCCGGGACCTCTGGGAAACTAGGGTTTACCTTGCGTTCCCAATTCAAAGGAAATCGACAGTGCGAATTTCGGCTCCGATAGTTTGGCGCTAGAAGGAGGGGGGCATAGATCAATCTAACTCTCAGCCATCAACGCTCAGTCAAACTCTGTCAGATCTCAACAATCAACAGCCTCGTGACGAGAACTTCGTCGACAAAAACATTGAAAACACCCCAGCGACGAATGTCACTGCGGTCAAAAACTGACGCAAACACCGCAGCGTTCGAGGGGGTGAAGAAGATGTTCTCGACTTTTGAGAAGAAGTCGGAATACATGATAAGGTCATGAACTCCCTCGCTAAACAGGTTGAAACCCTCACAGCGAGGAACATGGCCATCTTTCCACGGGGAACAACCCGAATCCACGGAAGAAGACTAGACTTCGCAACACCTTTGGACCGGTTTGACAACGCGCAAGGTAAACCGTCTGGTAAAAACCCTAACGAAGTAACCCCCGCGCTGAAACAAAAAAAAACCCGGGAGACCTTCCTCCTATCGAGGAAGATAAAGAAGGAGGAGAAGTCAAACCCGTCGACATGGAATCTAGCAGTCAGTCCAAACCTACGGACGTAGACGCAAACATACTTCCGCACCGCACAAAGAGTCGAGCAAATCGGGACGAGTCCCAGTTCCACAACCCTATGAACGAAGAAGAAAAAGCTATCTTCTGGAATGAACAGGAAGAACTGACCAAGGATCAAACTCGGAGAACTCGCAGCAAACGCCGACAAAGTCGGAAATCTGCTAGAAAAAGTTCCAAAATCCGCGATCTCCGCGACGATCTCATGAAAACAGTGGCAAAAGTCAGGGTTTTGAAGTCCCAAATCCACCACGATACTAGCACCGCGCCGGAGATCGATCTACTGCTCCAAAAAGCTCGTAAAACACACTTTACTACTCGTACAACCAAAAATAGGGTTTCGGATCCCGGGAAGGTCAAAGTAATGCCATACGACGGAAATACTGATCCTAAGGCACACCTACAGGCTTTTTACGTCACGATGAGTAGAGCAAGGTTCAGAGAAAATGAGAGGGACGCTGGTAAATGCCGCCTCTTCGTAGAAAACCTCTGCGGATCAGTGCTAGAATGGTTCTCTCGCCTTAGGCGAAACTCCATTGGAAGCTTCCGCCAACTCGCCTTGGAATTCCACAAACAATACTCGATGTTCATAGATCGAGAAACCTCTGACGTGGATCTCTGGAGCTTGTCCCAGGGAGAGGACGAAACTCTCTACAACTTCGTAAAACGATTCAAAACCATCATGGCTAGAGTCAGCGGGATAAGCGACAAATTCGTGATAAACGCACTTTGAAAAACGCTCTGGTTCAAGTCAAAGTTCAGGAAGTGGATAACTTTGGAGAAGCCGTGTACAATCCAAGACGCGGTTCACAAAGCCACAGATTACATTATCATCAGAGAGGAGACAAGGGTCTTTTCCCAGAAATAGAAGCCAACGAAGAACGCACCGAAGGATCAGGGGTCGGATCAGAAATTAAAAAAGAAAAACCCTCGCAACGATAGAAGCGTCCAACACGGAGACGAATAAAAACAGGGAGCGCATAGCTATGCTATTAACTCTGGATCAGAGCAAAATTGGACGCCGGGAATTACATGGACCCAAGATCCGAATTACGACGAAAATGCCTTCTGCGACTATCACGAAACGCGCAGTCACTCGACCATTAACTGGAAAGTTCTCTTCGTGAGATTGGCCGCGAAGCAGCTCTCCGGAGAGCTCTCAGAAGTCTCCAGAGTGAAAGATCTCATCCGCGACTCAGACCGCCCCCTGAAAAACGACAGGACTCCTCAAACGGAGAAACCTTCCCAAGGGACCAATCGGTAGAAAGCGGGGAAGAAGGAAGGACGATAAGGGCAAGGACAGCAACCGTCGCAGGGTAAACATGATCATCGGTGGATCAAAATTCTGCAGTGACACCGTCTCGGCCATCAAAGCTTATCAGCGCAAAGCTGAGACAAGCGCAAATTCGATAATCTGGCCCACGATCAATGACACTCCGAAAGGAGCAATCACTTTCGACAAAGAAGAAGTCGGAGGAATCGATCAGCCACACTGCGATCCACTCGTAATCAATCTCGTAATAAGAGATCTCGAGGTTCGCTAGGGTTCTCATCGACACTGGAAGCATAGTTAACGTCATCTTTCGTGACACTCTCGAACGGATGAACATCGAGCTAGGTGAAGTTGTACCATCGTCTAAACCGCTAACAGGTTTGTCTGGCACGACATCCATGACCCTCAGATCTATAAAATTACCCGTTTCGGCAAAGGAAGTCACCAAGATTGTTGTCGAGCACCCAACCATCTACAACGTCATCATAGGCACGCCTTGGCTAAACGCCATGAAGGCAGTCCCATCGATTTACCACTTAGGCATTAAGTTCCCAACTCACAACGGGATTGTCATAATTTGGGGCTGCCAGAAGCTGTCGAGACGCTTCTTCCTAGCCGAGCACAAGCTAAGCAAAATCATGAACACCGCGATTACAAAGTCTAAGCGCCCGAGGATAGCCCAGGCGTCAACCGAAAGTACTTCGGGTAAGAACGACCCAAAACCAGATTTGTCTTAGCTTAATATCGATCTCATAGAAACAAAGTGTAAGAACGGTCTTCTGGAATTGAATCTCATTACTACATCTACACTATTAGCTTGTTGTAGTGAAACACAATTTTAATGTATCAAATTTTAGCGTCGTTGTGAGGGGAACCAACTTTTTACCTTTGTTTTTTGTTAGATATTTAGTCTAAGACTTCTTACTTATTTTACATTTTTGCTTGCAGCTGATGTTCCAGGTGTATGAGCATTAGACAAAATCGGAGTAATACATCATAAGATTTAATCACGCTTAGCAATCAGGAGTTTGCAAGGTTGGAAAGAACAAACCGACAACAGCCAAGGCCAAATCACGCCACTGTCGGCGATCATGGCCATCAAGATGAAATCGCTGCTGAGTTTCCGAGGATGCAAAAAAAGATGCTCCAGATGCAGCAGACCAACCAGCAGCAACAACTTTTGCATTAAGCTGCCCAACAATAGGCTGCTCCGATTAGGCAGATAAACCTCGTGCGTAACTTCCCTACTACGCGCTCTGCCATTGCTCCACCAGCATGTGCAAGGAAATACTATGAGATCAAGCCTGCTATAATTGCATTGGTGCAAAGTAAAATCATTCATGGAATGCATGCAAAAATTCCAATGGATCTCATTGAGAATTTTGAAGAGATTTGCATTTTTACTCGTGCAAATGGAATGACACCTGATTTCATCAAGTGTGTTTTGTTCCCATTCTTTCTCGCTGACATGGCTTCAAGATGGTTGAAGTAACTGACAATTGGTTCTTTAACATCATGGGAACATGCCCGATCAGCCTTCTTGGGACATTTCTACACTAAGGAAAAAAAGGCTGCTCTGTGAAATGAGATTTCTTCATTTCAGCAGCATGTTGATGCAATAAAGTTGAGATGAAACTGTTGAAAGGAAACGAGAAACCCTTCCTAGAAATGGTGTGATGAGTATTAAAGTTGGGCAATGTAATGCAATAGAGCTGAGATGTGAGAAAGCTAATGGAAAAGAAACGGAGCAATTGTTTGCTGAGACTGCTTTAGGCGCATAAGAGAGAACAAAACATCCTACCAACTCTAAAGCGACTGCTCTCAACAAAGTTGTTGATGCTCCACCAGTTTGAGTCTATGTTCCTAAGGTTCTCTATCATGTTCCACCTAGACATCTGATGGATCCTAAATAGTGCAGAGCAGGTGCCTGGATTTAGGAAGATGGTGAGAAGGCTTCCTAAAAAGATCTCATTTGAACATTCTTAGGAGATTCGGCCATTGCATATGTTCTTCAAAAATATAGACAGGCTCAAGAGGATATTAAAGCACTCTTTACAGAAGTATTAACACCATCAATGAATGTATTGCCTAAGGTTGATGACCTTGGAAAGTTTGTTTTTCCATGTTCCATCGCATGATTTGAATTCAAGGAAGCTATTTGTGACTCTAGGTCTAGTGTGAATATTGTCTCAAAGGCGATTATTGACGAGCTGGTTATTATGGATGTTGAGATTTCTCAGCTGACTTTGGCTTTTGCAAACACTTCCAAAACAGTCCCTTACGGCACCATTCGTAATCTTCACATCGAAGTTGAGGATTGTATTCTTCATACTCAATTTCAGGTTTTTGAGATGAACAAGGATTACGAACTGCCTTTGATCGTTGGAAGCCATTTATAGCTACAGTGGGGGCAATTATCGATATGCCTAATAAAAGAGTATCATTCTCCAATATTAATAAGAAGGTTTTCTATAAAGTTATCCCCACCAAATTTCCAACACTACATGCCTCATTCATCTCAATGATTTGTGGAGAGAAACTGAAAGTTTTTCCTAAGAAGGAACTTGGTGATAAGAGTGAGATCAAAGAAGCCATGGATGGAGATCCTCACATTAATACACTGATGCACGCATCTTCTTAGTTACAGACGTCGTTATGGGCTTTGATTTTCATAAGGCTTTACTTGCGTTTTAAGTTTAGTGTTTCCTTTTATTATTAGGACTAGATAATATTAAACTCTCCTTTACAAGATGAGATTAGGACATGTTAGAGTAGTTTATATAGCAAGACTTAATCGATGTACAAAGCACCTTACTTTTATTAATCAAACTTACAATTACAATCGGAGCTTTAAGCACTTAGAGGAGTACTCTATGTGGTAGCCGAAATTCGCACTGTCGATTTCTGTTGAATTAGGAACGCATGGTAAACCCTAGTTTCCTAGAGGTCTCAGATATCTTCTAAGCCACACGCCAATCAGTTAGAATACAAAGTAAATATCGAAAAGCAAAGTACGAGTTGAAAAGAGAGCAAATAGATGTCTTATTGCGAATTTGCGTATGAGCGTTTACAACATGATAGGAGCCTTGGCTATGAAAGTTGTCAGCGAGATCCCTAGTTCTAATAACCTAAGACTACAAAACCCTAATTGATTCATAACTCAAATAACAAAAACGGAAAGTTGGCTAAATGTTCTAAGTGCTAAGCTATGTTTGCTCCGAGTGGAGATTTTTGTGTGTCCTTTGCATCATCACCCTTGAAGTCCTTATATACTCCTCTAGAGGCGGTTTTCACTTTCCCCTTCTGCCATTCGGGCGAGTTGGTCGGCCCATGTGGCTTGATTTACCCGTTCGACAAGCTGGACGTCTTGCTCGGCCATCTTCTCAGTCCAGGGAGTTAGATGATCGAGTCTTCTAGTCGTTTTGTCGTATTCCCGTTCGGGGATACGATTACCCGAGGTGTTTAGACAAACTCTTCCTGATGACCTATATGTGCAGACCGCTCCTTTGTTATCAGTCGAGATTTGACCTCGATCTTCTATGTTTCCCTTTTTCGAGATATTATCTCTTTCTTACACAAAGAACTTATTTTCCGGGTAAGTCTCGAACGTTGATTCCGTCGTAACCGATTTTGACCCCAACACTCTAAAACTATTTTGACTTGTTGAGAGCATCACATAGATCAAAAGACCTTCTTATTTGAGTTGAGAGAATCAACAACTCAAGAATCTATTGTCTCGTTACAGTTTCCTAGTTACTTAGCTTTCACTCTCTATCATTTGGTATCAGACAAGAAACATTCTTGGATTTTCGATTCCGCATGCCACCAAAACAACACGCAGGAGCACCTACAAACCGCGAACCAGCGGAGATGTCGGAGTTTCAGATAGCGTTGTTAGTTAAGCAGGAGAATATTCAGAGTACGATACACACTTCGATTATGGAGATGGGAGATATGCATAACCAAAGACTCACCGCTAACTATCCGTTGTTTAACAATGGAGAATCGGAGGACGATGGCTCAGTACACTCCAACCCCTTTGCAAGACATGGTCCCCGCCGTGCTCCACAGTGTCTTAGTCAACGAAAATGGGTTCAAATTGATCGATATCTACAACCCGAACAACGGTGGGAGTCTTCGTTCAAAGTAGAGATTCTGAAATTCCATGGCAGAGCTCGTGGAGAAACCCTACTTGATAGGATTGCTACAGTGGACGAGCTCTTGGAGTTCAAACAGATTCCCGAAGAAAAACTTGTTTCTTTTGTGGCAATGAAGTTTTTTGGTCATGCGGCCTTGTGGTGGAAGCAAGTCAAGACCACACAACAGCATACCGGCAAACCTCCAATCATGGCATAATCAAAGTTACAAAAACATCTCAAATCTACCTTCTTACCACATAATTACGAGAGGACGATGTAGAACAAACTTCAGAATGTCCGTCAAGGTTCTCTTACAGTATACAACTACGTGGAGGAGTTCTCTCTTCTTCTCACACGAACCGATATCTACGACACTGCAGAACGAGAGGTTTGATTTCCCAAAGTGGTTGATCATTGTTGTTCTTCGAAGGTAGTTGCACGCCTATGTGCTTCTGCAAGTGTAGTAGGACATGCTTCTGTATAGTAGAACAGAGTAGTTTACAAACCTCAACAAAAAAACCAACGGCTCATGCTTCTCGTACGACAGCTCCAACAGAGGATACTAATTTGTATTCCTTTGTTGAAGTGTTACGCAAGTGGAGAGCCAGGACACTGTCAAACATCATGTCCACACTAAGCACGACGTGGTCTAGTTCTCGACGAGACAAAACTAGTCTATGATTCATACGATGAGGATGACAAACATGGTGAGGACATTCAACACACCCTCGGTGAAACTGGTCACTTTCTTGTCGCTCACAGCTCTTGTCTCACACCATGACGTCTAGACGACCAATGGTTACGGGCAAACATATTTCTTTCATCCTGCATAATTCTTGGCCGTGTTTGCAGCTTTATTATTTACTCAAGGAGTTGTCGCAATGTAATCTTTGAAGAAGCTGTCAACATATTAGGCATTTTTATAGATCCACATCTAGCACCATACTCGTTAGGTTGGCTAACAAAAGGTGTCAATCTTTGCATTACACAACGGGCTCTCGTTTTGTTCTCTATTGGATCACACTACAAGGACCGAAGTTATTGTGACATTGCTCCAATTGATATAAGTCACTTGTTGCTAGGGTATCTCTGGAATTTGATCGCAAAGTAATACATGGTGTAGCTAAGAATACATATAGTTTCCTTTGGGATACGCACCATATCGTTCTTATTCCATCACGAGAGACAACGAGTCAACCGTCACCATTCCCTGCAACAATGCCTCCAGCTCTACTCTCACCACTACAACAACAACTAGCAGCATTAATTTGTTCTTACACATCATTTGTTACGGAACTCCAAGTTGAAGGTGCTGCGTTTGCCTTATTGCCATTCTCCGATCATAAAATTCTCACAACAACGCCCAACCTATCATTACTTCATGTTCTATCCGAATTTGAGGATCTGTTTCCAGATTCTTTACCAAAAGGATTACCTCCACACCAAGAGATTCAACATCATATCGATCTCGTCCCATGTGAAACTTTACCCAACCGACTGCATTATCGGATGAGCCCAAGTGAGCATGAAGAACTATGTCGCCAAGTTGAGGATCTTCTGAAAAGAGGTTATATCAAAGAAAGTCCCAGTCCATGTGCTGTTCATGCTCTTCTGTTTCCCAAAAAAAGACGGTTTGTGGCATATGTGTGTCGATAGTAGAGCCATCAATAAGATCACAATACATTACATGTTTCCTATTCCTCGCTTATAAGATCTATTGGATAAGGTTGGGTCAGCCAAAATATTCTCTAAAGGTGATCTCAAAAGTGGTTATCACCAAATCCGAATTCGCCCAGGAGATGAGTGGAAAACGACTTTCAAGACGCGAGAAGGACTTTTCAAATGTTGTTAATGCCATTTGATTTGTCCAATGCACCGAGTACTTTTATGAGGATCATGAACCAAGCACTACAGCCTTTTATTTGAAATTTTTTCATGGTTTATTGTGATGACATTCTCATCTTCAGTACATCACTCGCCGAGCATGAGGATCATATACGCAAGGTTTTAACTGTGTTACGCAAGGAAAACTTTTCTCTGCCAAACAAAAGTGTGAATTTGGCGTGTCAAAGATTATTTTCCTTGGCTATGTTGTGTCCGATGAAGGCGTAGCAGTAGAAACTTTGAATATTGAAGCCGTTCAGTCATGGTCAATTTCCAAAACAGTTTCAGAGCTTCGAAGCTTTTATGGATTGGCTTCTTTCTATAGCCGCTTCATGAGCCACTTTAGCACCATCATGGCGCCAATAACATTGTGTATGTGTGAGGGTAAATTCACCTGGTCACAAGAAGCAACAAATGCTTTCGAGATGATCATACAAAAGTTGACTTTGGCCACAATCCTTGTTTTACCAAATTTTTCACTATTTTTTAGTCTAAATTAGGAGTTGGCGTTGTCCTAAGTCAAAATGGCCGACCAGTGGCCTTTTACAGCGAAAACAATTATGGAGCAAGGAGTCGGTACAATACTTACGACATTGAATTATACGCAATAGTCCAACCTATTAAACATTGGAGACATTATTTGGTGCATTGGGAATTTATTTGAATACAAATGATGACGCATTACGGCACTTGGACAGCTAGACGAAGGTTTCAGCACGTCATGCCGCTTGGATAGCGTATCAAAAACATTTCACCTTTGCCATTAGACATCAATCAGGGAAAACTAACCGAGTTGCAGATGCTCTCAGTCGCCGCCATTCGCTTATCACCACTATGCATACGAGGGTTCGTGGTTTTGTTGTGTTCGCTGATTTGTATCCATATGACCCATTATTTGCTCGATTTTTTTGAGAAGCAGAGCAATGAACTACAGGAGATTATACACTTCATGAAGGTTTCTTGTTCAAGGGATTTTGTTTATGTGTACCAGAGTGCAGCTTGCGACTACAGATTATTACCGAGCTAAATAATGAAGGTCATGTGGGTAGGGACCGGACACTACAACTGGTTTCTTCTTCATATTTCTGGCCTACACTACGACCGGACATGGAGCGTTTTGTCGAACGATGTCGCATCTGTCAACAAGAAAAAGGACGCACCTCTAACGCTGGTCTCTATCTTCCATTACCCGTTCCTAAACAACCATGTATAGATGTCAGCATGGACTTCTTTTTGGGATTACCACGCACACAACGTGGCCACGATTCTATCTTCGTCGTTGTTGACCGATTTTTAAAAATGGCACATTTTGTGGCCTGCAAAAAAACAACAGATGCAGTCGACGTCGCCATTCTTTTCTTCAGGGAAATATATCGGCTTCATGGATTGCCATATTCGATTGTATCAGACATGGGTACGAGATTCCTCAATCACTTTTGGAGGTCTCTTTGGAAGTTTTTAGGTACTTCACTCGGTATGAGCACCGCTTACCATCCACAAACCTATGGCCAAACGTAAGTCACTAATAGGTCTTTGGGAAATCTCTTTCGATGTCTTGTGGGCGACAACATCAAATCGTTGGACTCTAAGCTTTATCAAGCCAAGTTTGCGGACAATCACGTGCTTAACCGGAGTCTCGGCTTTTGCCCATTGAGTGTAGTTTATGGAGTCATTCGACGAGCTCATGTGGACTTAACTACGGTTATTGACAAGACAAGACATCACGGGGAGGCTATTGATTTCATCACTGACCTTCATGCAGTACATCAAACCGCTAAGGGAAATTTAGAGACAGCAGCAGAAAAGTACAAGAAAGCAGCAGATGTCAAGTGGAGGGTAGTTGTCTTTACACCTAGGGATTAGGTCTGGGTTTATTTGACAAAGGAGAGATTGCCATTGAGAGAATACAACAAGCTGAAATCTAAAAATATTGGCCCAATATAGATCATCGAGTGTATTAACCCAAATGCCTATAGGGTAAAGCTTCTCGATGGTCTTAGAACGTTGGACGTCTTCAATGTCAAATACCTCTCGCACTTCCATGGTGATAACACCTCACGAGATTCGTGGTCGAATCCTCCATATTTCGGGAGAACCTGATGTAGCGCATCTTCAGTTACGCACGTCATTATTGGCTTTGGTTTTCATTAGGCTTTACTTGCGTTTTAAGTTTAGTTTTTCCTTTTATTATTAGGACTAGATAATAATAAACCCTCCTTTACAAGATGAGATTAGGACGTGTTAGAGTAGTTTATATAGCAAGACTTAATCGATGTACAAAGCACCTTATTTTTATTAATCAAATTTGCAATTGCAATCAGAGCTTTAAGCACTTAGAGGATTACTCTAAACCTCTTTTGACTTGTTGAGAGCATAACCAAAATCAAAAGACCTTCTTGTTCGAGTCGAGAGTATCAACAGCTCAAGAATCTACCGTCTCGTTACAATTTTCTAGTTACTTAGCTTCCGCTCTCTATCACTAATAAAAGAGTCTCCTTCTCCAATATTAATAAGAAGGTTTTCTATAAAGTTGTCCCCACAAAATTTCCCACACTACATGCCTCATTAATCTCAGTGGTTTGTGGAGAGAAGGTGAAAGTTTTTCCTAAGAAGGAGCTTGGTGATAAGAGTGAGATCAAAGAAGTCATGGATGGAGATCCTCACATTGATACCAAGAAACTCAAGGGAATGCGAAAGTGAAAGATAAAATCCAGAGAAAAGGATCAAGGTTGATCCTACAATAACTTTGATACCTCGAATGTGTGATGAGAGCTCCATTTGGTATGAGGTAAAATGCAAAGAAACCTTTAAACCTTTCTCTAAAGTTAGAGCTATTCTCACACATAAGCTAAAGGAGAAAGCAGAAGCTGCTATAAAAAGAGATGTTGAACAGAGCTTTGAAGCTGAATATGTCTAATTATGGAGATATTTTTGGAAAAAGCGCTCATGCTCAACACGACTGAGCCTTATCACCAAGTCTAGCTAATGACTTAAACCAATCTCTTGGTGGGAGACAACCCACCGATAAGTGTAAATATTATTAAGATTTGTTTTTGCTTATTTTTTGTTTTAGTTTATTGAGTCTCAAGCCAAAAATCAGAAAAACCTGAGATACTTCAAATTCAGAAACAGAGCATCCATCCCTCCAAAAGGAGCTCCTGATCCAAGGGGAGATCTTACGATGGAGCACCCATATTTTGGTGGAGCGTACGTTCCATTCAGGTAAGTATCTCGACGAAAAAAAGTCAGGGGAGGGTCTTTGTCGTTTACTAACTCGTTGATCTCTTTTGTTTTTCTTTTGAGTCATTTTGAGTCAAAACTTGTTGGGAATGAGGTCCTTACTTTGTAACGATCTTAACCACCCTTGTATTTTATTTATCTTATACAATTATCTTAGCAGTGGACGAAAGACACACATGTGGACCTGGAACACCTTGATGTTATATCATTTTCTCCAGAAGATTTCGACTTGTCGAGGTTACTCTGGAAAGACGTAACCCCATTTAACTTGAACATAATCTTGATTGTAATTCTTCTTGTATGGGCATTAGATCATGGACACGAGATTACACTCAGGACTTCTTGTTCTTTTTACCCATCTTTCTGATCATGAGTGACTAGTTTATCTTTAGCTAGTTCCCACCTTGAACCCTAAGCCTTTATTCCACTTTCATGCATTCTATTTTTTCAGTGTCATATGTGCAAAAAGGTCGGAGAGGAATGATCAACGCAGTCTATCACTCGTTCTTTTTGCAGTACAAGCAATCACCATAAGAGAACATGCAGACCAAAATAAAGTGAATTTTCCAAAACCTGTAAACAAGAAAGAAAGTGGAGAATTAAAAAAAATGGTGAGATCAGAACCACCAAAGGCACGATAACCATGTGTAATTACCTCATTTTTCATCACATCATCTTCTTCAGACAAAAAAGAAAAAAAATAGAAAAAGAGGATGAAGAAGGAGAAGAAAGAACAAAGCAACAATGTCTCAGATTGGATAAAGATATCAGTGGGTGACGAGTTTGATATTTGAAAAAAAAGGATGCAAAACGAGTGGGAGCTGTGGACATCAATGGATCTACCTCTCTTACAATTTTGTGCGATATCATGTATCCTCTACATCGAACACGCTCCACCATTAAATTAGCTTGGTTTATACCTCGTGTCGTCTACCCTGAATGATGCTTGTGACATGAAGCTCACATCACTCTTAATTGAATGTAAGGAGTTTTGTCTGGAAAGTGTGGCTTTTGCAGGTTTGAGATATAGAGTGTGGGTACGATTTAAAAAGCAATCAATAGGGTTTCAGTAAGAGTGTGTTTTCCTAGTTTGTTGCTTGTATGGTTCAGAGATTTGTGGTTAAAGTATGTTTCCGGAAAATTTGAGAGTTCCTGCATTTTCAAACCTTTCTCCTTGCTCTTGGTACATAATTTTTTTTGAGGACAAACAAAGATATAGTATGGGGGCATTGATATATGGTGTTTTGACACAATGTAAATATGCTTTCTAAATTGTTTCCAGGTATTTATCGATTCTTTCTAGTCCTTTTCAAATCATTTCAGGTTGGGAGTAGGTTTGGAGGCTCTTGGAAGGATACATGAAGAAAAGAATGCAAATTGGAGTTTTCTTGTGAAGCAACCAGACAGGGCAGACGGGTGGATGGCCCGGAATAGAGAAGCCGCTCGGCTACTCGAGATTTTTAAGAAAACTTCTAATATTACGAGATTTTACCAAGAGATCCCCTTTTTTTCCTTCTAGGTCACCACAAACGTGCAAAAATATCTTTTCTTATTCGTCTTCATAAACTTGCTTCCCAAGTTTATCTTTTTGACTTTTCTCCACGGTATAAACTTGCTCCTTTACTTTATCCCACGCTAGCTCAGCATCTTGCATCTACATGGTCTTCACCACTCCACATGCCTCCTGGTGTACCATCTGATGCATACTGCATAAGAAACTATTTCAGCGACTTCGTCAAGACATAAACCTCAGTTTATCCTTCTCCAGCTCAACATCTTGCATCCACATGGTACCCACCACTCAGCATGCCTTTTCTATTAATGACTGCTGTGGTCCATCATCAATGACTTCGTCACCTAGTTAGTCAAGTAAAACTATTGACGTCTACAAGCTTTGGCTTGCATTTTCAAAAGACAGGCGCTATGCAATTGATGTTGCCATTGTCAAGATCATGAAGGGAAAGGAAATAATTGGGTCGTTATATCTGAGTGTGTCGAGCAACTTAGCCAGAGGTTCAAGCCTGATATTAGAGCGATTAAAATATGTATTGAAAACTTAGTAACCATCGGCTATTTGGAGAGCGGCAATGATGCAGCGACATCTAGGATATTAGCGCCAACATAACTATCAATTTAAATAGTTTCCTTTTTCTTATGTGTTTTGGTTTTATTTGATAATTCCTTTTGCTATATGGTTATGGATTTTAATGACGGTCTAAAGAGTCTTATATAAGGAACTCTCTTATCACTTTTGTAGGAAACAATTTGATTTAATAAAAGGCTTTTGCTTTATACCTTGTTCGATTCGATTCAATTCATCAAACATGAAGTTTGTCTTGAGAAGATATTGCAAGAAACTCTTGGTTGATCCAAGAACAAGTCTATAAGAATTCTCTGATTCCTTTACCGACCGTTCAACCCAATTTGTACGCAGCACCAGGTTGGTATCAGAGATTTGCTACGCTCCGAATCAAGCTAACCTTCTACGATGGTTCAAAAAACTTGTTCTCAACAACAAGTTGATGGCGATATCCTAGCTACTCAACAATCCGTCAACGATCTTCAACAACAAATCAAAGACCTCACCGCTGCGGTTGCTGCGCTATAAGCTCAACGCATGAACCCTAGAAACCGCCATCGCCGACACGACCAACTCACTAACTCCAATGACTCAGATAATGGCTCCAACCCCTTCACTCCACTCCGCCAACACCGTCAACATCACAACAATTCTGACTCAGACTCGGACGACGACAACAACAATTCAGCATGGAAATCTAGCTTCAAGCTCGACTTCCCCAAATTTCATGGTACAACTGTGGGAGAAGAACTTTTGGATTGGTTCGTAACCGTGGATTCAAGCAAAATCCGCAAGATCAATGTGTACTACTTATAGCTATTTGATTTCGTGATCGAGCAGCGGCTTGGTGGTCGCAAGTCAAGACAACTCGATCTCGGGTTGGGTAAAACAAAAATCGTCTCATGGGATAAGCATAAAAGAAAGATGCACAAACTTTTTACCCTATAACTACGATCAGTTAATGTTTCAAAATTTTCAAAACCTACGCCAAGGATCTTGTACCGTGGATGAATATGAAACAGAATTCTTCAAGATGATCAATCATGTAGAAGTACGCGATACATAGGAACAACTAACTATGCGTTTCATTAGAGAACTGTGTCATCAAATTCAATTTACCTTGAATCTTTTTTTACCACATTCGATCTATGAGGCTCATCAACAAGCCATGACAGTGGAGGCTCAAACCAGAAACGATTTTCAAGCATGGGGTTCCACCCGACCAAACAGACAGACCACGACTGCTCCTCCAACCCTGTTGACCAAAACAACTACGGCCAAAACTGAGACAAAAATTGTGCCCGTTAATTCCAATCAACAACCTTGTCCTGGAGAATTTAAATGTTTTTCATGTGGCAAAACTGGCCATTGGCAATCCGCATGCCCTTCTCGGAACCGACGCGGGTTACTCATCAACGAAGTCCAGCAAGATCAAGATCCCATCTACGATGAAAAACCACACGACGAGGAATAAGAACTCTACCAGGACTCGGGGTCATCTTCTCGTGGTGCGCCAATCGTTCTTCACACCGAAGGCCAATGAACAATTTCCCTAACGCAACAAACTCTTTCTGTCACAGTGTATGATTAATGGACGCGTTTTCTCCTTTGTGATTGATTCCGGAAGCTGTGAAAACGTCATAGCATCTAAGGTGGTCACCAAACTCAAACTCCAGGATGAACCTCACCCATCACCTTACAAGATTTCTTGGCTACAACAAAACCACGATCTCGTTGTCACTCGACGAATGTTGGTTTCTTTCTCAGACGACCCTTCATATAAAGATCAAGTCTATTGCGACATCGCCCCCATGGATGTGGCCATTTCCTCCTCGGCCGGCCATGGGAATTTGATCACCGTGTAATCTATGACGGCTACCTCAACACCTATAGCTTCACTTTCGCCAATCGCAAGTACATCCTCAAGCCATCTTCCCCGGATATCACCAAAGACACCACTAGCAAGAACACCAACCATGTGTTATTCCTTAATCGAACACCATTCATCTCAGCTATGCATGAAGCCGGTATGGTCCTCGCATTTATCTCCAAACCAAAGGCCCTACAATACCATACGAAAATACCTTCTGCTTTTGCGGACATCATCTTCAAGTTCTCTGACGTCTTTCCCGGCGATCTCCCGGATGGACTTCCACCTCTTCGTGATATCCTACACCATAATGACTTACTCACGGACGCTGCTCTTCCAAACCGTTCACATTACCGTATGAGTCCAAGTGAACACGAAGAATTACGCCTCCAAGTAGAAGAACTCATCACCAAGGGTTTTCTATGCGAGAGCCTATCTTTGTGCGCGGTTCTAGCCATGCTCATGCCAAAAAATATGGTTCAAGGAGAATGTGTGTGGATAGTTGAGCTATAAACAAAATTACAGTTCATTATCGCTTTCCGATCCCACGCCTTGACAATCTACTAGATCAAATTGGTATTGCATCTATCTTCTCCAAACTTGATCTAAAACGTGGGTATCATCAGATTCAAATCAATCCAGGTGATGAATGGAAAAAGGTTTTCAAGACACAGAAAGGAATTTCTGAAAGGATGGTTATGCCTTTCGGAATTTCTAACGCTCTAAGAACTTTCATATGCGTTATGAACCAGGCTTTACGTCTGTTCATAGGAAAAAATTTCGTGGTTTATTTCGATGACATCTCAATCTTCAGCACATCTCTTACTGACCACATACGTCATCTCGAAGAAGTATTATATGTTCTACGTCGTGACAAGTTTTTGCCATGCTCAAAAAATGCGAGTTCGGTCGTCCACTTTCTCGGCTACATAGTCTCGGCACAAGGTCTTGCAGTCGATCCGAGCAAATTCTCAGCTATTCTTTGGCCTACCCCCACAATAATCACCAAAATACGCAGCTTCTATGGTTTGGCTACATTTTATCGGCGTTTCGTGTCACAATTCAGCAGTCTAATGGCACCTATTACTGATTGCATTAATGATGGTCACTTTGCTTAGACGTCTGAAGCAGATCAAGAATTCTCGGTTATTAAAACTAAGCTTTGTTCTGCCCCGATCCTCGCCCTTCCAAACTTTACACTAGTCTTTGAATTACAAAGTGATGCACCAAAGACAAGAATTGATGCGGTACTAAGCCAGAAAGGCCGACCAATAGCACATACAACATTGAATTCTACGCAATCGTCCAAGCCATTAAACATTGGAGGCATTATTTCACTACAAAAACGAGTTAGTTTAAATCATTTATTTTATATATTTGCATTACTTATAAATGATGCGCTTAAGCATCTAAGTAGCCAGGGAAAGGTCTCATCTCGCCATGCCTCATGGATCGCTTACCTCCAGCAATTCACGTTCGTCATCAAGCATACCTCCGGCACATCTAATAGGGTTTATGACGCTTTAAGCCATCGTCACTCTCTCTTAGCAACCTTGCATGCTGGTTTTAGTAACCTTACCGATCTATATCCTGAAGACCCATTCTTTGGCAAGATTTACCAAGCCATGCTCCAAGGTGCCACTTCTTCGGACTATACAATTCATGATGACTCCCTATTCTGTAGTAATCAGTTGTGTATTCCCGACTCCAGCCTACGCTTGTAATTCCTCTTCGAGCTACACCGTGAAGGTCACGTGGGATGTGATCACACTTGAATCTCGTCTCGTCTTCTTACTTATGGCCTTCGTGGCGACGAGATGTCGAGCGGTTCGTGGAATGTTGAGTCTTCTGTCAGCAGTCAAAAGGATGTGTCAACGCCGGTCTCTACATGCCATCACCAATACTTACTCCACCGTAGACGAACATCAGTATGGATTTCGTGGTTGGCCTTCCACGAACTCAAAAAGGTTTTGATTAGATTTTCGTTGTCGTTGATCAATTTTCAAAAATGGTCTGTTTTGTCCCTTGCAAGAAGACGACTGATGCTATGTAGGTGGCTACGCTTTTCTTTTGCGAAATATACAAACTTCATGGGCTGCCTTTATTTATTATCTCTAATCGCGATTCTCGCTTTATGGGTCATTTTTGGTGTTCGTTGTGGAAACTTTTGGGAACTACTCTTGACATGAGGTCCGCTTATCATCCCAAACCGATGGGCAGACAGAGGTTACAAACCACTCTTTGGGTAATCTCCTCCGGTGTCTTGTAGGTGATGCCATTTCTATGTGGGATTCTAAGCTTCCTCAGCCGAAATTTGCTCATAATCATGCTACAAATAGGAGTACAGGTTTTTGTCCTTTTAAAATCATTTACAGTACCATTCCACGTGGACCGGTCGAGCTTACAACTCTTCCTGATCGCACTCGTTCTCATGGTGATGCCGTTACGCTTGTTGTGTCCTTTTCTCAAGTGCATTTGACAACACATGAACGTTTGGAAGCAGCCACAACAAAATATAAACATGACGCTGACAAACATCGTTGTTGGCTGGTTTTTGACATTGGTGACCTTGTGTGGGTCTATCTTACTCGTGACAGACTGCCTATTCATGCCTACAACATGATCAAGTCAAAGAAGATTGGTCTGGTTGAAGTATTGGAACATATCAATGACAATTCATACCGCTTACGCCTTCAAGCTGATATCAACACGTCTGATATGTTCAATGTCAAGTATCTCGCTCGTTATGTTACTGACGCTAACCGTTCTGATTCGAGGTTGAATCCTTCTTAACTTGGGGTCCTGATGCAGCAGCATCTAGCATATTGATTCCAACATAACTATAAATATTTTCCTTTTTCTTATGTATTTTGGTTTTATTTGATAATTCCTTTTGCTAGTAGGTTATAGATTTTAATGACGGTTTAAAGAGTCCTATATAAGGAATTCTCTTATCACTTTTGTAGGGGACAATTTGATTTAATAAAAGGCTTTTGCTTTATACCTTGTTCGATTTGATTCAATTCATCAAACATGAAGTTAGTCTCGAGAAGTTATCGCAAGAAACTCTTGATTGATCCAAGAACATGTCTCTAAGAATTCTCTAATTTCTTGATCGACCGTTCAACCCAACTCGTACGATGCGCCATGCAAAGAGATTCATGTTATGTTTAGGTACTTGGCTTAGGGAACTGAGTATATTTAATATCATGGATTCTATTTTTTGACCCCTTGTTATTCAGTCCTAGTCATGTTTCCTGTTTTTCTTTAAACTCGGTTGTGCTTTTTATTTGTTTCTTAAGATGCGATTAACATAGTGGGTTTTGTTTCTTGGATATGATTGGAGATTGAGGAGCTGGTGTAATAAGATTAGATCGAATTTTCAAATTCTCTTCATCTAAACTGATGTCTAGTGGCACTTGATTTTTGTTGACAATACAAAAAACTAATATATTTAGGTACCTGACGTATGAAATATTTTTTTTGGGTCAAAATATCTTTGCAATAAACGTGAGAAATAGGAGCATCAAACACACAAATTCAATTTTTTTAAATAATTCAATTAATTTTCTAAAATATGTATTGCATAGTTTTTTTGTCAAAAATCTATGCAATAGATTTTGTTTTTGTGTGTTTGATGCCCTATTTGAAAATAGTACATAAAACGGTTTGATTCAAACCGGTTTAGAATGAATATTTGTTGTGGAACAGAGTATATCCTCAAACCCACAAACCTTAATTGTTCATGTCATCAGCTTCTTTTCTCATAAGGTCGATCGAATTCTTCACTATCACATATAAACGCAGCATTTGCGGTTGATATTGGTTGTTGGCGTTTTGTAATAATCACAAAAACGTTATAAGTTGATTCATAACCCTCCAAACCTCTTTTATTCTGGTTCCACTACCGTTTGTGGCTGCGGGTGGATAAATAAATATAAAAATATTTTCTAAAATGATTTTAAATTTAAACTTCTCAACTGAAATATAATAAATATAAATATATACATTTTATATTTTAACTTAGATTTACTAACAATATCAAAATTTATTTTATAAAAAACTTTAAACCAATAATATTCACTAAAGTTTTTAAAATTAATATATACACACACACACATATATATATATATATATACATATATAAATTCAAAAAAATATTCTTTTCAAACTAATACAAATTTTCAAAACAAACTTTATTGAAATTATAACTTTCATTTAAACTGAAAATAAACAAATAGCGTAAAATTGTAATTAAATTTACTATATTATAATTATTATATTTTTATCATAAGTATGTTTTTGATACATTTATAATATTATAATATGTTAATATTGGTTATTTTTATTCAACAACAATATCTCATAATCCACCAGACATAAATATTCTGCAAAATACACTAATTTGTAATCGTTGTACTACACGTACAATTCATCTAGTAACGATAGAAACCGCAACCACTTTCGTAATTGCTGCATTTCAACCAGTCATGTCCTTAAACTTATGGCAATAGCTTTCATTGATCGCTTTTCAAGGCTATAACTTGGATAGTAAAAACTTCATTTTTAATCTAATTTTCGTTGATGCTTTTACCGACCACCTCCTTGCTTTAGATCGCCATACAACTTTAAAACCAGATGTCAATTAAGTTTGTCTTTTAACGTTGCACCAATTTGCCGAGACGAAATAATGCTAGTTGGTTTAAAAATTTTCTTTTTTGGAATGATTAGAAAATTTTAAATCCGTAAATATGTAAATTTGGTTTAAACTACGTAACTCAACGATAAAAGAGAAAGAAGCATAAATTAGCCCAAACACATAATTCTAATTCATATATTCCTGGAAACATAAATTGAATAATGATTTCAAAGAGGTTAAATTTACCACATACAAAATGATTTGCATGTAATTCACAATCAAAAGGAAGTTTTAGCTATGTTGTTTTACTTTTGGGGCTCAAATGGAAATTTTAGCTAATGTGTGTTTAATTTTAAATTAAATAACAGTGTATTGACCGGAAAAAAAAAAGAAAATATAAAAGGCAAAATGGTAAGGACCGGCACACGTATATTACCTGAAATCCATCACTGACTCTCTCTCCCAAAACTGAACGGTCTCTCTCTCTTTCTCTATCGCTTCCTCTCGACTCTCTTTGCCTAGATCGATCGCTGCTGGGTCTCGAAGAAGAATGCTATTTTGATTTGGAATTTGAGATCGTGCTTCCCTCTCTTCAATGTTGACTCGGTCCGTTTCTCGGATCTCGATGATCCTCGATTCTCTAAACCAAGCGTGAAGACGACCTAAACCATTTCTCGCTCCCCCTAGCTAGTTTCTTTTCCCGCTCGTCGCCGCCATGTTCGAAGCTCATGTAAGCCCTATCTTCGTCGTATGTTAATTTTGGGGATTGCGATGAGTCCTTCTTGCCTGCCCTATCGTTTGCCTTCTTGATTTCAATGTTTCCTTACTTAGTATCCGAGGGAGCAGCAATTGTGGATGCTCCTGGAGAACTAATTAATTGATATTTTGCATTAACATTTGAATATAATTTGATGAATACTTTTATGTCCAGCTTAATTGATGAAATGGAGTATCTATTAAGTGCAAGTTTACAATTCTCTGTTCAGGTACTACATCTGCTTCGGAGGTATTTGGGTGAATATGTGCATGGACTCTCGACAGAGGCTCTGCGGATTAGTGTCTGGAAAGGTTAGCATGTCTTTATTTTTGGTTTTATGATTTTATATTTAGGGATGTAATCTCGAATATGATTTAGTTATCTCGAATATGAAGTAGTTTGTTTGGTGGTTACTGGTGAAATTGACATATGTAGGGATGTAATCCCTTGGCTTTCTAGTCGGTTGTTATTTACCTTTGGTTGTTCCCCTTATTGATGTTGAAGTTTCTTGCTTTTTAGGGGATGTTGTTCTTAAAGATTTGAAGTTAAAGGCGGAGGCTTTGAATTCACTGAAACTCCCAGTCGCTGTCAAATCCGGGTTTGTCGGAACCATTACTTTAAAGGTTGCTATTTTTCTTCCTCTTGGTAGATTTTTTTTTGATGATTTTCGTTCAGACAACTGTTACCATTTATACGTTAAACTGATATAGCACATTTCTTTCTGGAAATCCTTGCCGGAGTTACCTGCAGCATATTTTTTTCACATACTAATCTTACATATGCTTAATAAAGTACTTTGAGGATATAGAGAGATGAAGAACCACTTATTGATGACATAGCTAGCTTACATGACCAGAAATGTATGCTTGTGTGATGCTCTCATGCAATGATGTGCAATAGCAATGCTGGGAATTGATATGGTTTAGTTTCTGAAGAATGTGTCTGTTGGTAATAGTGAAGAGACTGGAATATTTTAGCCATTTTCACATGAATTATTGAACTGTAAGGCTATTAGCAGTGTCGAAGGGGTTATGAGCTAGAGAAATGTGCTATGAAGAGCCTTTTTTGTGAACGTGATATTAGTTATAGGCAAAAATGCTTCAATAGAGGAAAGTACCAAATGATTAACTGGATATATTCTGGGCTACATTTTCTGTTAATCTAGTATTTACCGCTCTTTGTATAATGTGTGGATTTAAAAAAAGTACATATGTGTATAATTCAGATTGTAGTATATATTGAAGCTTTTAATACGTAGTCAATTGTCACGGATATTACCAATCAGGGTGATACCTTCCCTGGTTTCTGAACGTAGACTTGTATTTAAAAAAGCAAATGCTATTTTTATTAGCAAACTCGTGTAATTATAGCATATCTAGAACTTGACAGTGACTCACAAACCTTTGTTTCAGGTCCCTTGGAAAAGTTTAGGAAAAGAGCCAGTCATTGTTTTGATCGACCGTGTCTTTGTTCTTGCTTATCCTGCCCCTGATAGCCGAACGGTTAAGGTATCTCTTGGAATTTTTGTTTGTGTTTGCGTTGTCTCGCCTTTAAGCTTTTCACTTTGGTTGGTACCAACTTTGCTTAACCTATTTACATACTAGGAGGAAGACAGGGAAAAGCTTCTAGAAACCAAACTTCAGCAGATCGAGGTATTAAAGCTTCTGAATACAGTCGTTACATGAGATATGAGTTTTCCTCTTTTAATGTACAAGATAAACGTTGATGTCATTCTGATTTATCGTGTTTGGTACAAATAGGAAGCAGAATCGGCAACTCTTGAAGCAAGAGCAAAATCTAAGCTTGGAAGTGTATGCTTCTGAACTCAACTTATTTTGTAATTCTTATCGTTCTTATATTCTTTTTACGGCTTATCTTTTTGAGTGACGTGGAACTTTCCTGATCAGATGAGAAGAGTCCTTATGATCTTTTACTAAGGATAATTTTTTTTCCCATATGTTAATATGTTATATGTTATAACTTTGAGCTGGTTCATGCTTGGCTCTTTGCAGCCTCCAGCAGGAAATTCTTGGCTAGGTTCGCTTATTGCCACAATTATTGGCAACCTTAAAGTATCCATCAGCAATGTACATATTAGATACGAGGATTCTACCAGGTTCGTGGCTGTTTTGTCTTTTTGTTTATTTTCCCTGTTCTGCTTTTACGGCCTATCTATCTTTTGTGTTCTATAGTAATGTCATTGTTTTTGGTGTTTATTGGAGACGACTCAGAAGGACTTCTAATCTTTTTTTTTTCTTATTTCAACTCTATTTGCTCCAGTAATCCAGGGCATCCCTTTGCTTCGGGCATCACCTTGGCCAGGCTCGCAGCTGTTACAATGGATGAGGCAGGAAATGAGACATTTGACACAAGTGGTGCTTTGGATAAACTGCGTAAGGTGAGCTTTGTTTTCTTTCCTTTCTATTATCAATTGGGCGAAGTAGTTGAAACTTGAAAGTTGACAGAAAGCATTGTGTTTCAATGTAGTGTGTTTTGGACTATAACATATATGATTCCATATGGACCTGTGAGTTCTCTTGTGGTTCATAATTGGAATACAGACGCTAGTGGTCATAGTGTTAAGAAATCTTATAGCTTCGAATAGTTCCCATTTTATGGTCTCTCATCTTACGAAGTTCAAGGCTATTTTCCAATTGGCTAGAAATACGATAGAACATTGATTAGACTTTTAAAAGGAAATGTCATTTGTTTTCACATGAGAGAATGAGGTAGCAGTTTTAAAATTGATTCAAAGTTCAATAAATACTTTAGAATTGTTTTTTTTATCTCTATTCAATTACTTATTTTCTCTAATGTGGGTGCTCGATTAGAATGCGTCATAGTTCATACTTTGTTACAAGGTCTGTTGGTTGAAAACTAGACTGTGCTGAATGATACTTATGCTACTTATTTACTTGAACGGACACAATTAGGCTAACGCATGGCCTCTGTCACAGTCATTGCAGCTTGAAAGGCTTGCTCTGTATCATGATTCTAATAGCTCTCCCTGGGAAATAGAGAAGCAATGGGACGATATTAGTCCCGAGGAGTGGGTTAAGGTTTGTTCTTATCCACCTTTTGCTTGGTGATTATTATGTGATTTTTGTCAAATTATTAGTCAAGTCAATTGTTCCTTGAGGTTTTATGTATTTAACTACCGGCTGTCTTCGTTCAGATGTTTGAAGAAGGTATAAAAGAGCAAACTGAGCATAATATAAAGTCGAAATGGGCCTTAAATCGTCGATATCTATTGTCCCCTATCAATGGATCTCTTAAGTATCACCGGTTAGGAAATCAGGAGAGAAATAACCAGGATACTCCATTTGAAAGAGCGTCAGTTAACATAAATGATGTTAACGTGACAATCACAGAGGTACCATTTTCTGTACTTGTTATAGTTGGTTCTAATTTTTTCTGGGGAAATGTTTTCTCGTTTTCTTCCAGGATTAGCTGTAATATTTTCCATCGGGTTTTGATCTCTTCTGTCCATCTTCGTACTTCTGAGACCAGTTAGAGTTTGATACTGCGCCTGCGTAGTGATTTTTTTTTGAGGTCCTGGAGTTATGTCACTTATATGTTGTCGTCCACGTTTCCGTTACCAGGAGCAATATCACGATTGGATAAAGCTAGTCGAAGTTGTTTCAAGATACAAAACATATATAGAGATTTCACATTTAAGGCCCATGGTTCCTGTTTCAGAGGCTCCACGTTTGTGGTGGCGCTTTGCTGCTCAAGCTAGTTTGCAACAAAAGAGACTATGGTACGTGTTCGTTTCATTTTAATCTTCTGTGCAGGATTTTACTGACAAACTAGGAAAAGAAACAGCTTTTATCTATTTTGTTTCTAGTCTTGCATAGTTAAACATCTTCTGGGAAAGTATGACTGCACTCTGTCTTTGTAGTGGTGTTGTATTTTAATTCATATACTGACCACATTTCAGCTATCGATTTTCCTGGGATAGAATTCACCACCTTTGCCAGTTACGTCGGCGTTATATTCAGCTGTATACCAACTTTCTGCAGCAGTCATCAAATGCTAATAACCCAGAGATGAGAGAAATCGAAAAGGACCTTGATTCCAAAGTGATTCTTTTGTGGAGGTAATAATCATATCCCCACATTTTGAGTGGAAAGCATGTACTCAAATTCAACCTTGTGATGTATACCACCGGAATCCATCTCGCAGACACTTGATCTCTGGATTGATTTGGCTATTGACATGACTATGGTCAAGTTCCAAATATACTGGAAGTTTATAGACACATTTGATATACTGTTTGATTACATAGTCTTATTATACTACTTTTTTCTCATAAGAAGTTCAAGCTTTGCCATTCTTCCTCTTTGTTTTCATTGGGATTCTCAAAGGCACTGTACTGTCTATATGCTTTTCCTCCTTCCGACTTATCTGACCATGTGCTGTATCGGGTAATAGGTTGATTGCACATGCAAAGGTAGAATCTGTGAAGTCAAAAGAAGCAGCAGAGCAGAGAAAGCTGAAAAAGGGCGGTTGGTTCTCATTTAATTGGTTAGTGTAGTCTGTTGCCTCCTTCTGAATATGGTTGTCTTACTTTTTGGCTTTTCAAATTCTTATCGTAACCATGAATGCAACCTCACAGCCAGATTCCATTTTTAAAATTAATATTTTTGTTTACTATCTCCATGAAGGAGGACAGAATCTGAAGATGAACCTGAGGTCGATAGTGTGGCTGACGGATCGAAATCGGGGGAGGAAGGATTGACTAAAGAAGAATGGAAGGCCATAAATAAGTTATTGAGTCATCAGCCAGACGAAGACATGAATTTGTATTCAGGAAAAGACATGCAAAATATGACTCACTTTCTTGTAACGGTATCAATTGGTCAAGGAGCAGCTAGGATTGTCGATGTAAACCAGACTGAGGTGCTGTGTGGTAGGTTTGAGCAGCTCGATGTGACGACAAAGTTCAGACATCGGAGTACTCAGTGTGATGTATCACTGAGGTTCTATGGCTTATCTGCACCAGAAGGTTCCCTTGCACAGGTTTGTTTTCAAATTTCACCTTATGACCGGGGTCACAAATCCCTGATAAGATCCTATATTCCTGCCTATAAATGAAGATTTGACCTTTGCCTGCTCCCCTGTGTGTGTCATGCTGCTGTCTTTGCAGAGTGTATCCAGTGAGAGAAAGACAAATGCCTTGATGGCTAGTTTTGTGAAATCCCCAATTGGAGAGAACATTGATTGGAGGCTATCAGCCACGATATCCCCTTGCCACGCAACGGTAATCAGTTCATATATGTGTGCTCTTGAAACATGGGTAGTTAGGATCTGCATAATAGTCGCATAACTGTAAAATACGTGACGAGTATATAGCAGCGTCTATCTAATGTCTAGCTGGTGGCATTGAATGAAGTGTGTAGTTTCCTGTAGAATTGGGGATAGTAAATTTTCTTGACCTTAGAGAAAGTTTTTGGAGCTTAATGCTCCGATATACTGTGTGCTTCCCTTTTGTAAAATATGGATGGATATATATTGTTACAATTTTAAACTAAGAAGTACTTGTAGCTCTCATGTGCATATGTTTTTCTAAGTTTTGAATTTGAGAGATACGCTTCTCAAACATTTAACACCAAAGATGGAAGCTTTAGTGTACTATATTCAGCTACTGCGAAAGGAGCACTAACAATCTTCATTCAGAACAGATGATGATTTTTGGCGGATTAGAAACTTGGGGCTGGGGATAGCACAAGTTGTTTATTTTAAATCTTGACCACAATTGGTAATTTGCGTATTGCAGATCTGGACTGAAAGTTATGATCGTGTATTGGAATTTGTGAAGCGAAGTAACGCAGTTAGCCCTACTGTTGCACTGGAAACTGCTGCTGCGCTTCAGGTACTGTTCTAATGTTCCGTAGCAATTTTTATTGCAATGGTTTATTGCATATGCGTTGTGGTGACAATAAGACGTGCAACTCATATCATTGATTTATGCACCCTTACGCGAATCCTTAGTCATAGATTTCTGTATGTTTGCTATCCTGCAGACTTTTAGGCTTTACCTTTTGTTTCTATTTTCACTGTTCTTTATTACAGATGAAACTAGAGGAAGTGACTCGACGGGCTCAAGAACAACTTCAAATAGTGTTGGAGGAGCAAAGCAGGTTAGAACAATTTAACTTGAATCTCTCTTTATCATTGTCCCTTAGACCAGAGTTGGACCATTTGGTGGTGACTAAAGCGAGATGCTGTTGCATGGAACAAAAGCTATTTTTATTTTTGTCTGTTGGAATTTAGATCTAAATACTTTATCAGTTCGTACAAGTAGCAAAGTTTTCACCGGATTCCTTGGTGCTTTTCCTTTGGTTTCTCAGATTTGCCCTTGACATTGATCTTGATGCTCCAAAAGTGAGAATCCCTTTGAGGGCTTCAGGTTCGTCCAAGTGCAGTAGCCATTTCCTTTTGGATTTTGGTAATTTTACGCTAACCACTATGGTAAGTTACCAGACTTGCTCTACGACTTTAGTAGTGTTTCTCTTCTGTTTTCTTATACTTCTTGTACAAGTGCAGGATACTCGGTCTGAGGAGCAAAGGCAAAACTTATATTCTCGGTTCTGCATTTCCGGAAGAGATATTGCAGCTTTCTTTACCGACTGTGGATCTGACAACCGGGGCTGCAGTTTACTCATGGAAGATTTCACTAATCAGCCAATGCTGTCTCCCATTCTAGAGAAAGCGGACAACGTTTATTCCCTTATTGATAGGTGTGGAATGGCAGTTATTGTTGATCAGGTATTAATTACCTCGTGCGACATTTCTATTTATGTGTCAATTGCTAAAGCTAAAACGAGGCATTTATACTTGACACATATATCTCTTCTTGAAGATCAAAGTACCTCACCCAAGTTATCCATCCACAAGAATTTCCATCCAAGTGCCAAATATTGGTGTTCATTTCTCGCCAACAAGATATATGAGGATCATGCAACTGTCCGACATCTTGTACGGTGCTATGAAAACCTACAGTCAAGCTCCTGATGACGACACCCCAGATGGAATCCAACCTTGGAGTCCTGCAGATCTTGCTAGTGACGCTAAAATCTTAGTTTGGAAGGTATGTATAGGTTCTTTTCAAGCTTGATTTATCTTTATTGGCTTTGATTGTATGAAATCTGTGGTTTCAGGGAATCGGCAACTCTGTTGCTACTTGGCAGCCTTGTCACCTTGTTTTGTCTGGTTTATATTTGTATACATTCGAATCAGAGAGGTCACCTGATTATCAACGTTATTTATGGTTTGTGCAATTCTCCAACCATTATTTTCTTTCATGTACCCCTCTCTCTGTTTTTTTTTTGGTACTTTCAAGTTACTCTTACCTGCTACAAAGTTTTTTTGCATCTAGTAATCGAGGACGGTTAAATAAGAAACTTTGCATGTGCAGCATGGCTGGCAGGCAAGTATTCGAGGTTCCGTCCGAAAATGTTGGTGGTTCACTATACTGCCTTGCTATCGGTCTAAGGGGAACGAATCTTAAAAAGGTAAGCTAAGCTAAGCTGCCTGATTGTAAATAATAGGGGTCATAAAAGAACTGGCAAATCTATGAGTCCAGCGATTAAAATATACTCCTAATTGGGTATGCTTGCTTAGTCTTGAATCGGTACCTAACTGAAATAAGATGGTTGAGAGTGTTGATGATTCTTTGTACTTTACTTTTACTGAAGTTGCTTTCGAAGTTATACTGGAGAAAAAAAAACATTTCACATATATTCCTTTACAGCCTCGCTTTGTTTGCTGTATTGTTATATGTGTTTTCCATTACAAATCATGGATCTTATGCATTCTTCAGGCCCTGGAATCTTCTAGCACCTGGATCATAGAGTTTCAGGGGGAGGAGAAGGCAGCATGGCTGAGAGGACTTGTCCAAGCTACCTATCAAGCTTCTGTATATCTATAAAATCTCATTGACTTCTTTTTTTCTGGGATTTTCTTTCTGCATTGGTCGTGTCTGGTTGATGCTGAAAAATCTTGTCCTTTTGTAGGCTCCTCTGTCGGGGGATGTACTTGGTCATACAAGTGATGGTGATTTCCATGAACCTCAGACCGGGAATTCGAAAGCTGCTGATCTTGTTATTAATGGTTCTTTAATTGAGACGAAGTTGTACTTGTATGGGAAGGTTAGCTGTGATCAAGTTTCTACATACTTTTATGTGTGTGCTATCTGTATACCAGAACTTTCATAGTTTGCTTGAACTGACAAGCCATATTTAAATTTTGTGACATCAACTTTTCCTGATTTTTACCTGAATTTTGAAATCCTATTCTCCTGCAGATCAAGGATGAATGTGATGAGCAGCTTGAAGAGGTTCTGCTTCTCAAAGTTCTTGCTACCGGAGGAAAGGTTTGTGTTTGTTGGACATATTAAGCTGATACTGAAGTTGTGTGTATGTGTTTTGCGTCGTCTGTCGGTACCATGGAGAGAAGGGGAAAGATGAGGCTTACTGGGTGTGCAAAGCTTAGAAAACCTAACACCATGATATTTAGTTTCTGATTAAAATGATATTTATCATTAAGTCTGGCTAGATTATGTGATGGAAACTACAAACAGAGCCACGGCATTGCTCATAAAAGTTGACTACATGATTAAATTCTTGTCGTACCGTTCGCTAAATCAGGTTGCATTTCTTAGGAGCGCCACTTGTCAAAATGTCCGTTTGGATATTTGTATTTCTTCCACTTATAGGGTTACATTCCTGATGTGCCTTTTAATGCTTTTTCAAGCTTTTTTATTTCTGTGTAGCTAATATACACTACTAGTTTGATAGAGGCAGATTTGTGTTTGCTTTGCAGGTCAATATGATAAGTTCAGAGAATGGCTTAACCGTTAGGACGAAGTTGCACTCTCTGCAAATCAAAGATGAACTTCAGCATCAGCAGTCAGGCAGTCCTCAGTATTTGGCTTACTCTGTCTTGAAGAACGAAGACATACAAGACTCACCAAGATGTGATTTTTATGACAAGGAGATGTCTGTAAGACATGCAGATGATGAAGATGCCTTCACTGATGCTTTGGCAGAGTTTCTGTCTCCTACAGAACCAGGTACTCCGGATATGGATATGATTCAGTGCAGCATGCTGATGGACTCTGATAAACATGCAGGACTCGAGGATGCTGAAGGTGGATTTCATGATAAAGATATATCTCAGGGAAAAGGCCTTTGCGATGAGGTATTTTATGAGGTGCAGGGTGGTGAATTTTCTGATTTCGTATCAGTTGTTTTCTTGACGAGGAACTCCAGCTCTCCCGATTATAATGGAATCGACACACATGTATGTAATCTAAGACCATTTGAGGTCAGCTTCGTGTGGCAAATATACCATCCTCGACTTCGCTAAGTTCTGCTTGAAATCAATTTCAGATGAGTATTCGCATGTCAAAACTGGAGTTCTTTTGCAGCAGACCGACTGTAGTTGCTCTAATTGGTTTTGGATTTGACTTGAGCGCTGCAACATATGTGGAAAATGATAAAGATACCAACACTGTGGCGTTTGAGAAATCTGATATGGAGAAAGAAACAAATGATGAAGGTGGACGCATTGAAGGATTACTTGGATACGGAAAGGACCGTGTAGTGTTTTACCTGAACATGAATGTTGATAGTGTGACTGTGTTTCTCAACAAGGAGGATGGTTCTCAGCTTGCGATGTTTGTACAGGAACGATTTGTGTTGGACATCAAGGTAATAAATATTGGCCTGGGGCATCTTATTTGACGTATTTGATTTTGTATCTAGTTTACGCTTAATCATGCCCCCATCCAATAGGACAAGAAAACCAGTTTGGTAATGATACTATTGAAACTGAGTTTCTAAAAGTTAAATCTGCAGTTGGTTCTCTACATAAATGTTATAGCTAAGAGAATCAATTTCATTGAAAGTCTGTTTTAATTAACTATTATTTTGGTTAAATTTGTTTATTTTTCAAGGTTCACCCGAGCTCTCTTTCAATAGAAGGGACCCTAGGTAATTTTAAACTCTGTGACAAGTCGTTAGACTCTGGAAACTGCTGGAGTTGGCTCTGTGACATACGTGATCCTGGTGTTGAGTCTCTTATCAAGGTATCAAATACTGACGGCTTTATCTTGTTTGTTGTCGTTGTGCATCAGCTCACTTCCTCTTTTACTCTGCAGTTCAAATTCAATTCATATAGTCCTGGCGATGATGACTATGAAGGATATGATTATAGCTTATCTGGTAGACTGTCAGCTGTCCGCATTGTATTCCTCTACAGATTTGTTCAAGAGGTGCCATGATCACTAATATTCTCTTACCCAGTTTATTTAAAGTGCAACCAAAACTTAAAATGCTCTTCTTTGGACATCATGTTATTATTGACCACAGGTTACAGCGTACTTCATGGGACTTGCCACTCCTCATACTGAAGAAGTCATTAAGCTTGTTGACAAAGTGGGAGGCTTTGAGTGGCTAATCCAGAAATATGAGATGGATGGGGCTACTGCGCTGAAACTAGACCTTTCGTTAGACACTCCAGTAATTGTTGTCCCTAAAGATTCTCTGAGCAAAGAGTAAGTATAAATGATGCGGTTTGAGTTACGTATTAAGTATGTCAACACTTTGGTTTGATAGCTCTGTAACGCTAGTCTAGTAGTTGCCATCAAAATCGTTTGCGTAATCTAGTCTTTACCTGTAGCTTTAAAGAATCTGAAAGCTTGAGGTCTGCAACATATACCTTTTTGTTGCTCATTCTCCAAAAGATTTACTTTAATCATTCTCTGAATGTTGGTAAAATTTCAACGCACTTCTATTGGCTGCAGTTACATTCAACTTGACCTTGGTCAGCTGGAGGTATCAAATGAAATAAGCTGGCATGGGTGTCCGGAGAAAGATCCTAGTGCTGTACGCGTAGATGTTCTTCATGCAAAGGTTCATATATATTAGAATAAATATGAAATACCTTTGTTTAACGTGTGGAATGAAAACACTAGCGTGCTGATTGTTTCTATTGTCTTTTTGCTGTAAAGATTCTTGGACTAAATATGTCAGTAGGCATTAACGGTTCAATTGGAAAACCAATGATACATGAAGGCCAGGGATTGGACATTTTTGTACGGCGCAGCCTACGAGATGTTTTTAAGAAAGTACCAACACTTTCAATTGAGATCAAGGTACTGGATGTCTTCTTCTCTATGCGTTTAAAGAACCCAAATATTTACGTTTGGTGTCAAGAACCGATACTCTGAACTAAATAAGTTTGTTTGTTTTTTGTCTTTGCAACGTTATTATTGTAAAAGGATAGCCTTGCTGTTTGCCATGCAGATTGATTTCTTGCATGGTGTGATGTCTGACAAAGAATATGATATTATTGTGAGTTGCACAACCATGAATTTGTTTGAGGAGCCAAAGCTACCTCCAGATTTCCGTGGTAATAGTTCTGGTCCCAAAGATCAAATGCGTCTGCTGGTTGACAAAGTGAACCTGAATAGTCAGACGATAATGTCACGTACAGTAACCATACTGGCCGTTGATATCAATTATGCTCTTCTTGAGTTGCGTAATAGTGTTAATGAAGAGTCACCGTTAGCTCATGTTGCGGTACGTGCTTCTGAACTTGATCATTCTATTTTTTTGTAGATTTTGCCCCTAAGAAATGTAACAGATATCTAAAAACCAATTTGTCATTCGCTTTGATTTAACAGCTTGAAGGATTATGGGTATCCTACAGGATGACGTCACTATCTGAGACAGATTTGTATGTGTCGGTTCCTAAAGTTTCTGTTCTAGACATCCGTCCTAACACAAAGCCTGAAATGCGGTTGATGCTTGGCTCATCGGTCGATGCATCCAAGCAAGCTTCTTCTGAATCTTTACCCTTTTCCCTTAATAAGGGAAGTTTTAAGCGGGCCAACTCTAGGGCAGTTCTTGATTTTGACGCACCATGTTCAACGATGTTGCTGATGGATTATAGATGGCGAGCGTCCTCTCAGTCATGTGTTTTACGGGTGCAACAACCTCGTATCCTTGCTGTTCCTGACTTCCTCCTTGCGGTTGGTGAATTTTTCGTTCCAGCTTTACGTGCAATAACAGGAAGAGACGAAACGTTGGATCCAACAAATGATCCAATCACTAGATGTAGTGGCATAGTTCTCTCCGAGGCTCTCTACAAACAGATAGAAGATGTCGTGCACTTGTCCCCATGTAGACAGTTAGTAGCAGATTCACTGGGGGTTGATGAGTATACTTATGATGGATGTGGAAAGGTAATCTCGTTGAGTGAACAAGGAGAGAAGGATTTAAACTCAGGAAGATTAGAACCTATCATAATTGTTGGGCATGGAAAAAAGTTGCGGTTCGTGAATGTAAAAATTAAGGTGCAAACTCTTTTCTCTTTATATATCTAATATTAAATACATCCGTCTGTAATTTTAAAATAGTCACTTGGCAGAGTTAGTTTCTTTTCCTAGCGCTCATAGCGTGAAGCGGAGAAGGATCTTTCTTTTGTTGTAATTATTGCTTCACATTCCCTTTTTCCAAGATTCTTAATTTTGCTAGCTGTTTGTTTTCTGTTCTTTTTTTTCTTCTTCTCTGACAGAGCGGTTCGCTTCTGAGCAAGTGCATTTACTTGAGTAACGATAGTAGCTGCTTATTTTCCCCAGAAGATGGTGTAGATATCTCAATGTTAGAAAATGACAAATCCAATTCTGAGAATGTGCTCAGCACTGCGCTCAAATCGTCGGATGTTTCAGATACTCGTCAATCCGATTCGAATTCTGGCCAGAGTTTTACCTTTGAAGCTCAGGTAGGTTTCCTTGAGGTTTTCTCTTTCAAGGTTTACATAGTTTTGAGCGCCTACCTTATAGCTAATTTTAATTCGTTCTATTTAACTGAAAATTAATAACTATACTCGGTTTCTCTCTTTTACTTATTTTGAGTCATTATTCCCCGATTTTGATGTTTCTTTGTCCTTTCTTTCACTAATAACATTTTTTTTTATGTGGAGGTCTCTTACTCAACATTTTTTCAATAACCATCTTCTACGCACTCTCAATTGCTGGCCTATCTGATTAATGAAATGAAATGTATCTGTCGATTTCATAGATTGTTTTGTGCAGGTTGTTTCTCCTGAATTCACATTCTTTGATGGTACAAAATCATCCCTGGATGACTCCTCTGCTGTAGAAAAGCTTTTGCGAGTTAAGTTGGATTTTAATTTCATGTAAGTTCAGCGTTCTCGAAATCTTAGTATCAGTGATTTAAGTTTATCAACATTTTGTCATACATGAAAGTTGTGGACAGTAAGGTCCGAGCTTATTCTACAACCCAAGATATCCTTGGACACAAATATGATTTGCTTGATCACTTATTTCTTTACCTGTTAAAGTAAACAATTGTACTAAAGGAAACCTCCATCTGACCTCATCTACATCTTTCTCATGACGTTGAAAGCCAGGGTTATCTTCCCTTGTTGTTAATGGATCTAAAGTTTTTGTTACATTGTATTGTTGACGTATTTTTGCTATTACTTTCAACAGGTACGCCTCAAAAGAAAATGACATCTGGGTTCGAGCCTTGCTAAAGAACTTAGTGGTGGAAACTGGTTCTGGTCTTATCATTCTTGATCCAGTCGATATTTCTTTGGGATACACTTCAGTCAAAGAAAAAACAAATATGTCCTTAACGTCAACTGACATATACATCCACCTTTCTTTGAGTGCTCTTTCTCTCCTACTGAATCTGCAGAGCCAAGTGACTGGAGCTTTACAATCTGGAAATGCTATTCCTTTAGCTTCATGCACTAACTTCCACAGGATTTGGGTTTCACCAAAAGGTATGGCATCAGTTATTATGTGCACTGGCCGTATAAAGCTGTCTGAGTGTTTGGTCTAGCCACATGATCTATTATTATTTTGATCTTCTTAACCACTGTATCTGATAATTACACTTTTGGTTATTTCGTTTTGGGGATGTATCCAGAAAATGGACCCAGGAACAATCTCACAATTTGGAGGCCGCAAGCTCCTTCGAACTATGTTATATTAGGGGACTGTGTGACGTCGAGGTACCTTTTTCCTTTTGATATTTTCATCCCCACAACAAAAGCTTACGATGGTTGTAGTCATCATTTTATTCAGACTCATTAATAGCATTGAACGTGTCCTTCAGAATTCATGTCAAACCATACCCATAACAGAAATAAGCAAGCTCTTCTCGTATTGTAGTTGTTAACTTAACGCATACCCTCTCTTTACTGTGCCGGTGCTTACAACTGCTTAAAAGAGCTGAGTCCAGTGTAAAGATGTTATCTTCTTCTAGAAGATAAAGCTACATTATAAAATTAATTCCCTTGAAAAAAATCCTTTCAGGGCAATTCCTCCTACACAAGCAGTAATGGCAATAAGTAATACATATGGACGCGTGCGGAAGCCGATTGGGTTTAACTGTATTGGCCTTTTCTCTGTTATTCAAGGTTTAGGAGAGGGTAATGGTCAACATTCTGTTGATAGCAATGAATGCTCCCTCTGGATGCCTGTAGCTCCTGCAGGATACACTGCTATGGGGTGTGTTGCAAATTTAGGAAGTGAGCCACCACCAGATCACATTGTTTATTGTCTAAGGTCTGACCTTGTATCTTCCAGCAGTTTCTCTGAGTGCATATACACTGTGCCCTCCAGTCCATTATTTGAGTCTGGATTCAGCGCTTGGCGTGCTGATAATGTTCTTGGATCATTTTATGCTCATTCTTCAACTGCGGCTCCTTCCAAACAATATAGTCCTGGCCTCAGTCATTGTCTTCTTTGGAATCCCCTTCAGATGAAGACATCTCCATTCTCTGACTCATCACCTACTAGTGGCTCTCAGAGTGAGCAAACAAGTGATCAGACTGGAAACTCATCAGGATGGGACATTGTCAGGTCAATTTCTAAGCCAACTAGTTATCATGTTTCAACTCCTAATTTTGAGAGAATATGGTGGGACAAGGGTGGTGATCTTCGTAGACCTGTCTCAATATGGAGGCCTATACCACGTCCTGGTTTTGCCATATTGGGTGATAGCATAACTGAAGGGTTAGTAAGTTTTAAACTTTTATTTTTATGCTCTTGATTAGATACCCTGAAGGGACGGCTTCTTATACAAATATCATTTCCTTCTAATTCGTCTTCGCTCATCAGGTTGGAGCCACCTGCACTTGGAATGCTCTTTAAAGCAGATGACTCTGAGATTGCTGCAAAGCCTGTGCAGTTCAGTAAAGTTGCACATATTGTGGGGAAGGGTTTGGATGAAGTTTTCTGTTGGTTTCCTGTTGCCCCTCCTGGCTATGTTTCTTTAGGATGCGTTCTTTCTAAATTTGATGAGGCTCCACGTGTGGATTCATTCTGTTGTCCTAGGATTGATCTTGTTAACCAGGCTAACATTTATGAAGCTTCTGTTACTAGATCTTCAAGTTCAAAGTCTTCTCAAAGTTGGAGCATTTGGAAAGTTGACAATCAGGTATGACAACTTACATAACTTTTGGCGCTGTGTCTCTTTTTCTTTCAAGGCTACCCATTTTCATCATTGATATGTAGGACTTTTTGGTTTTGTTGTATCAGCTACCATCCATTTTTATAACTAGCCACACGGTAAAATGTATTTGCCAACCCTTATAGCTGTTGAATACTTGTGTAGGCATGCACTTTTCTTGCACGTCCTGATCTAAAAAGGCCTCCAAGTCGATTGGCTTTTGCTGTTGGAGAATCTGTAAAGCCGAAAACACAGGAAAATGTAAATGCGGAAATTAAGCTGAGATGCTTCTCTCTGACACTTCTAGATGGCTTACATGGAATGGTATGTTATATGGTAAAATTTAGTACCCAATTTGTTGGAACCGTGTTCATATCTTGATCCTTTTGTGAATGCTTCCAGATGACTCCTCTCTTTGACACAACTGTCACCAATATCAAGCTAGCAACTCATGGTCGTCCTGAGGCCATGAATGCAGTACTCGTTTCCTCAATCGCAGCTTCAACATTTAACCCACAGTTGGAAGCGTGGGAGCCTCTTCTGGAGCCATTTGATGGAATATTCAAGTAAAGATAATAATGTTTTTGATTTATGATGAGATTTAACTGAACCTTGTTCATTGTATTTGGAATAATATTTTAATTTCTCACTTTCGTGTTGAAGGTTGGAAACATATGATACTGCATTGAGTCAATCATCGAGGCCAGGAAAACGATTGCGAATTGCTGCTACTAACATTTTGAACCTAAATGTTAGTGCTGCAAACCTTGAAACTCTTGGTGATACTGTTGTTTCCTGGAGAAGGCAATTAGAACTTGAAGAAAGAGCAGCCAAAATGAAAGATGTAACATGTTCTTTATTCTTTCTTTTCGTGAAAAACATATCTTTTCAAACTATGTGTTACTTACTAGCCTGCTGTGGTACAGGAATCAGGTGTGTCTCGTGAGAGTGGAGATCTTTCAGCTTTTTCAGCTCTTGATGAAGATGATTTTCAGACCATTGTGGTAGAGAATAAACTTGGTCGTGACATATATCTGAAAAAGCTGGAGGAGAACTCAGATGTAATTGTAAAATTGTGTCACGATGAAAACACTTCTGTCTGGGTTCCACCACCAAGGTTCTCCAATAGGTTAAATGTTTCAGACAGTTCTAGAGAATCACGCAATTACATGACTGTACAAATTCTTGAGGCTAAGGTACATATATTTTAGGTTCCATCATTTGAAATCTGTTTAGTGGCCTTTAATTTTTTGTATGGTTACGATGGTATTTTACTGATTTGTGCAGCGTTTGCATATCGTCGATGATGGCAACAGTCACAATTTTTTTTGCACCCTGCGCCTTGTTGTTGAGAGTCACGGTGCTGAACCACAAAAGCTTTTTCCTCAGAGTGCTAGGACCAAGTGCGTGAAGCCTTCCACTACGGTTGTCAATGACTTGATGGAGTGCACTTCCAAGTGGAATGAAATTTTCATTTTTGAAATCCCAAGGAAGGTAGTTATGCTTCGTTTGTTCATATTATCTGTACCTTAAACATGCAGTCTTATAAGCGATTTTAGCGTAGAACTAGCATTGAATTGAAACAGTACATCGATATACATAATTTTTTTTGGATTGGAATTGTCATGATTTTGGAATCATATCTCATATGAAAGCTTTTTTCTATTTGATTGGTATAGGGATTGGCCAGGTTGGAGGTTGAAGTAACAAACCTTGCTGCTAAAGCTGGAAAAGGTTAATTTCTGTCACATCTTAGATCTATTTTCTTTGCCCCTTTTTTATGCATAATCATCAATTCAGCTGTCCTTTGTGTGTTTGATCGTTCTTTTTAGAGTGAATTGCATTGTTTATTGTTCATTTGAGTCTTGGATTGTCTATACGCGAATAAAATACGACTGGTATATTTTCCAAGAGTTCAATGAGTCGAGATTGCTCCTACGTTACATGAGAGTAAGCTATTAACTTATACAGGGGAGGTCGTCGGGTCGCTTTCATTTCCTATTGGACATGGGGAAAATACATTTAGAAAGGTTGCTTCAGTAAGGTCGCTATATCAGTCAAGTGATGCTGAGAATATAAGTTCCTATACGCTCCAGAGAAAGGTTAGTTATTTTTCATTTATATAAGGGTCTGTTAATAGATTTCTCAAGCTACTATAACATACATTGTCATTTCTCTTTTGATATATGAAATGTAGAATGCCGAAGATATACATGACAATGGATGCTTGCTTGTCTCAACATCTTATTTCGAGAAGACTACAATCCCCAACACACTAAGAAATATGGAAAGTAAGGATTTCGTTGACGGGGACACTGGTTTCTGGATTGGAGTTCGGCCTGATGACTCATGGCATAGCATTCGTTCGCTGCTTCCGCTTTCTGTCGCTCCAAAATCATTGCAGAACGATTTTATCGCAATGGAAGTGTCTATGAGAAACGGAAGAAAGCATGCAACATTCAGATGCTTAGCGACAGTTGTGAATGATTCAGATGTCAATTTAGAGATATCCATATCTTCTGATCAGAATGTCTCTTCAGGGGCAAGCAATCATAATGCTTTGATTGCCTCTAGATCGTCCTATATTTTACCATGGGGATGTTTATCAAAGGAAAATGAACAGTGCCTACATGTCCGGCCAAGGGTTGACAACCCTCATCATTCTTATGCATGGGGTAGTTGCATCGCTGTGAGTTCTGGTTGTGGAAAAGATCAACCATTTGTAGATCAAGGTTTGCTTACTCGGCAGCAAACTTTCAAGCAAAGCAGCAGATCATCTGCTTTTGCATTGAAATTAAACCAGCTTGAGAAGAAGGATATGCTTTTTTCCTGCCAGCCCACTACTGGGAGTAAGCCATTCTGGCTCAGTATTGGAGCAGATGCGTCAGTTCTTCATACAGACCTCAATACACCTGTTTATGATTGGAAAATTTCTATTAATTCTCCTCTGAAGCTAGAAAATAGACTCCCTTGCCCAGTCAAATTCACAGTGTGGGAAAGGACAAAAGAAGGGACATATCTTGAGCAACAACATGGTGTAGTATCTTCAAGGAAGCTTGCTCACGTATATTCAACAGATATTCAGAGACCTGTGTATCTTACATTAGCCATCCACGGTGGTTGGGCTTTGGAAAAGGTTGGCTTTTATATTCTATAGAAGTAGCTACCACACTGGCAAAAGTTTTTAAAACATTACTGAATTCAAATTTTCCTTTGTAGGATCCCATTCCTGTTTTAGATCTATATTCAAGTGATAGTGTGTCATCTTTTTGGTTCGTCCATCAACAGAGCAAAAGGTTTGTCACTCTTTACAGTTCTCATTCTGCCTGGAATTGTTAGTCTTGCTAGCTCCGCTTTTATTACCCCATATATTTGAATATATGCATTTGTTGGTGAAAAGCATTCTTATGGCACTTGGCCATGGAAGGTTATATTACAAAGTTATTTGGTTCCAGTAATAATATTTCAATAAATATCTTTTTCAACTAAGCATTAAGCAGTATCCCTACGAGGAGCTGGTCCGTAGCTAAATTTTATTTATAGATAAAAACTTATGATGTTGAAAATTATCACGTAACCCTTATATTCCATGAAATTATTTTGCCACATTACTCTTTCTATGGAGTTTCAGGAGACTGCGTGTAAGTATAGAGCGTGATGTTGGAGAAACAGGGGCTGCACCAAAGACTATAAGGTTCTTTGTGCCATACTGGATTACAAATGATTCATATATTCCGCTAGGCTATAGAGTGGTGGAGATTGAACCTTCAGAAAATGTGGAAGATGGCTCCCCCAGCCTGTCTAGGGCTTCCAGATCTTTTAAGAAAAATCCTGGGTTTTCGATGGAGAGGAGACAACAGAGGAAAAATGTCCGGGTGCTTGAGGTTATTGAGGATACTAGTCCTATGCCTAGCATGCTTTCTCCACAAGAATCAGCTGGTCGGAGTGGCGTTGTGCTGTTTCCATCTCAGAAGGATTCTTATGTTTCCCCACGAGTTGGTATTGCTGTAGCAGCTCGGGATTCTGAGATCTACAGTCCTGGAATTTCTCTTCTTGAGCTTGAGAAGAAGGTGACTAGCTAAAGCCTAAATGATTTTCTCAAAGCTAATGGCTCGGCTTTTACTGGACTGTGCTTTATTTTACAAACCATTTCTGACTCACTTCTGTACAAAGGATTTTTCCTCCTTTATTAACCACAAATCTAATTCCAGGAACGTATAGATGTCAAGGCTTTCTGCTCAGACGCCTCGTACTACAAGCTCTCAGCAGTGTTAAATATGACGTCGGACAGAACAAAGGTCAGATATCACTTTCGTGATATATTTTGTTTTCCATTGCTTTGGCATTGTTTGTCTTAAATCAATTTTTGCTCATGTATACTTTTTTTGTTCGTGTTGGTTTACCACATTTGTTATTTGGCCGTGGAATTCCTATGGATTAGCTCGACATGCAGTACTTTCGTTCAGCCTTAGCTTTCTCTCTTCTGTTTTCTGTGAAACGTATACATGCTACCGCTATATAATATGTTTCTATTCTTGTTTTATTATATGAAGATGATTTAGAGGCTGATAAGTTCTTTAAAGTAACATGAACACTAGCTTTTCTGGATAGGCACATATTTGGGGGTATAATATTGAGTCCCACATGGTATTATCATACTCTCATTTAAACATTAGATGACTAAGGGTTTTGTTTTCAGGTTATTCATCTCCAGCCAAACACCTTATTCATCAACAGGGTGGGTGTCAGCATCTGTATTCAGCAGTGCGATTGTCAGACAGAAGAATGGATCAATCCTTCTGATCCTCCAAAGCTGTTTGGATGGCAGTCTTCCACCAGGACTGAGTTGCTAAAAGTATGTGAATACCTTCAGATTTCTATATCTTATTTTATTGATGATTAATAGGCTTGCGCCGATGGGATATATTCAGTTACGAGTGAAGGGATATAGATGGAGCACACCATTCAGTGTCTGTAGCGAAGGTGCAGTGCGTGTCCCTATTGGAAGAGAAGATGGGACTGATCAATTGCAGCTAAGAGTACAGGTCAGAAGTGGGACAAAGAACTCACGTTACGAAGTTATTTTCAGGCCGAACTCTGTCTCCGGTCCTTACAGGTAAATCACACATGCCTCACTTTTCTTCCAGATTTTAATGTACTGTTTGCTTGGATCTAGATGGTGCATTTTCCAACTGCCATGATTTGCATATATGATTAAAAAAATTGCTGCCAAATCTGTTCTTCCAAAGGCAATATCAGTTTGGTGGATAAAGTAATCCATGGAGCCTGCATGAAATTATTTTGATACAATGATGCATCTTGTTTGCTTAATCCGAGTGTGTGCGTTCCTTCTCCTATATTTATGCGTTTTATGAAAATCTGACCTTTTTGTACTCGTTATAATGTCATTCCACTCTTAGGATCGAGAACTATTCCATGTTTCTTCCTATTCGCTATCGCCAAGTGGATGGTGTCAGTGAGTCCTGGCAGTTTCTTCCTCCTAACGCGGCTGCTTCGTTTTATTGGGAAGATCTTGGTAGACGGCATCTATTTGAACTCCTTGTTGATGGAAATGATCCTTCTAAATCAGAAAAATACGATATTGATAAGATTGGTGATCATCCACCACGAAGTGAGACTGGACCTACCAGACCCATACGAGTTACTATTGTAAAGGAAGACAAAAAGAACGTTGTGAGAATTAGTGACTGGATGCCTGCAATTGAGCCTACTTCCAGCATAAGCAGAAGACTTCCAGCATCATCTTTGACCAAGTTATCTGGAAATGAGTCTCAGCAATCTCATCTTCTGGCCTCGGAAGAGTCTGAGTTTCATGTGATTGTTGAGCTTGCTGAGCTTGGCATCTCCGTAATCGATCATGCTCCAGAGGAAATACTGTACATGTCAGTGCAAAACCTCCTTGTGGCATATTCAACTGGCTTGGGTTCTGGGCTTAGCAGGTGAGTTTATCATTTCTCACAAGTAAATTTATTTTAAGTGACCATTCTGAATCCAAATATAATTTGGTACGTTGTCTTTTTTCCATATGCAATTGGTGGTTGTGTGTAAAAGTTCCATATATTTCGACACGCATCATTTGCTATGATCATGAATTTGCATTCACTCTTATCAAATTCTGTTGGTTGTTATACACACAGAGCGCGCTGGACTAATGCTGAATGCTAATTGTCCTACAGGTTCAAACTAAGGATGCAAGGAATACAAGTGGATAACCAATTGCCATTGGCTCCAATGCCAGTTCTGTTCAGACCACAGAGAACTGGAGATAAAGCTGATAACATTCTGAAGTTTTCTGTTACTTTGCAATCAAATGCTGGTCTCGATCTCAGTGTCTACCCGTATATAGGTTTCCAGGGACGTGAAAACACTGCCTTTCTCATTAACATTCACGAACCTATAATCTGGCGCATTCATGAGATGATTCAGCAAGCCAACTTGAGTAGACTATCCGATTCTGAGTCGATAGCTGTATCAGTTGATCCATTCATTCAAATCGGGTATGCACACATTTTTCCTGATATCAGTATTTATATGCTGTTTACTGAACGAGTCCATTCACAACAATTTCTTATATGGTTACATCCCTCAAAAAATGCAGGGTTCTTAACATCTCAGAAGTTAGATTTAAAGTGTCCATGGCCATGTCCCCAAGTCAAAGGCCGAGGGGAGTGCTTGGATTTTGGTCATCCCTGATGACTGCTCTTGGGAATACCGAAAACATGCCAGTAAGTTTTCCATAGTAACTCATTTTTTTATAACGCAGGGTAACTAAACAGTAAGGACCTCTGTGTCGCACGGGACAAGCCTATTAACTTTTAAAATATTCGGCCTACTAGCATGTAAATTGACTCAGGGATGATGTGGTATTTACACGATTCTGTGGATGACCATGACCTTTGTGTCCATAAATTTATTTTTCACCATTAGTTTTTACACGTGGGATTACCACTGCGATTATACTCAACGAGTTTCAAACTGTTTATAATTTGATTTGTCAATGTCCCTTTCACTCGTTTTCGGTCCAACTAATCTGAGCATTCATTTTTTTTTCTTATCTTTGAACAGGTACGCATAAGTGAAAGATTTAGTGAGAACATATCCATGCGACAAAGTACTATGATCAATAATGCTATAAGGAACGTAAAGAAAGACCTACTTGGCCAGCCTCTTCAGTTGCTCTCAGGTGTTGACATTCTTGGCAATGCAAGCAGCGCACTTGGACATATGAGTCAAGGCATAGCTGCGTTATCAATGGACAAAAAATTCATCCAAAGTCGACAGAGGCAGGTTCGTTCCTGGCTTAGATTTTGCTCCTGCATGTTGCTGTTTCAGTAACTTCTGATACCCAACGGAAGTCTGGGCTTGCCAGTGTTTCTTTCCTGCGCCCCCTTTTGTTAGTGCATGCTAATGTTTTCTTTTCACATTTGGCAGGAGAGCAAAGGTGTTGAGGACTTTGGCGACATTATCAGAGAAGGAGGTGGAGCTCTAGCGAAGGGCCTGTTTAGAGGAGTCACGGGCATATTGACAAAGCCTCTCGAAGGTGCAAAGTCTTCTGGTGTCGAAGGCTTTGTATCAGGTTTTGGGAAAGGAATTATTGGTGCTGCTGCCCAACCTGTGAGTGGAGTTCTGGATCTTTTGTCGAAAACCACTGAAGGTGCAAATGCCATGAGGATGAAGATAGCAGCAGCCATCACTTCAGATGAACAACTTCTTCGCCGGAGACTTCCAAGAGCTGTTGGTGCTGATAGCCTGCTTCGTCCATACAACGAATACAGAGCACAGGGGCAGGTACAAGAAACTGTTTACACATGCATTCCTCTAGTCATTCTTCTCTTGGTTAGATGATGAGCCGATTATTAGTGCTGATGATATATTGGATTAGTTTTATTCACTTAGAACATGATAATACTTTATGAAAAGCTCAAACCCCTGATATCTTGCATATACAGGTCATATTGCAGTTGGCAGAATCTGGATCATTCCTTGGCCAGGTTGATTTGTTCAAAGTACGTGGGAAGTTTGCATTAACAGATGCTTACGAAAGTCATTTCATCCTACCGAAAGGAAAAGTTCTGATGATCACACATCGAAGAGTGATATTACTACAAGTGAGTCTCACAATACCCTCTTGCTCTCTGTATATTCATAATGTTTACTTCGTCTATCCAAGAAAATCCTCTTGACATTTGCAAACGTTTGATTTTTCTAGCAACCCTCAAACATAATGGGTCAAAGAAAGTTTATCCCGGCCAAAGACGCGTGCTCTATACAGTGGGACGTTCTATGGACTGATCTGGTAACCATGGAATTGACTGATGGGAAAAGAGACCAAGCTAACTCTCCACCTTCGCGTCTTATTCTCTATCTTAGATCAAAGTCACATGATTCAAAGGATCTGAGATCAAAGCTACATGATTCAAAGGAACAGTTCCGTGTTGTCAAATGCAGTCCAAACACCAAGCAGGCCTTTGAGGTTTACTCAGCCATCGATCAATCCATTAACTTGTACGGGAAAAATGCTTCAAAGGTGAGAAGAGTTCACCCCTTTGTTTAACCATTGACCTTAACATGTTACAAGTGTTATTACCACAATAGATATTATTATGCCAAACAAGGAAACCATAGATGATATTATGTTTTGGTTATTGTAGGGATTGGCGAAAAACAAAGTGACAAGGCCGTATTCCCCGATGTCTGAGAGTTCTTGGGCTGAAGGAGGATCTCAACAAATTCCAGCTTCAGTTGCACCATCTTCAACCTTTGGCACAAGCTCAACGACCAGCTCAAGTTAAGTGTTTTAAGCTGTATGAATCTTCGAGCTCTGTCACCTTCTAGTGTTCCCATTCTCCTCCTGGTAAAGACTCTTTCTCGCTTCTCCACTGATCATTTTACCATATGCTTGAACAAAGCTTTGCTTTTGTTTTCTTACACTGTAAATTCGTATGATCTCTAATAGACATGCATTTTGTTCTCAGGTTGGCGAGAAGAAATACAGCTTTGGTCTGAAAAATAATACATTTTGTTTTGTTCTAATTCTCCTGGTGTATGATTTTTGCAAAAGTACCGTAGAAATATAAATGTTTGTGTATATAAACGTCTGCAGTACAGACTTCTCAAACATTAGACTCGTGTTGATCAACACATGTATACGACGCCACGGGCTGCCTTATATAAATTTATTAATTCTTTTA